>OY992878.1:56945393-56980393 GCA_963921405.1 Cepaea hortensis | reverse complement strand
TCGCATATCTTTTACAGGACATCGCTGTTAACATCAGCATCGTTCAGCTGATTGTTCATTTCTTGGCAAGATTACGCTCAGTAGTTTGCCATTGATTTCTGGGCGGCCTGCTCACATAACCCGTAAGTCACCAACGCGGCGAGAACAGCTACCGACTCTTGCGCAAGTTACGTTCCTCAAGTGAATATACGGGATTACGGAGAAAGTCGCTATCTCTTAAAATTAGTCATCGTAAAATTGCCGAGTCAATCACAAACTAGCCAACGTAAAATTGCCGAGTCAATCACAAACTAGCCAACGTAAAATTGCCGAGTCAATCACAAACTAGCCAACGTAAAATTGCCGAGTCAATCACAAACTAGCCAACGTAAAATTGCCGAGTCAATCACAAACTAGCCAACGTAAAATTGCCGAGTCAATCACAAACTAGCCAACGTAAAATTGCCAAGTCAATCACAAACTAGCCAACGTAAAATTGCCGAGTCAGTCACAAACTAGTCAACCTAATGTTGCCGAGTCAATCACAAACTAGTCAACGTAAAATTGCCGAGTAATTAGTCCAGAGAAACAACAAGAGATTCGAGAGAAACAGCAACATACAGGACAGAAGGAAATAGTACATGAGGTTCTGGAGGCACCCATCACAATCAGCGAACTGGAGCTAGCCATATCAAAACTGAAAATGAGAAAGTCACCAGGAGCTGATGGTATCTCCAATGAAATAATCAGGAACCTAAGAACAGAGGCCAAAGCAAAGCTGTTGCAAATCTTCAATAACAGTTGGACCTTAGGCAGTGTTCCACAAGCCTGGAGAGAAGCAATCATGATACCCCTCCTAAAATCAGGGAAAGATAGCTCCATTGCCTCTAGCTACAGACCAATTAGCCTCACCAGTTGTCTCTGCAAAACACTGGAGCGCATCATCAATCACAGACTGCAGTGGTACATTGAAAGTAAAAACATCCTTGTGCCACAACACCTCTCTCAAGAAATTGAGGATGCATTCCAAGAGAAGAATCTGGTGCTTGCGGCATGGATAGATTTGAAGAAAGCCTTTGACAAAGTCTGGAAAGAAGGTCTGATGAATAAACTGAGAAACTGCAAAGTCAATGGAAGAATGTACAAATGGGTGAAAGCATACTTGCACAACAGAAGAGCCCGAGTACAGATAGACGGACTCAAGAGCAAGAAAGTACTACTGCGTCACGGTGTTCCCCAGGGCGGAGTTTTGTCCCCCACACTCTTTCTAATCTTCATCAATGATCTCGTTGCTAATCTACCGCATGGAATTAAAGCGGCAATGTACGCCGATGTCCTGGTTCTATGGAGCACAAATGAACATGCATCAGTGGCCAGCAGATTGCTACAAAGAGCTGTAGATACATTTGTTGCATGGGCAAATAGATAGTGTGTCAGCATAAACACTGACAAGTGCAGCACCACCCTATTTACCCTCTCTCCAAAACAAAAGGCAG
Source organism: Cepaea hortensis (assembly GCA_963921405.1). NCBI lineage: Eukaryota > Metazoa > Mollusca > Gastropoda > Stylommatophora > Helicidae > Cepaea > Cepaea hortensis. The sequence continues at coordinate 56,978,918 of OY992878.1, read as the reverse complement.
GGACCATCCAGATAAATGGAACACCCCTAAGAGAAGATAAAGAATCAACATACCTTGGAGTAACATTTGATGGCAGGCTGACATGGAGAAAGCACATCAACAAAGCAGTAGCAAAAGCCAGAAGGAAAATAGCCATCCTGAGAAAACTAAGTGGAACCACATGGGGAGCCAGTGGGAAAATACTTAGCAAAGTTTATCAACAGAGCCTACAACCACACCTGGAATACGGGTGAATGTTTGTGGTTTCTTAGTATTTCTTTTAGTTGTTCATTGTGTTTCTGACCCATACAGCACTGGTCCTACATCAAAGATCTGCTACGAGAGCAAGAGAACCCTCTTAGAAGAAAATGGACTGGCGTTATCAAAGGCATTGTATAATCACAAGGAATGACACTATCCAGTGCCACTCATCGGGCGTTGGAACACCAGATATTCCTCGCCACGTCGCTTGACTGCAAAAGTGCAAGACAATGATGATGATGATGATGATGATGATGATGATGATGATGATGATTACAGTGCGACAGACTATAATTGACCGATATTTCCTCTGTACAGGTCCCGCCAGTGATGGTGGACAAACCTCACATCAGATCCCCAGGTGTTCCTCAAACCCCTGCTTTCCCGGTGTGCGCTGCATGGATACAGAAGAAGGATTCAGGTGTGGCGCGTGTCCCCCTGGTCACCATGGTGACGGGGTCACGTGCAGGAAAACTACCACGTGTGCTGATCAACCGTGCTACCCAGGTATTGCACACATACTCTCTCTCTCTCTCTCTCTCTCTCTCTCTCTCTCTCCCACCCCCACACACACACACATACGCACGCACGCACGCACACACACATGCATGCACGCACACACACACGCGCTCGAGCGCGTACACGTTTGTACAGACGAAAGTAAATATATATTAACAGCTGTTAGTGTTCTCAGTCCATATTGTTTAAAGATCAAAACGGATACATGTATGAGTGGGCACTGTGACAGGGGGTTAAGAACGCAATGCGTAATCTGGCATATCGCATTCGAATCAATGTTGCGGGCAATTTGGATGCAAACCGTCTTGGTCTGGTTTTCATACAATGGTGTGAGTGCTGGTCTTTTCATAAATCAGTGGTAAACTACTGAATGTAAACTTATAATGACCATGATATATAACTGCAGTATGCACCCAACGAAATGCAACGAAATATGCCAGGTGTCAACAACTCAACTGACAGACATTATCGGGTACTTCTCACACACCCATACAAGACAACTTGCAAGTCGTGTGGGAGGCAAAATGTATGGTCCATTTTATTGCCGTTGGCTCGCTTACAAGCGGTAAACAGTCGCTAATGCAATACACAATATACAGCCACAGAATTATCTAACACAAACTGCTAACCCTATGCTAGTTCTATCTATTAGTGAACACAAAACTCCTAACGCTATTCTAAACGATGTGAACGCCTCAAGTCCAGTCTCCCGTCTGCCTAACCTCTCTCCCGTGGTTACCCACCACGCGGGGTGACCTTCACCTTCGTGCGTGTTACCTCACATCGCACTCTGCTGGCAAACGTGGCCTGTTGAGTGTCTACTCAACTGTGCTATGGCTTCACGAGGTGTGGTACTATCGTGATTAGAGTGCTAACTCTCTGAACACCGCCTGCGTGTCTCATGAGGGAGTGGCTAACCCTCTCCTATTACCTCATCTCCCCTGCCCTTGCCTCGGGCACCGTATCTCCTCCTGGTCTCTTCAGGGTTGACCGCTCTCCCTGGCGGAGGGGATGCGGTCGAGTCTTTGACACACACCCACCCCTCTTGTGTTGCGTCATCAACTTTCACTCATTGGTTGTGACGCAAGAGGTTCCTAAACAAAAAATTAGTGTCTCTAATTTTTGTCAAAGACTCTAGATAACCTGGCTTTGGGCATTCCAATAGACTATTAATAACTATTGTCACAATGTAGCAAAGCCTTACTTGGCTACTGGCAATCGCCACAAACTTGACTGGTTGGCGTGAGCCCCTTCTCACATGCTATATTATATTTATCAGAGGTATGTCTGAACCGGACCGTTGTCTTATAAGACCTGCCCTCACATAGTAAATTAACTTACTACCCATACAAAGTTGACTTTCTTAGGGTCAACACATGAATTATTTCATGTCCCCCATATAATATTTAACAACCATTCTACAAGAGTGTGTGCGACAGGCTTTACCTCCTTCGCTTCCGCGCGTAAGACTATTTCACTGTTAATTTAGTTCTTCGTTGTCTATTATGTCCCCTGGCCCCATAGTTATCTGTCTTTGATTTACAAATAGTGTATGCAATTTATATGTTTGTTTTTCTGTTTGTTTGTGTGTTTGGATGTAATAAATCTACTAATCTAATTTCTATCCTCTATTTATAAATTCTATGTGTATGTATGTTAGTTTTTTGAGTGTCATAATTTGGTTCAATGTGGCCACACAGAGGTGTATAACACTAATTCGTGACTACATTCACTTGTCACGAAACCCAAAATACTGTAATCTAGGTTCTAAACTATATTACAGACAACACATTCACACTAACACAATTTCACTAACGAAAACTTTACATTCTAACATACCATTCTAATTCTATAACTAAGTATTTAATGTGTTACCTAAATTTATTAAATTTGTTATGTTAATTATATGATATGATTATATTACTTCTTATTTTTTTCTAATCTAAGTGATGTAATCTAACTATTTAAATGCAATTGTTGTGATGTGAGTTATGTACCTTAATTAAATGGATTATGTGACCACAATTTATGTACTTTTCTAAATACTATGCTAAATAATGTTTTTAAATGCACAAAGGAATTATATGAGTGATGTTCTTAATCTAACTGGTGTAAATGCTGTATGTTACCTTATCTACTCTTTTTAATCTATTATGATGTAAAATGATGATACTAATAAATGGTAATATTTGAAAGATGGTATGGTTTCATTAAGATGGAATAAACTAACTACAATGAAACTAAGTGAAATATAACAATCTAAATGGTACTATTCATATCATAAATTTAATTTAACTTGTAATAAACTATTCTTATGTCTAAACTAATATTCTAATCTAATTTTAATGGGTTAATTACTGTACTAACTACATTATTAAAATAAATGAGAATTGTTATAGTTCCTAACCTACATCTAATTTATCACTATCTTAAAATATTATATTACATATCACAATAAGTTTATATACATAGTATTTGGTTTACACAGGTTAGTAGTTGCCTTCATGTATGTGCAATGGTTGTATAGGCATAATATAACCACACATTTTGCCTGGGTATCTGAAATACATTACACAGTCATCTTAATGTTCTCTCGGTAGTGCACGTGTAGAGTTCGCTGGTGTTGTAGCTCTGTCTTTTCGTGTCTGTAATTAAGCACTGTTCTGACACTGTTTTCTGCGGTTCATATATATGATACACCGGAATGGAGCTTAGTTGGAAATGAGCTGTCCTAGTTCACACGGTGGTATCTAAGTATAGCAGCACAGTTCTTAATCTGATGTCCACGGACACATGATAGTTCATTGTTTTGGTACCTGACTACACCAATAATGTGGATATGTATGTAAGCTATTTTACATCTTATATTATCAGATATTCATGTACCAACCATCACTCTACATTTAACTGTTGGATTTCAGGTATTTTTACCCCAGATGGTAAAACTAGTGACCACCTGAATATCCGGTCATTTTGATGCACACCACTATGTATGACCGTGATCAGGGAGTTGTCGGTCTGGACAATGCAGTGAACATCCGTCAGAACTCGATGGAGCCTTCTCACCGTATAGATGAAGCCTAGGGTTGCAACTGTGATATGGAATCTTTGGACTCAGCATGTGTGATCTTACTGCTCACGTAGCAAAGCGGATGGAAGATGCCCTAAAAAAAAATTGGCCTAGTACTGCAGTGATGGAGATTCTGCTGGCATATGACCTAAGATAATAAATGAGCCTAGGATTAGGCAAGCGGAGGGATTGGAATATTTACAAAAAAGGATCTTCAATTTTGACAATGCAGGAATTAATAATGCATCTTTCACATTTCATTTCCAGAAGATTTTAAGACATTGGAAAATATATTTGTAATTTCTGAGTAATTTACTAATCCCAAAAGGTTTCTGACCTGTTTCTTTCTGTTAGACATGGTCAGATTCATAATTTTGGTACTACTTTTCAGGTCAGTCTACAGTTGGACTTGAGAAATGACATGACCCAAAAATGAATTTATTTTAGGCATAATTTGACTTTGCTGGTTTGACAGTGAGACCGAAGCGTCGCACTCTGTCAAAGGCATGTCTCAGTTTCAGTAGGTGTATTGTCCAGTCATCAGTATTCTGATTTATTCATGTGTATTCTATAAGTTCACTACATGTATGCCCCTCGTCGGATTTGCCAGTCTCACTAACTAGTGTAGTTGCGTTGTGTATGTCTGTCGTCTGATCACTTGGTGTTGGTGCAATCTGTTCGTCTGTCACTACTTCTGTCTCTTGTCTTGAAAAGTGAGGTTTCCGCATGTTGACATGGAATATCTCTAAGTGTCTGTTTATCGATATTTCATAGTCAACATGTACCATGGTTATGTGCCACTTTGAATGGTCCTTGCCATTTCGTTTGTATGGAAGTAGCCTAAATCTGTCTTGATCAAGTTCCAGATTACTTGTTTTCGCACATTTGTTTGTGTGCTTGTAGTAGAACTGACCCTTCCTCTATCAAATGGCTTGGGTGCCAGTGTAGAGGGTTGTATTTCAGCTGTAGGATGTTTACCCTTCAACTTTTGTATCAATTGATGACAGCCATTACCAGCAAATAGATTATGACAAAATAATTTTATGTTATTGAAAAAACTTGGCCTGGCATTGCTGTATGCACGATGACCTGCACATGGTGTTTTGTGTGCATTGTTTAGCACACCTAACTGATGTTGTTCAAGTAACACCTGTTCATGGTTACTAGTAATATGACATGTAGTTGAAATGCCATTATTACGTCTAACGAACCAAGATGCATTCTTGGTCATTTTGGCTTTGCCTTTTGACAATTTTAAGTATGGAGACACATTAAAATCAGATTTCTGCTGGTGTATAAGTTTGTGTGTGTTTTTGTCATCTGTGCTGGTTGGAAAAAGCATTAGTAGTGTCTCATTTTGCAATGGGTCATGATGTTTTGAAGTGTCAACTCTGGTTGTTGCCTTAGCTGCATTTAATTTCTCCCATGCAACTATTTCTTCACTAGTACATTGTTTCAGTTGAGGTAAGCACCCCAAAATTAAATCTGTACAAGGGTTGTTAAGTATTGCACAAGTAAAGGTACCGGAAAGAAAAGGAGAATCAATACGGGCTTTTGCCAAAGGGTAAATTTCAACGTTACCCGAAAAGGTTCGGCATTTCACAGTGTCACCTGTGTAATCACCCGGACTCACTAGTTCTTTTCGAAGACCAATAAGGGTGCTGCCGCTATCCAGCAAACATTGGCATGGTACATCATTGACCATTGCATTGTGGAACACTAACTTGCCTCTGGAGGCTAATGCTGCATTCACACTCTCAGATGAGCATGGTACTGTATGTCCACATTCCAGTATTCCGTCTGCATGGAATTGGTGACATCGTTCACAGCTGTCAAAGCTTAATATATCGTTAGCAGCACACACATCCTCTGCTTGGTTAGTTGGTAAGTCACTTTCAATCTCACACTCATTCTCACTACCACTATCTGAAGAGGTGTCAATCAACATAGCGTTGTTAGCTTTCAAACGTTGGCGGCCAAGGCACTTATTAGAATAATGGCCATAAGAGGAACAAAAAAAAAAACATTTGATTGCACGCCTGTATGCAGACCGTTTGCTTTGCTGCTTCTTGATCACATTTTCAAGATGCGCCGGATAATTCGGCGATTTGTCGCACATAGCATAAGTGTCGTGCATTTGTTGACAGTACATGCATATGGAAACTTTTCTGTCTTTCTTATCATACTTCTGAAAAGGTTTTCTGTTACCCTGATAGTTTTTTGATTGGTCTTTGACAAAGGAAACTATCTCAGAGTCACTTGAGGTCTTAAAAATCTCTCTGTTAGAAGAAAAATATGCTGAGCCTTTTTTTTCGAACTGCTCGATGTTTTCAATGTCTGACTGCTGCAAAAACTTAGCAAAAGGAGAAGGTATAGTAGATATACACTTGTCCATAGCTATTAGGTTTTTTAATCTATCAAAGTCTTTTCCTATGTTAGCTGCTTTAAGCCACCTGTTTAGTACACTCTGCACATTTGAAAAATAATCTATAAAAGTTTCACTAGGTTTAGGTTTTAAATTTGAGAACTGAACCTGATACCCAGGGGCATCAAGTAAAAAGTGCTGCATAATCCTATCATGGATGTATTGATAGCTAGATCTAAGTTCAATAGGAATAGACTCTATTACTTTAAGGGGCTCACCACTTAGATTCTTCATGTAAATCGGAGCCCACATATCTAAAGGAACTTGGTGATATTTAAATTGATACTCTACATTCTCTGTCCAGGCAGATATGGAGTCCTCTTTACAATATGGTTTGATAATATTTTTGTATTTGTTGAACTTATTTTCCTCTTGTTGACTTCTTAGTTTAGTGGCAGAGATCTCTGCGTGTGAGTCTACATCCATGCTTTTCATCTTTAATTGTGTCTCTGATTCTACTTGAATTTGTTTTTCTTTAACTCTTGCCATTTCATCTATCTCTTTTTGCTTTAGATCTAATTCCTTTTGTTTTAATTCTTTCTCTTGATCTAATTGTTTTTGTTTCATCTCCTTATCATGTTCTCTTTCTCGTGCGCGTTCGTCCCTCTCCGCATTCTCTTTTCGTGTTTGTTCCTCTTTTGTTTCTTTAAATTTCTGATCAGCATATTGTTGTAGTTCTTTTCCTGTTAATTCTAGTTCTTTGCCTGCTTTTATGAAATCTGATAAAGTTGCCATCTTACTTTAGTACTTGGCTAACAGTGATAGGCAATGATGACTTTAATCAGTTATTTATCTTTGATATGTTATGTTTGTTCTTATCTGATCACTATCAGTTGTGCTTTCTGTTTTTACCCTGCCCAGATTTATCTTGCAGAAAAACAGAGTATACAAATATGTCAACGCGTTACACGCTGAAAAAGAGATGCACTATTAATCAAATTGCATGACAAAATATATAAGTGTACTCAGCTTAATGTGGGAACGAAGCTCCTTTGACACAGGTCACCTTGTTTGGTACACTGGGGTGGCGTCACGTTTCGTACGTAGCACACGGTATTTGGCCCACAGGTGTATGTGCACAGCTGTTGTTTGCCCTCTGATATATAGGGCAGCAGTAAACACGCCTACTAAACGATATGATTTACTCGACAACTAAGGACAATGACTTAGACAATGACAGACTTACGAACACCTAGAATATGTATTAATTAATTTTAATGTCAATGTCCTGTCTTTGTTTTAAACAATAATTGCCTTTCGTTACTAACCTAGTTAATTTCTGTAAACGTTGTGCAGCTAAGTATCAGATGCTTAGCCCGAAAATAGTTCCATCGTGACGATAAGCAAAGAGAAAATAGACCCAAAAATGAATAAATGCTTATAAAGAAATCAAAATAACATAATAATGTGTCAACAAATAAATATATTCATTTAGTAACTTAAATAAGTAAATAATAAACAATATACAGCACAGATTCAGGCGGGCCGCCGCTAAGCGATCTTGTAAACACTCGACTGCTTTATGCTAATGACGCAGAACAACTGTCTGTCAATCACTCTACGTCATCGCGCAGCGCTATTTTTAGATCTCAAAAATCAATATTGTCGGCTGCCTGTGTATTCCTGCGCCGTGAATCATGTTTGGTGCTTATTCAAGAATAAATTGGTAAATATATGAATAAATATAAGAAAATAAGAATATTAATACTTACAGCTTCGAAGAATACATGATTTCATTCAATAAATATATCATAAACACAATTAAACACTATTTTGTCACGATAGGCATATTTCTAGCTCGCAAATTCTCCTGTCTGCACAAATTATCGTTACTACAAAAATTAAACCCTAGTCTGGAGTCCGTGGATGAGTGGATTAGCTTGAACTTTTCGTTCAAGCTTCACTTCTTGACACCACAATTACCCTGTTACTGTGGGTATTAGCTTGGCGCTTTCGTCCAAGCACCACTTTCTGACACCACAATTACCCTGGCCTGTCAACAACTCAACTGACAGACATTATCGGGTACTTCTCACACACCCATACAAGACAACTTGCAAGTCGTGTGGGAGGCAAAATGTATGGTCCATTTTATTGCCGTTGGCTCGCTTACAAGCGGTAAACAGTCGCTAATGCAATACACAATATACAGCCACAGAATTATCTAACACAAACTGCTAACCCTATGCTAGTTCTATCTATTAGTGAACACAAAACTCCTAACGCTATTCTAAACGATGTGAACGCCTCAAGTCCAGTCTCCCGTCTGCCTAACCTCTCTCCCGTGGTTACCCACCACGCGGGGTGACCTTCACCTTCGTGCGTGTTACCTCACATCGCACTCTGCTGGCAAACGTGGCCTGTTGAGTGTCTACTCAACTGTGCTATGGCTTCACGAGGTGTGGTACTATCGTGATTAGAGTGCTAACTCTCTGAACACCGCCTGCGTGTCTCATGAGGGAGTGGCTAACCCTCTCCTATTACCTCATCTCCCCTGCCCTTGCCTCGGGCACCGTATCTCCTCCTGGTCTCTTCAGGGTTGACCGCTCTCCCTGGCGGAGGGGATGCGGTCGAGTCTTTGACACCAGGCAATAAATCGTGCAACGGAGGTTCAACCCCTACACCTCACAGTTCGACTAAAATGTTGACCTCTCGTCCTTGACGTGGGAACGTAGATTACATGTACCTCTGAAGTTGGAGTGGGTTCGTCTGATGGCGAGGGACACTGCTAATATGGAAAGCTAATCCATACGCAGAAAGTTCTCCGATTTCTTGCTAGGTTTCCTACTTTATGCACCATCTCCCAAGGTGTCTACAATGTTCCATGTCCTTCTTCATGCTGGTCGACCCCTTGCTTCTTCTTCCAGGAATCATGCCTTCCATCGCCCTTCTCTTCAAGCCCTGTGACGTTTAATATGGACAGGTTTTCAGTTTTAGATATATGGTGCTAGTTGTAAGCCAGTTTTCTTAGCTGTTCAGATCGCTTAGGATAGCATTATGTTTTGTCTGGAGTACTTTAACATCTGTCCGCCGTTGTTTGTATCGTGAACTGCATGTTCTGAAAAATGGCGACTGGCCGGTTGCTGAACTAACTGGGTTTGCCTTATGCAGTAATGTGTGGCTGCTGGTTTTTCTAGTGACTGCAGCTTCCATCGACGATGAACTGTATTTTTCGTGGCGGATTTTTGTTTTGGCATTCTGGCAGTGGCCTTATGCACAGTATACATGTGCGCGCTGTTGGTCTGTCGATTCCTGTCTGTTCCACTTTTCACATGGGGCAGCGAGGAACATTTTGTGTGATATTCACTGGCACAGGAACGGAGCATTATGGGGCGACCCTTTGCCGTGAAGTTGGAACTTCGACTAACTAACTCACTAACTAACTATGTTTCTTCTTTCTTGTCCACACAAGTCTAAGAACTTTTCTGTAGCACTGTAGTTCAAAGGCTGCAGTTGTCCTCTGTAGTGATTGCGAAGTGGTCCAAGATTCACATCCGCATGTTTTCACAGAACAGATGTATGCTCTAAGAAACTTCGTTTGCTGTTGTTGTATCACGTGATCTTTATACTGTTTAATTTGAAATTATTGGGCCAGCTCGCTAATAACTGGACACATCATTCTTGTTATTTACTCTGCATCCATTATTATTATGGTTTGATTGTTGCCGAATGGGGGAAGGGAATACAACTATCTCTCAGAGAGAGAGAGAGAGAGAGAGAGAGAGAGAGAGAGAGAGAGAGAGAGAGAGAGAGAGAGAGAGGGGTGGGGGGTGGGGGTGGGAAGAGAGATCGTGTTTCAAAGAGACAGTCATGATCATCGCATTAAGTGCCATCTCCGTATTTAAGGGCGGTTGTACTTAGCCTTCAACAACACAGTCAGTTCCACATAAAGGCACAGTAAACCGTGACGAGAAAACACTGCGGGAGGGGGGTGTGGGGGGGGGGTGGAAATAAGAGACGGACAGACATGCACACAGGCAGACGGAAGTACGCCAGAGACTGTTGGAGAATGAATCCACAAACTGAATGTAGCATCTTCTATGACCAAGGTGTGCCCTGTGAAAACACAGCTAGAGGCTACCGCTGCGGCCCATGCCCGCCAGGATACGTGGGAGATGGGACGAGAAGTGGATGCCAGCCGGAAACAGTCACTTGTAATGCACGCCCCTGTTTTCCCGGAGTCTCCTGTGATGACACCAGGACCGGGTTTGTCTGCGGGCCCTGCCCCACGGGATATACGGGTAACGGCACCCACTGTGTGGACATCAACGAGGTGAGTACAGTTCACTATCTGTTCTCGTCGTTATCTGATGTCGCATATTCTCTCCAGACATTGTCTTGGATTTAGTTATGAAACTGCTGATGGTTAATGAGTCTTCTCTAATCATCCCAGAGCTATAAGTTAAAGTAACTCTTGTATACGTACGCTTCTCGTTATGTCTCCTTCCTGCATGTCCCAATGGAACATAGGTCCTCAAAAACATACACCAAGTCGCGTGTTGACTTTTCAATGGCTAGTTGGATTGTGCAACTAAAGTTTTTTACGGGATGAGGTAGCCAGTCCCACACCAACCTTCCTTATGAGCCTCTTACGACATGCATTGTAGGTTACAATGTTATTATTCTTTGTTTCTGTTATGGGCACCGGTAACACACCAGTCGTAGCACGACCAGGATTCAGATGTGTATGTGCGTGCGTGCGTGTGTGTGTGTGTGTGCGCGCGCCAGATTTACGTTAGCTATCAATATTTATTGATATTGATATATAACATATGTAAAGACACCAGCCAAACAGAGACCGCAAAAACACCGCACGGCGAACAGAACACAGAAGAAGAGCCATCGGCAAATTACACCATTAAAGAACTCACATGTGCAGACGATCAAGCACTAATAGCAAAATCAGAAGCTGAATTACAAAATCACATGAATAGTCTAAACGAAATGTTTAAGGACAATAACATGAAAATTAGCAGAAGTAAAACAGAGGTAATGACTATAACCAAAGAAGAAAGAACAACAGCGATTCACCCAAATGAACACCCCCTGAAACAGAGTAAGGAGCTTCAAGTACCTAGGAAGTATAATGTTATCAAATGGCAAATCAGAAGACGACATCGAAAATAGATGCATTAAGGCAAACAAACTCATTTGACAAATGGCACCAATACTAAGGAACAAACAAGAAAGCACTTTACAACAGAGTCTTCCTATCAACTCTATGCTAACGATGCCAAACCTAGACTATGACAGAAAATGAGAAAAGAAAAATCAAAACTACAGAAATGAGATTCCTGAGACGAAAACTCAATTTATTAAGAAGAGAAAAGATCAGAAATTAAGAAACCAGGACTAAAGTGAGGGTTAGAGCAGCGCTAGATTTTATTAAAGGGCAACAAGTCAAATGATTTGGCCATGCAACTAGATTACCAACTAACAATTTATCACTACAAGCAATGATGCGCGGACGAGATGGAAGAAGAGGAAGTATCCGACTACGTAACCGATGGACAGAGGGAATAGCAAAGTCCATGGGAATCTCGATACATGAAGTCCTTAAGCGGACCCTCAGTTATATATGTTGCATACACCCCCCCCCCCCTGGAGAAGGAGCGCACCTATTTTACTAAGAATAAAGAAGGAGGAGCGGTAGGAGCCGGTAGGTGCTGTCGTTTTTTAGTAAGCGCAAAGAAGCAGGTGCGGGACATAACTCATGAGTAAAATAAAAATCGTCTGTTTTTGTGATATTACCTCCCCTTTTTGAAGAATTTTATTTTTTTTTAAATTAAACTTTAATTATTCCTGTTATCATGGGTTGTAGTCGGCGGGTCTTAGTGGCATTCGTTGTTAAGGGATGGGTGAGTGGCGGTGTAGCTAGGTAAATGCTTCCGAGCACTATCATCATATCTTTTTAGAGCTTCAAATGAAAACCTTACAAATGTCAAATGGCCAGTAGTATTGATTTTAATGGGTATGGCTTAGCGAAAGTCGGTGTTAAGGAGTGGGTAGCGGTTACTAGTGAGCCGTAGAGGGCCGTAGTGGTTTAAACAATATCATCATACAGATTAAAAATGAAAACCTTAAAAAAGTAAAGATGACCGGTATTATTGCATTTAGTGGGTATGACCTGTGATATTCATTGTTAAGGGATGGGATGAGTGGATGAGTAGCTAGATAAACCCTTCTGAACACTATCATCGGGTTCGAATCCCAGTGGGGTTGTCTAGTGGTAGAATAATATTTGGTTACTTAGTTGTGATGGAGAGCTCTGGTGCTATTAATCCGGTTATATTTAGAAAAGGAGCTGCGGTGTGCTGATTGCGGAGTATGTTTAGGTGGTACCCCAGACACTGTGGAAGTGACAGGTTCGAATCTCGGTACTTTGTCGTTGGTAAAATTGCCAGTCATCAACATGTGGGTGTCTAGTTGATCATACGGGTTATGATTAGGGACGGTCTGTCTCTCCGTGTCGCCGCACCACAAGTCCCACCGGTGATGACAAACACAGGCAGCAGATTTCACCCTTGTACCTATGCGTCACAAAATATAACATAACTATCAGAATATGATATAATCATAACCATAACAGGTGTTACAAAAAATCAATACGCATCTTCATAACGGCTAATCCACGGGATTATCGTCGTCGTAATGACCAAGTCAGGTTATTGATATTACTGATATCTTCATGGCTGCAAATAGTTCGCGGTATTAATAAAGGTTCATAGAAACGTTGGAAGGGGTTTAAGGGATTAACACCTATTGTCGGGATATCCACATAAATCAATAGCACTACTCTCGAGTTTTCTCATATGTGGCGGTTGGGGATTATGGGTTAGGTGTATGTGTCCTCATTCAGTTAAAACAGGTGGTATGAGTAGGAAATAGCACAAACAGTATCAGCATATGCCACTCTGATCATAAATATCAGTAGTTCGTTATTCTTGTGACATTGAAAACGATTGGGGTTTGAAGAAGGATGGTGTGCTATGTTATTGGGAGGTTTATATAGATTGCTCAATATGCGAAGTTGATACTGTTACCTCTATCCGCGCATCGTAGCTGTGTTGTGAGTTGTCGCCTATTACATCCGGGTGCGAGAAATAACCAAAAATATTTCACATCAACTCAATATACATGCCTCTATATAGCTGCAATGCGAACTTGGCTAGAGTCTACTTTAGGAAAGTATGTATGTTTGTGTATGCGCATTTACCACTGGTTATAGACGTGTGTAGTATTATTGGAAAGCGGCCGTTTTGTATACATTATCAGAGTATGTTGCCTTACAGAGCTTGTATAGTATCTATGTATCTGTTACGCAGTATGGTTTGTTCTGTTGCCTTGTAGTATTTGAATGGAGTTTCATGTGGTTGTCTAGTTAATTTTCCCCCAATCAGAATCCACACCCCCAGTGTCATTAGATGGTTTTTAACTTGTCTACCCATTGTCCTCGCTTCACATTCATACAATAGTATAGGTTCTATGTAGTGATTAAACACTCTTTTTCTCCTTGTAATTGCCGTCTTTATATTAGTCATTATGTTTTCCACCTTACCAAAGACTATCTTCAACATATCGAACCGTGGTCTATCCTCTTAAAGACAACTTCTTGTAGTCTCTTGGCTACATTTTTCCCGTGTCAAGCTTCATGTCTCTACTCGTCTGTATTAGTGTGTTAGAAGTAAACCACCATCACATAAGACAGCCATATATTACCACAATGTATACAAAAATGAAGCAATACACATTATCCCAGTATATAAATATAGTACTAAATAGGAAGTAGTTGAAAACATTCAACTGCATTATTACAAGGTAAATTAAATATAGTGATATGTATAAAATATCACACACCCGTGTTACATTAGCAAATAAGTACAAAGCACAAGGGTATGAATACGCTGGTGTATTAGTTACATACAAATGGATCATACAATATACCGCCAAGTCCGCTACGATACCTAACTCGTGTGAAGTTATGTCTATAACCAACAGAAATGTGTGTGTGGTAATAACTACGATGTCTGTCTTTCACCATGTATCTGACCTGTTTGCATACCACTACATTCCTTCGTTCACTTGTTGTATACAACCAATCAGGGTAATTGTCTTAGAATTGACGCACATTTTATGTAAGACAAGCATTGATTGGCTGTTCACTTGTGGTATACAACCAATTAGGTTAATTGTCTTAGAATTTACCCACATTTTATGTTAGACAAGTATTGATTGGCTGTCAACTATGCGGTGGGCGGGGCTTACTGTATGTAATATATATCCAACTCACCACATCTCACTCACTTTGTGATGTACGCAAGAACGACGAAAGATTGGGTCTTCAGTTTTGTGATTATTCAATGACTATTTGCTTTCAAGTTTAGAAAGTTTGCCAGTTACCGTTTTGTCTCAGTATCCACGGAATATCAGCCATATACGGACCTACAGCTTTTGCTGCTATTTCTTCCAATTTTTGGACATTAACAACTGCCTTGGAAGATTTATCAACCAGATTCTTACCCAGACGCATCCGAAGTGTAAGCAACCTCATTATTCTGCCATAGTTTACAACGTCATCTGCAAAGAAGTCATCGGCGTTTGAAACAAAGACGAGGAAAAAAGTGTTCGGGATTGAAACGGTTTACTAGACTAGTGAATAATACATCTTGTTGTTTGAGTATTTGACTTACCTATCTAGCCAACATCGTGTTATCTACCTTTGGTGAAAGATAGAAACTAAATATATTCAATGCTATATTCACCACCTCGCTGTGAAAGTGTGTCAAGTCGACGGTTGCTTGTCTCAGTATCAAGTCGCTAGTGAACATGCCTAAGAATACAAAGATGCCAACAAGGCAATCATCTGAGAACCACCTATGTGCAACTTGTGGGAAAGGTTTCACTGAAAGGCGCAGTCTGCTTCGCCATACTCGAACCAGTCACAGTACCAAGGAGCAAGTGTATTCATGTCACACCTGTGGTCATAAGTTTAACAGAAAAGACAATCTACAACGCCACATTACAAAGGAACACACTACACCAGGAGTATCACCCAGTGTAATACCAGCAGACGCTTCAACACCCGCTTCAGCAACACTACTTAAGAGACATGTGGCTACTAATAGTGATGTGGCAGTCAGCGAGAAGAAGACTAAACAAGACGAAAACTCCCAGCCAGTCAGTGACACACAACCCACGGATGAAGCGGCTTCTTTACACACTCTTCCAGATGATAGTAGACAAGTATACACCGACAATTGGAGTAGTATCAAAACACATCACAAGATAAACAAATATATGTCTGTCTATACATTTTATATTAGCCCACACACAATCCACCCTAAAGACTGGGCATCTACCTTGAACAAGATCTTTACCATTCAAAAGAGCATATTCAAAATCAACTTTAGTTATCATATAGTCCTTAGGCACAGCGAAACAGACGCTCTTCGATTGTATCACGCATCTTCAAATAATGCTTCTGTCTTAGAACTTCCACAACTAATCGAAAATAGACAAGACTTTGACGATTTTATCAAAATAGTACACGAACATGACGTTCTTACCTACGCTATGCAACAACGTCCAAATACCAAATACACTACAGAGACGATTCCAGCTATATGTTTTTATGTCTATCATATCCCAGAATTCCGGCTTGTTTAATAAATAACGCCGCTTTTATGACCCACGTTAGGCACCACTGTGCATGATCATACTAGATATAACATTCCATATTTAACCATCCGTTTTGTATATCGGTATTACGCTTGTTCCTTTTTGTGTGTGTAAACTTTGCTGGAAATACTGTAAAATAAACAGTTTTATGTATTATAAGTGCGTTCACTTGTTGGTTTTTAGTGTTGACGGTACACATGAGTGTCATGTGGTGAGCGGGTATTACATGTTGATGGCCAAGTCAAGAAATATCTCAGCCATTCTTATAAAAATTAGGAAAATACGTTAACCTAATGAGAAAAATATTGACCAAGTGAAGAAATATCTCAACCATACTTATGAAAAGGAGAAAAATGTGTTAACCTAATGAGAAAAATATCGCCCAAGTGAAGAAAATGTACACAAAACTTATAAAAATTAGGAAAATACGTTAACCTAATGAGAAAAATATTGACCAAGTGAAGAAATATCTCAACCATACTTATGAAAAGGAGAAAAATGTGTTAACCTAATGAGAAAAATATCGCCCAAGTGAAGAAAATGTACACAAAACTTATAAAACTTAGGAAAATGTGTTAACCTAATGAGAAAAATATCGCCCAAGTGAAGAAAAATTTACACAAAACTTATAAAACTTAAGAAATTTTGTTAACCTAATGAGAAAAATATTGCCCAAGTAAAGAAAAAATTTACACAAAACTTATAAAACTTAGGAAAATGTGTTAACTTAATAAGAAAAATATTGCCCAAGTAAAGAAAAAATTTACACAAAACTTATAAAACTTAGGAAAATGTGTTAACCTAATGAGAAAAATATTGCCCAAGTAAAGAAAAAATTTACACAAACCTTATAAAACTTAGGAAAATGTGTTAACTTAAGGAGAAAAATATTGACCAAGTGAAGAAATATCTCAACCATACTTATAAACATTAGGAAAATGTGTTAACCTAATGAGAAAAATATCGCCCAAGTGAAGAAGAATTTACACAAACCTTATAACACTTAGCAAAATGTGTTAACCTAATGAGAAAAATATTGCCCAAGTGAAGAAAAAATTTACACAAAACTTATAAAACTTAGGAAAATTTGTTAACTAAATGTGAAAAAATATTGTCCAAGTAAAGACATGTTTCAACTAGTCTTATAAATATGGCGCCCAAACTTATGAACATTAGGAAAATGTGTTATCCAAAAGGGAAAAATATCACCCAAGTGAAGAAAAATTTACACAAAACTTATAAAACTTAGGAAAATGTGTTAACCTAAGGAGAAAAATATTGGCGAAGTGAAGAAATATCTCAGCCATTCTTATAAAAATTATAAAAATTTGTTAACCTAATGAGAAATATATTGCCCAAGTGAATAAAAAGTTACACAAAACTTATAAAACTTAGGAAATGTGTTAACCTAATGAGAAAATTATTTCCCAAGTGAAGAAAAATTTACACAAAACGTATAAAACTTAGGAAAATATGTTAACCTAATGAGAAAAATATTGCCCAAGTGAAGAAAAAATTTACACAAAACTTATAAAACTTAGGAAAATGTGTTAAACTAAGGAGAAAAATATTGATCAAGTAAAGACAAATTTACACCAAACTTATGAAAAGTAGGAAAATTTGTTAACCAAAGGGGAAAAAATATGGGCTAAACTATGAAATATGTTGACCCAAGTAAGAAAATATGTTAGCCACAGGGGGGAAAATGTTGGCCAAAACATGAAATATCTCAACCATACTTATAAATATCTCGTGTAATTTTTTAAATAAGTAGGGAAAAAAAAATATTGCTTCTGTAGTTGTGTCAAAAGTATCTTGAACTTTTATCTGAACAGACATTTCACAAGATACAATCATCAACGACAGCACTTTCCCGTTTTTACATTACCGAAAGTTTCAACTTACCATTCCAACGTATCTGCTAAAGAAACACTTATACATAATAATCAACCATCTCTTCACACTCTTTGTTCTTTCTTTCTAACACAAAGTGTCTCTGTCTTTCATAGATAACTTCACAACTTTTCCATGTCACATCACCAAGATACTCCAAACCGCCATTGTACACGAGCTCCAATGAATCAGTCATAACATTTATGGCAATGCAATCTGTGATACCACAATGTCTTCTACATTAACCTTCCATTGTTCCATCTTTCAACAATACAAAGGGTGATCTCGAAGTTTAGCTAACATAACATTTTGTACTTTGTCCACCGCTTTCACACTTTGTCGTTTCACAGCTGCACTAGTGACAAGTCTGCAACCAACACTGTCTGTTATGAAATCAACCTTTCTTAAAACCACGTCTGCCTTAATGAACCCTTGAATACCCTCTACCACATCTTCTAACCGACTTTCAACATTTCATACCAAATAATATTAACACTATCTTTTATTACAGAGCAGCCGATTTTCTGCTGACTGGGCAGATTTTCCAACCCAATGGAGATAAATCATGTGTCCCCCCTAACATACTAGGCGCTATTCTAGACAACGAATATGGTCATCAACCATCACCCCTAAGAAGAACTTGAAAACAACACAAGAGATTGTGTTCCTGAGACGAAATACTTGGACTACCAGAGTACCTAACACTGATCGCCTAAAAAAACCTAAGAAACATAGAGCATTATATACATCAAATACATCAAACACAACAAACTATTTCTTACTAACCCTAACCCTAACTATACATCAAATACAACAAACTCTTTCTTAAGAGACATGGATGCAAACCAGTGTCAGAAATGGAAAAATTTTAATTTGTGTGATTAAATTTTAATTAACATTTAAAACTAATAAATCGAAATTTTATTGCCCGCTTCACTTAATATACAGATATAGCCTAAGTATAGGTATAAGTTAGGTATAGGACGTATATCGATCTTACCTCTTGCGCAATAAAATAAAAAAAAACGGGAAAGTGCTGTCGTTGATGATTGTATCTTGTGAAATGTCTGTTCAGATAAAAGTTCAAGATACTTTTGACACAACTACAGAAGCAATATTTTTTTTCCCTACTTATTTAAAAAATTACACGAGATATTTATAAGTATGGTTGAGATATTTCATGTTTTGGCCAACATTTTCCCCCCTGTGGCTAACATATTTTCTTACTTGGGTCAACATATTTCATAGTTTAGCCCATATTTTTTCCCCTTTGGTTAACAAATTTTCCTACTTTTCATAAGTTTGGTGTAAATTTGTCTTTACTTGATCAATATTTTTCTCCTTAGTTTAACACATTTTCCTAAGTTTTATAAGTTTTGTGTAAATTTTTTCTTCACTTGGGCAATATTTTTCTCATTAGGTTAACACATTTTCCTAAGTTTTATACGTTTTGTGTAAATTTTTCTTCACTTGGGAAATAATTTTCTCATTAGGTTAACACATTTCCTAAGTTTTATAAGTTTTGTGTAACTTTTTATTCACTTGGGCAATATATTTCTCATTAGGTTAACAAATTTTTATAATTTTTATAAGAATGGCTGAGATATTTCTTCACTTCGCCAATATTTTTCTCCTTAGGTTAACACATTTTCCTAAGTTTTATAAGTTTTGTGTAAATTTTTCTTCACTTGGGTGATATTTTTCCCTTTTGGATAACACATTTTCCTAATGTTCATAAGTTTGGGCGCCATATTTATAAGACTAGTTGAAACATGTCTTTACTTGGACAATATTTTTTCACATTTAGTTAACAAATTTTCCTAAGTTTTATAAGTTTTGTGTAAATTTTTTCTTCACTTGGGCAATATTTTTCTCATTAGGTTAACACATTTTGCTAAGTGTTATAAGGTTTGTGTAAATTCTTCTTCACTTGGGCGATATTTTTCTCATTAGGTTAACACATTTTCCTAATGTTTATAAGTATGGTTGAGATATTTCTTCACTTGGTCAATATTTTTCTCATTAGGTTAACGTATTTTCCTAATTTTTATAAGTTTTGTGTACATTTTCTTCACTTGGGCGATATTTTTCTCATTAGGTTAACACATTTTTCTCCTTTTCATAAGTATGGTTGAGATATTTCTTCACTTGGTCAATATTTTTCTCATTAGGTTAACGTATTTTCCTAATTTTTATAAGAATGGCTGAGATATTTCTTGACTTGGCCATCAACATGTAATACCCGCTCACCACATGACACTCATGTGTATCGTCAACACTAAAAACCAACAAGTGAACGCACTTATAATACATAAAACTGTTTATTTTACAGTATTTCCAGCAAAGTTTACACACACAAAAAGGAACAAGCGTAATACCGATATACAAAACGGATGGTTAAATATGGAATGTTATATCTAGTATGATCATGCACAGTGGTGCCTAACGTGGGTCATAAAAGCGGCGTTATTTATTAAACAAGCCGGAATTCTGGGATATGATAGACATAAAAACATATAGCTGGAATCGTCTCTGTAGTGTATTTGGTATTTGGACGTTGTTGCATAGCGTAGGTAAGAACGTCATGTTCGTGTACTATTTTGATAAAATCGTCAAAGTCTTGTCTATTTTCGATTAGTTGTGGAAGTTCTAAGACAGAAGCATTATTTGAAGATGCGTGATACAATCGAAGAGCGTCTGTTTCGCTGTGCCTAAGGACTATATGATAACTAAAGTTGATTTTGAATATGCTCTTTTGAATGGTAAAGATCTTGTTCAAGGTAGATGCCCAGTCTTTAGGGTGGATTGTGTGTGGGCTAATATAAAATGTATAGACAAACATATATTTGTTTATCTTGTGATGTGTTTTGATACTACTCCAGTTGTCGGTGTATACTTGTCTACTATCATCTGGAAGAGTGTGTAAAGAAGCCGCTTCATCCGTGGGTTGTGTGTCACTGACTGGCTGGGAGTTTTCGTCTTGTTTAGTCTTCTTCTCGCTGACTGCCACATCACTATTAGTAGCCACATGTCTCTTAAGTAGTGTTGCTGAAGCGGGTGTTGAAGCGTCTGCTGGTATTACACTGGGTGATACTCCTGGTGTAGTGTGTTCCTTTGTAATGTGGCGTTGTAGATTGTCTTTTCTGTTAAACTTATGACCACAGGTGTGACATGAATACACTTGCTCCTTGGTACTGTGACTGGTTCGAGTATGGCGAAGCAGACTGCGCCTTTCAGTGAAACCTTTCCCACAAGTTGCACATAGGTGGTTCTCGGATGATTGCCTTGTTGGCATCTTTGTATTCTTAGGCATGTTCACTAGCGACGTGATACTGAGACAAGCAACCGTCGACTTGACACACTTTCACAGCGAGGTGGTGAATATAGCGTTGAATATATTTAGTTTCTATCTTTCACCAAAGGTAGATAACACGATGTTGGCTAGATAGGTAAGTCAAATACTCAAACAACAAGATGTATTATTCACTAGTCTAGTAAACCGTTTCAATCCCGAACACTTTTTTCCTCTTCTTTGTTTCAAACGCCGATGACTTCTTTGCAGATGACGTTGTAAACTATGGCAGAATAATGAGGTTGCTTACACTTCGGATGCGTCTGGGTAAGAATCTGGTTGATAAATCTTCCAAGGCAGTTGTTAATGTCCAAAAATTGGAAGAAATAGCAGCAAAAGCTGTAGGTCCGTATATGGCTGATATTCCGTGGATACTGAGACAAAACGGTAACTGGCAAACTTTCTAAACTTGAAGGCAAATAGTCATTGAATAATCACAAAACTGAAGACCCAATCTTTCGTCGTTCTTGCGAACATCACAAAGTGAGTGAGATGTGGTGAGTTGGATATATATTACATACAGTAAGCCCCGCCCACCGCATAGTTGACAGCCAATCAATACTTGTCTAACATAAAATGTGGGTAAATTCTAAGACAATTAACCTGATTGGTTGTATACCACAAGTGAACAGCCAATCAATGCTTGTCTTACATAAAATGTGCGTCAATTCTAAGACAATTACCCTGATTGGTTGTATACAACAAGTGAACGAAGGAATGTAGTGGTATGCAAACAGGTCAGATACATGGTGAAAGACAGACATCGTAGTTATTACCACACACACATTTCTGTTGGTTATAGACATAACTTCACACGAGTTAGGTATAGTAGCGGACTTGGCGGTATATTGTATGATCCATTTGTATGTAACTAATACACCAGCGTATTCATACCCTTGTGCTTTGTACTTATTTGCTAATGTAACACGGGTGTGTGATATTTTATACATATCACTATATTTAATTTACCTTGTAATAATGCAGTTGAATGTTTTCAACTACTTCCTATTTAGTACTATATTTATATACTGGGATAATGTGTATTGCTTCATTTTTGTATACATTGTGGTAATATATGGCTGTCTTATGTGATGGTGGTTTACTTCTAACACACTAATACAGACGAGTAGAGACATGAAGCTTGACACGGGAAAAATGTAGCCAAGAGACTACAAGAAGTTGTCTTTAAGAGGATAGACCACGGTTCGATATGTTGAAGATAGTCTTTGGTAAGGTGGAAAACATAATGACTAATATAAAGACGGCAATTACAAGGAGAAAAAGAGTGTTTAATCACTACATAGAACCTATACTATTGTATGAATGTGAAGCGAGGACAATGGGTAGACAAGTTAAAAACCATCTAATGACACTGGGGGTGTGGCTTCTGATTGGGGGAAAATTAACTAGACAACCACATGAAACTCCATTCAAATACTACAAGGCAACAGAACAAACCATACTGCGTAACAGATACATAGATACTATACAAGCTCTGTAAGGCAACATACTCTGATAATGTATACAAAACGGCCGCTTTCCAATAATACTACACACGTCTATAACCAGTGGTAAATGCGCATACACAAACATACATACTTTCCTAAAGTAGACTCTAGCCAAGTTCGCATTGCAGCTATATAGAGGCATGTATATTGAGTTGATGTGAAATATTTTTGGTTATTTCTCGCACCCGGATGTAATAGGCGACAACTCACAACACAGCTACGATGCGCGGATAGAGGTAACAGTATCAACTTCGCATATTGAGCAATCTATATAAACCTCCCAATAACATAGCACACCATCCTTCTTCAAACCCCAATCGTTTTCAATGTCACAAGAATAACGAACTACTGATATTTATGATCAGAGTGGCATATGCTGATACTGTTTGTGCTATTTCCTACTCATACCACCTGTTTTAACTGAATGAGGACACATACACCTAACCCATAATCCCCAACCGCCACATATGAGAAAACTCGAGAGTAGTGCTATTGATTTATGTGGATATCCCGACAATAGGTGTTAATCCCTTAAACCCCTTCCAACGTTTCTATGAACCTTTATTAATACCGCGAACTATTTGCAGCCATGAAGATATCAGTAATATCAATAACCTGACTTGGTCATTACGACGACGATAATCCCGTGGATTAGCCGTTATGAAGATGCGTATTGATTTTTTGTAACACCTGTTATGGTTATGATTATATCATATTCTGATAGTTATGTTATATTTTGTGACGCATAGGTACAAGGGTGAAATCTGCTGCCTGTGTTTATCATCACCGGTGGGACTTGTGGTGCGGCGACACGGAGAGACAGACCGTCCCTAATCATAACCCGTATGATCAACTAGACACCCACATGTTGATGACTGGCAATTTTACCAACGACAAAGTACCGAGATTCGAACCTGTCACTTCCACAGTGTCTGGGGTACCACCTAAACATACTCCGCAATCAGCACACCGCAGCTCCTTTTCTAAATATAACCGGATTAATAGCACCAGAGCTCTCCATCACAACTAAGTAACCAAATATTATTCTACCACTAGACAACCCCACTGGGATTCGAACCCGATGATAGTGTTCAGAAGGGTTTATCTAGCTACTCATCCACTCATCCCATCCCTTAACAATGAATATCACAGGTCATACCCACTAAATGCAATAATACCGGTCATCTTTACTTTTTTAAGGTTTTCATTTTTAATCTGTATGATGATATTGTTTAAACCACTACGGCCCTCTACGGCTCACTAGTAACCGCTACCCACTCCTTAACACCGACTTTCGCTAAGCCATACCCATTAAAATCAATACTACTGGCCATTTGACATTTGTAAGGTTTTCATTTGAAGCTCTAAAAAGATATGATGATAGTGCTCGGAAGCATTTACCTAGCTACACCGCCACTCACCCATCCCTTAACAACGAATGCCACTAAGACCCGCCGACTACAACCCATGATAACAGGAATAATTAAAGTTTAATTTAAAAAAAATAAAATTCTTCAAAAAGGGGAGGTAATATCACAAAAACAGACGATTTTTATTTTACTCATGAGTTATGTCCCGCACCTGCTTCTTTGCGCTTACTAAAAAACGACAGCACCTACCGGCTCCTACCGCTCCTCCTTCTTTATTCTTAGTAAAATAGGTGCGCTCCTTCTCCAGGGGGGGGGGGGGGTGTATGCAACATATATAACTACTACCCTCTCCCGCTGTTTATACTTTACCTCGACACTGCAAGGTACAAGAGGAACAAGATGAGATGAGATGAGATCAATATTTATTTGTGAATGCGTTTTCTAATTTTCAAATTTAACCCGAGAAGCGGCTTTTTCGGCCTGCTCTCTTCGAACTCCAACAGCCGGGGGATTTTTTTAAACTGATTCCGTGCCAAAGAAAAAGTAAGTTTGGACCAAACATGTACACAATTACGTAAACAAGTATTATATTGTAAATTTCCATTCACTGAGCATTGAATTTTGCGATAGATAACCACGAAACAAACAAATAACACGGTGACCCTAGTAAGGCCTTCTGTCCAAATGGAAGGTCACAGTTGGCGATAAATTATCCTTCGGCACTGAATCAGTGAGTGTGATCACCGTGCACACGGATCCTCGCCGAGTTTCACGCCTCTTATCCCAGACAGGCAGTCCGATCCACTACTCCTGGAGCAAGAGAACTCACCTTTGTGTTATGCTCAAGGTCACTTCTGTGAGCTCTCTTTTGTGTTATGCCCAAAATCACTTCTATTAACTTTTTTTTTGGCGCTCGATTGCTTTGAACTCAAGCGTAGTCCATACACACAACTTCTAGTAGTGCTGGACTGAATTTTACGTGTGGATTAGCTTTCTCTATTAACAGTGTCCCTCGCCATCTGGCGAACCCACTACGACTTCAGAGGTACTTGTAATTTACGTCCTCAATTAAAGGACGATAGGTCAACATTTTAGTTCAGTTGTTCTGTGTAGGGGTGAACCCCTTACCTTGGCATCAGCACACTGGATATTTAAGAACACGCGTTCTTATCCATTCGGTTCTTCTGACCTCTGTGGAGTGATATACTTCAGTGGAAGATGAAAGGCGGAACAGGAAGCTAAAGAATAACAGCCCGAACAGAAACAGTTAAAACAACGAATGTATTTATAGTAACCCAATTATTCCCATTTGTACTGAGTTAATTTTTGTTTTTGCATATCCTATTTACAGGCCATCGCTGTCAACACCAGCACTGCTTTTTGTTGATGTCTTGGCAAGTTTACGTTCAGTAGTTACTGCGTTCATTGGTTAACAGTTTATTTCCTTATGTCTTTCAGTGTGAATTTAGTCGTCCCTGTGATCGTCTGGCAACTTGTGAGAACCTGACTCCGGGCTTCACGTGCAGTCCTTGCCCTCCAGGCTATTCCAGTCCTCCAGTTCAAGGTTTAGGCCTCGACACCGCACAGAAGGTTAAACAGGTGATATAATATCATTTATATCATTACTAGTTGTCTATGTGTTACTATGGTATAAGTTTTATAGATCTCCTTTAGACGTCCAGGTGAAAGTAATTACATAAAATAGTAAGCTATTGGGCACACAGTTTCAAGAAAAATACATGAATCCGCAGCATAGGCAACAGCAGCCAAGTCACACTTTAACACGGTAATTACATTCCAAATGCCTGCAACCAATGCAAGATAGAAGAGATAGCAGAGCCCAGCAACAAACAGAACAATGCTTAAGACTGACAAACCACAGCGACTAAAAGCGGTTTATCGGCCTTGAAAGAAGAAGACTAAAGCAAAACAATGTTGCATAACCTCCAAAGCGAAAGATTACGACTGATCGTATACTTAATATTAACAATCAAACCAATTAACACTGTACACAGATTTCCAGCTTGCAAATAATAATGTCTGCATGAGGTGATATAACCACTCCTGATATTGAAAGAAAGAAAACTCCAGATGAAGCAGAAAGGGGGAAAAACGCACATGCATAAACTACATAGAAGAACGCTACCAGCATATGGATTCAGGCATATACAGACGGAGCAGCAAAATCACAACAGAAAGTGGAGATGGGGTGTTTCTTGTTTACCTAAAAATGAAGCAAAGAAAACGCAGTCAGCGGCAACTGGAAAATTGTCAAGTAACTTATAGCGGAGACAGAGATATCGAATACTGTGGTAGAAATGATACTGATAAAACGTTAACGAAAAATACTTACTTTCTTCACGGACGCGAAGTCAGTTGTCTCAATACTAAAGAGCAGAAACGGTGTAGAGTTAACGACCTAAGAGCTAAGTGTTGTTATACACAGGATCCCGTCATATTGCAAGATACCTAGTCATTAGTGGTACAGAAAGGTGGAAAACTACCTCGGCCTGATATACAAGGGGTTTCTCATAAGTCTTTAGCCTGACCATGAAGGAGTAGGCGGAGAAAATTGAAATATGGCTTATGTATAGCTCATTCAATGTGTAATGGACATATGAATTATGACTTTCCCTCCTCAACTTTTTTTTTCCCGATATGATACATGGCACAACACACCCTATTGACCAGGTCTGCACATCCAACGGTTTGTCAGAACAATGGAGAAATCAGACACCAGGACTGTGATAAAATTCTTGATGTTACAGGGAAAACACCTACAGAAATACACAGGGAGATGCAGCTAGTGTTTGAGGAAGTCTGTCCTTCGTATGCTTCTGTAAAAAATTGGTGTTTGCAGTTTATGTGTGGCCGTTCCCAAGTTGCTGATATGCCAAGATCAGGACGACCATCCTCAGAGTGCAATGATGCAAATGCTGCAAAAGTTAAGAAAATCATAGACCAGGATAGGAAAATGACAATTGCAGAGATAAAGGGTTCAGCAAACCTGAATAAGAGTACAGTTTTTAGAATTTTACACAACCGATTGACATGAGAAAGTGTGTGCCCGCTGGGTCCCGCGCCTGCTGACATGTGAACAGAAACAAACACGGGTTGATTGCTGTGGCCAGTTGCTCAACATGTGGCGGTCGAAAAACATGTTGACGACCATGATGACGGTAGATGAGACTTGGATTCACCATTATGACCCAGAATCAAAAATTGCCAGCATGCAGTGGAAAACCCCGGGCTCACCAACACATGGCAAACCAAGCGCACACAAATCTGCAAGAAAAGTGATGCTAACTACTATGCAGATTTCCGTATTGAACTAAGAAAGGCTGTGACCAGAAAACGAGGGATAGCGCGTACGCAAATTCTGCCTTTGCTTCAAGACAACGCGCCTTCCCATAAAGCACGGTTTGTGCTGCAAACTGCCAACGATTTGAATATTGAAATTCTTCCACACCCACCATATTCTCCAGATTTGGCTCCATCAGACTTTTTCCTTTTCCCAAATCTTAAAAAAACGGCTGAAAGGAAATCATTTTGACAGCGACGAAGATGTCATACTGGCTTGTGATAACTGGTTTAGTTCTAAAAATAGGTTGTTTTATTCTGGAGGTCTTTTCAAGGTCACGCAGAGATGGCAGAAATGCATAAATTCAGATGGTGGCTACACTGAGAAGGAATAAGCACTGTGCCAAATTTCAATTTTCTCCGCCTACTCCTTCATGGTCAGGCTAAAGACATATGAGAAGCCCCTTGTAGAAGTAAACTATGACGAGGCAAATAGGTTTATAAGAAGTAATTATTTAAACATGTGGAAATCAGAACAACCAGGCCACCAGAAAGATGATGTACACTACCAACTCAACCGAAGAGGACAGATTAAAAAATTCAGACTTCGTACGGGACACAACAGGCAGAGATGCCACTTGGCGTGTGATGCTGTCCCATATTTTTTACAGATCAATTGACACTCGATTGGTGACCTAGTCAGTATCACTTCTGCCAATTTTACTTCCTAAGACATTTTCTTGCATCTATTTTAGGATGTGTCGACACAATTATTAAAATTGCTCATCTCAGTGGAGACTTGAACACATGGTCACTGGGTATTCATGCAAGCGTGCTAGCCACTGCCCTCACGCAGTTCCCACTTTCTATAGTAAGTGCCACAAATAGTAAAGGACCTTTGTACACGCCCTGAGGCGTTTTGGGAATATGGTGATAACCCCATACGTTAATACACTATTCGGCACTCGATGGATTGCGTGGCCAATATCACCTGGTCGCCTTTATTTCCTAGAACATTTTGTGGTGTCTATAATGGGTTGGGTCGACTTGGAAGCTAAGATCAATGATTTAAAACCCGCCTCAATGGGCATTCAAGCAAGCGTGCTAGACACTAAACGAGTGGGCTGGGAACAATGGTAAATAACGTTAATTACAATACTCTTGTAGATCTGCGAAGCCTTCACCGAGTGTGCTGGTAGCAATGGTAATTACAATGCCCTCTTGTAAATCTTGTAGATCTGCGAAGCCTTCACTGAATGTGCTGGTAGCAATGGTAAACAAAGTTAATTACAGTGCGCTTGTAAATCGTGTAGGTCTGCGAAGATTTCAATGAAAGTACTGGTAACATTGGTAATCAGCGTTAATTACACTGCTTTCTTGTCAATCTTGCAGGTGTGTGAAGACATCAATGAGTGTGCTGATGGGAACAATGGCGGCTGTGTTGAGAATTCGCGGTGTGTGAACACCCCGGTAAGCCATGTGTTTGTGGCGTGTGATGCCGAGACAGATGAGAATGTGCTTTCGACTGTAGTAAACATGATGACATACCCATATGTCAGTGGTGTGTGAGACTGAGACAGTTGGACGAGAATGTGCTTTAGACTGTAGGGAACATAATGACATGCCCGTGTGTCTGTGACGCGTGAGACCGAGACAGTTAGATGAGAATGTGCTTTAGACTGTAGTAAACATAACGACATGCCCATGTGTCTGTGACGCGTGAGATTGAAATAGTTGAATGAAAATGTGCTTTAGATTCTTCTAAACATAATGACATACCTATGTGTCTGTGGTGAGTGAGGCTGAGACAGTTCGATGAGAATGTGCTTCAGACTGTGTAAACATGATGACATGCCCACGTGTCTGTGGTGTGTGAGACCGAGACAGTTAGATGAGAATGTGTGTTAGACTGTAGCAAACATAATGACATGCCCACGTGTCTGTGGTGTGTCAGACTGAGACAGTTGATTGAGAATGTGCTTTAGATGGTAGTAAACATGATCAATTCCCATGTGTCTGTGGTGTGTCAGACAGAGACATTTGGATAATAATATGCGGTAGACTGTATTAAACCTGATCAATTCCAACGTGACTGTGGTGTGTCAGACTGGGACATTTGGATGAGAATGTGCTTGTGACTGTAGTAAGCATGATTAATTCACACGTGTCTGTGATGTGTCAGACTGAGACGTTTGGATGAGAATATGCTGTAGACTGTAATAAACATGATCAATTCCCATGTGTCTGTGGTGTGTCAGACTGAGACAGTTGGGTGAGAATGTGCTTGTGACTGTAGTAAACATGACCGATTCCCATGTGTCTGTGGTGTGTCAGACTGAGATAGTTGGATGAGAATGTGCTTGTGACTGTAGTAAACATGATCAGTTCCCATGTGTTTGGGGTGTGTCAGACTGAGACAGTTGGGTGAGAATGTGCTTGTGACTGTAGTAAACATGACCGATTCCCATGTGTCTGTGGTGTGTCAGACTGAGACAGTTGGGTGAGAATGTGCTTGTGACTGTAGTAAACATGACCGATTCCCATGTGTCTGTGGTGTGTCAGACTGAGACAGTTGGGTGAGAATGTGCTTGTGAATGTAGTAAACATGATCAGTTCCCATATGTCTGGTGTGCCAGACTGAGACAGTTGGATGAGAATGTGCTTGTGACTGTAGTAAGCATGATTAATTCACACGTGTCTGTGGTGTGTCAGACTGAGACAGTTGGGTGAGAATATGCTGTAGACTGTAGTAAGCATGATTAATTCACACATGTTTGTGGTGTGTCAGACTGAGATAGTTGGATGAGAATATGCTGTAGACCAGTGTTTCCCAACCTTTTTTGTACCATGCCCCACTTAAGCCTTTCTAAAATTCATATTGCCCCCCTCCCCCGCCCCATGCCCCCCTCAACATATACATTATTTTTAATATTCAAAAATTGAAATGTTCACTAAAGAAACTTGAATGATAGGTTTAGGAAGAAATCACTAGGTAATTATTGAGCAAACACAGTAAGTAAATTTTCAAAACATATAATGGAGAACTGAAATTCAAGTACAAAATCATTTTAATGAAAGATTTTTCTATATTATTTTAATTATTAGTAATTACTTATTATTTAAATTTAGTGAGATCCTTGCGCTTGATGCTTGCTGCAAAGAGATCTTATGTCAGGTTCCAATTTAGTTAACTTCAGTCTCAAGTCTCCCCGTTTTGTTATATTCAGCCGATTTCTTCCATTTTCGAATTGCCCCCCTTAACAGTCAAATTGCCCCCCTGTGGGGCGTGGGCCCCACGTTGGGAAACACTGCTGTAGACTGTAGTAAACATGATGACATGCCCATGTATCTTTAGTGTGGGAGACTGAGTCAGTTGGATGAGAATGTGTTTTAGACTGTTGTAACCATGATGACATGCCCATATTACTGTGACGTGTAAGACCGAGACAGTTAGATGAGAATATGCTTTAGACTGTAGTAAACAAAATGACATGCCCATGTGTCTGTGGTGTGTCAGACTGAGACAGTTGGATGAGAATGTGCGTTAGACTGTAGTAAACATGATGGCATGCCCATGTGTCTGTGGATGGGGGGACATTGCTCCATTAAAAAATATGTTCTATTGGTTATTGAAAGGCACCAGAAGAAGAAGAAGAAAATGAGAAGTCGAAACATGAAGAAAGTCAGGCGGGTTTTCGACCTCCCAGTTGTCAAAGTTCATGTTTCGGCAAATAAAACTTGGGACAGATATAAATTATAAGTAACGCTTTGAGGCGTGGGGATATGCTGTTGTTTCTATTTGTATAGACTCCCCCCCCCGCCGGCACTGGATGGTCAGTATCACGCCTGCCGCCTGTACTTCCCTCACAATCTTATGGCACTGTAGGCTGCGTCGACCAGGGAGCCAGGGTAAATTGTTTAAAACAATCCCTGTCTCCATGCGGATTCGAATACAGGACGACCGGACGGGCAGTCAAGTCGCTAGCCACAGTGTTATTGTGGATCCTGTTCCTCCTCTATCATCATGATGTATGTTCCATGTAGAGGTCAGCGTCATCGAGAGGTTTACTGCGTCTCGCTTACACTTCCTGTTCGTCAATTGGGGGGGGGGAGGGGGGGTTAGTGGATACATTTCACACACCGTCAGTTATACTTAAACGTTGACTTCTCATTCTGAAAGCAATGGGATACTACTGAATGTAAAATTGCTTGTAAAATCAACCTAGGGTTGAACGAACGTCCTGCAACGCTGAAGAACTAACTAATATACCATGTGTGACTTGTTGCTAACTTGAGCGTTGACAATCTGCAGGGTTCGCGGACGTGTGGGCCTTGTCTGGACGGTTTTGTTGGTGATCAAACCACTGGGTGCCAGAGAGCAGGAAATGTCTGTCCTGATGGAACCCTGTGCCACGACAACGCCAAGTGCGTACGAGTGCGTGGAGCTGCGGGCTTCTCTTGTCAGGTTAGTGAATGAAAAGTTAGACTAAATGAGTCAGCGAGAGAAGGACATAGAGCAGGAAGAGAGAGAGAGAAAGAGAGAGAGAGAGAGAGAAAAAGAGAGAGAGAGAGAGAGGGAGAGCGAGCGAGAGAGAGGGAGGGAGGGAGAAGTAGGAAGAGAGGTTGTGAGAGGGACGGAAGAGAAACGACGAGGAAGAAGAGAGAAACTGAGAAAGGGTATAGTGAGAGAAGGGTGAGGACGGAGAGAGAGATAGGGTGTGTGTGTGTGTGTGTGTGTGAGAGAGAGAGAGAGAGAGAGAGAGAGAGAGAGAGAGAGAGAGAGAGGGGGGGAGGGTTAGATAGACAGAAATAAACGATGAAAGAGAGAGTGAGAAAAAGTCGAGAGAGGATTAGAGAGAAGGAGAGAGATGGTGAAATAGAGAGGAAGAGGCGAAAAGGCAGATGAGAGAGTGGGTGACAGAGAGGGAAAGGGAGAGAGGGAAGGAAGAGAGAGAGAGAGAGAGAATGTGTGTGATAAATACACTTAGAAAGACCTACATCTGGGGATGACACCTCGAATGTCTTCCAATGAAATGAAGAATACAATAGTGGCACAATATCAGTATGACTTATAATCTCTTTGTATACTTTTCCTGATAATTATTTTATGTTTGTTCTTCTAAATCTCATCTATAGCATATACGATTTCTTCTTTCTCATCAGTTTTCGATCTTTGAAAATCACTTACATTTTATTTTCCTTCTTTCGTCATTCTACTACCTACGATAACTGTTAATAAAAATGCGCGCCCAGCAATTTTATATTTATTAAAAACGTAAACAATATGTTTCTGACGAGCGACCTCGTTACAGCCGCAGATGCCAAAACTTTGAGGTATTTATGTGTAATACATGTACAGCATTGGAACCAACCAATCAATGTAAATGTTCGTTAATGTACTGGACACAATATTACGGTACGATGTATTTGTATGTTTGTTATTTGACAAATTCTGGTTTAATATAACATTCTGAGATCTGTAGTGCTATTTCAGTGGCTAGATACGAATTATGTCCATATTTGATAGTTGTGGATTCATGTGGATGAATTAAATCCCCTCTTTTTTTTAGGGGTGTCTAGTTAGTCTTACAAAATTACTTATCAAATTTCACAAGGAATAAATACATGAAATTCATGGGGCATATAAACAGAAGGAACGGGATGCAGAAATTAACCCTTTGTAGGAAAATACTAGGCGAAAGGGATAAATGAAGACGGAGAGGGGTGTATGTTGAAAGCTTAAACAACTCAGCAGCAAATAATGATACAAGCAACATTAACGTCACACAAATTTCAGATGCCAGATTGGATAGGAGCGTCATGATCTCAATTGCCTGCTCCAGATCAGGCACCTGTGGAGGAGGATAAGACTAATAATAATGCCCCCTATCAATATTATATTTATTACAATTGTATATAATAATACGCGACCATCATTGTTCTGTTTATGACAAAACATTACTGCTCCATTCTTCGTCCTAATGGGCTTTAATACATGTTCAATGTTTTCGTGCACCTATGGGCATCGTTAATTGTTAATATCCCTTCATTCTCTTTAAGTATCTATAATAAGCGTTAATATTTTGTAAAATTTGTATCGGTGTGCCATCTGTGATAACTCCGTGTGATTCTTTCTTTCCACCAATTTTCCACCTTTGACAATCGTTTAT
>OY992878.1:56930393-56940393 GCA_963921405.1 Cepaea hortensis | reverse complement strand
ATGGCGCTATCACACCCAGGCCTATAGCCTACACAATGTCATGGCACTATAACACCCAGGCCTATAGCCTACACACTGCCATGGCGATATATCACACCCAGGCCTATAGCCTACACACTGCCATGGCGATATACCACACCCAGGCCTATAGCCTACACACTTCCATGGCGATATATCACACCCAGGCCTATAGCCTACACACTGCCATGGCGATATATCACACCCAGGCCTATAGCCTACACACTGCCATGGCGATATATCACACCCAGGCCTATAGCCTACACACTGCCATGGCGATATATCACACCCAGGCCTATAGCCTACACACTGCCATGGCGATATACCACACCCAGGCCTATAGCCTACACACAGCCATGGCGATATATCACACCCAAGCCTATAGCCTACACACTGCCATGGCGATATATCACACCCAAGCCTATAGCCTACACACTGCCATGGCGCTATCACACCCAGGCCTATAGCCTACACAATGATATGACCCTATCACACCCAGGCCTATAGCCTACACAATGATATGACCCTATCACACCCAGGCCTATAGCCTACACAATGTCATTGCCCTATCACACCCAGGCCTATAGCCTACACAATGATATGACCCTATCACATCCAGGCCTATAGCCTACACAATGCCATGGCCCTATCACATCCAGGCCTATAGCCTACACAATGTCATTGCCCTATCACACCCAGGCCTATAGCCTACACAATGATATGACCCTATCACACCCAGGCCTATAGCCTACACAATGCCATGGCCCTATCACATCCAGGCCTATAGCCTACACAATGCCATGGCGCTATCACAACCAGGCCTATAGCCTACACAATGATATGGCCCTATCACATTCAGGCCTATAGCCTACACAATGCCATGGCCCTATCACATCCAGGCCTATAGCCTACACAATGCCATGGCCCTATCACATCCAGGCCTATAGCCTACACAATGCCATGGCCCTATCACATCCAGGCCTATAGCCTACACAATGCCATGGCGCTATCACAACCAGGCCTATAGCCTACACAATGATATGGCCCTATCACATCCAGGCCTATAGCCTACACAATGCCATGGCGCTATCACATCCAGGCTTATAGCCTACACAATTATATGGCCCTATCACATCCAGGCCTATAGCCTACACAATTCCATGGCGCTATCACATCCAGGCCTATAGCCTACACAATGCCATGGCGATATATCACACCCAGGCCTATAGCCTACACAATGCCATGGCCCTATCACATCCAGGCCTATAGCCTACACAATGATATAGCCCTATCACATCCAGGCCTATAGCCTACACAATGCCATGGCGCTATCACATCCAGGCTTATAGCCTACACAATTATATGGCCCTATCACATCCAGGCCTATAGCCTACACAATTCCATTGCGCTATCACATCCAGGCTTATAGCCTACACAATTATATGGCCCTATCACATCCAGGCCTATAGCCTACACAATGTCATTGCCCTATCACACCCAGGCCTATAGCCTACACAATGATATGACCCTATCACACCCAGGCCTATAGCCTACACAATGCCATGGCCCTATCACATCCAGGCCTATAGCCTACACAATGCCATGGCGCTATCACAACCAGGCCTATAGCCTACACAATGATATGGCCCTATCACATTCAGGCCTATAGCCTACACAATGCCATGGCCCTATCACATCCAGGCCTATAGCCTACACAATGCCATGGCCCTATCACATCCAGGCCTATAGCCTACACAATGCCATGGCCCTATCACATCCAGGCCTATAGCCTACACAATGCCATGGCGCTATCACAACCAGGCCTATAGCCTACACAATGATATGGCCCTATCACATCCAGGCCTATAGCCTACACAATTATATGGCCCTATCACATCCAGGCCTATAGCCTACACAATTCCATGGCGCTATCACATCCAGGCCTATAGCCTACACAATGCCATGGCGATATATCACACCCAGGCCTATAGCCTACACAATGCCATGGCCCTATCACATCCAGGCCTATAGCCTACACAATGATATAGCCCTATCACATCCAGGCCTATAGCCTACACAATGCCATGGCGCTATCACATCCAGGCTTATAGCCTACACAATTATATGGCCCTATCACATCCAGGCCTATAGCCTACACAATTCCATGGCGCTATCACATCCAGGCTTATAGCCTACACAATTATATGGCCCTATCACATCCAGGCCTATAGCCTACACAATGCCATGGCGCTATCACATCCAGGCCTATAGCCTACACAATGCCATGGCGATATATCACACCCAGGCCTATAGCCTACACAATTATATGGCCCTATCACATCCAGGCCTATAGCCTACACAATTCCATGGCGCTATCACATCCAGGCTTATAGCCTACACAATTATATGGCCCTATCACATCCAGGCCTATAGCCTACACAATGCCATGGCGCTATCACATCCAGGCCTATAGCCTACACAATGCCATGGCGATATATCACACCCAGGCCTATAGCCTACACACTGCCATGGCGATATACCACACCCAGGCCTATAGCCTACACAATGCCATGGCGATATATCACACCCAGGCCTATAGCCTACACACTGCCATGGCGATATACCACACCCAGGCCTATAGCCTACACAATGCCATGGCGATATATCACACCCAGGCCTATAGCCTACACAATGATATAGCCCTATCACATCCAGGCCTACAGCCTACACAATGCCATGACCCTATCACATCCAGGCCTACAGCCTACACAATGCCATGACCCTATCACATCCAGGCCTATAGCCTACACAATGCCATGGCCCTATCACATCCAGGCCTATAGCCTACACAATGCCATGACCCTATCACACCCAGGCCTATAGCCTACACAATGCCATGACCCTATCACACCCAGGCCTATAGCCTACACAATGCCATGGCGATATATCACACCCAGGCCTATAGCCTACACAATTATATGGCCCTATCACATCCAGGCCTATAGCCTACACAATGCCATGGCGCTATCACATCCAGGCCTATAGCCTACACAATGCCATGGCGATATATCACACCCAGGCCTATAGCCTACACAATGATATAGCCCTATCACATCCAGGCCTACAGCCTACACAATGCCATGACCCTATCACATCCAGGCCTATAGCCTACACAATGCCATGACCCTATCACACCCAGGCCTATAGCCTACACAATGGTATGGCCATATCACATCCAGGCCTATAGCCTACACAATGTTGTCGCCCTATCACACCCAGGCCTATAGGAAGTTCCTGCTCTGGGACTCCTGTCTTTGTCTTTTCTTCAAGGCGACTTTGTGTCCGCAGTTTTCAGTTTAAATGAAGTTTTGTAAATTATGTTAATACATCACAAACAGCACACTGTGATTACCACTAAATGATCACCTACAACAAACTGATTTTATACAGGGAATTTCATAGCGACAAAGGTGAATGTTGACAATAGGCAAATATTGTGCTATAAAAGTCACATATAATGTTTTTAACGGCTGTTGGTTATTTTCAGGATAACTGTGTGACGGTTCCGAATAGCGGCCAGGAAGATGCTGACAACGATGGAATTGGAGATGCTTGTGATGATGATATGGACAATGACGGCATTATTAACAGCCCTGTAAGTGTAAACTATTTACATATAACAGGGTGGATTGTTGTTATTGATGGCGTCAATGATATACACATGGGACGAAAACATAATTTACTTGCATTACTGGTCGAGTAATGGAGGAGTAGCGTAATGGCTCCCGGCTTTCCTGTCATGGATGGTTAAGTAGATAAGTGGATTATGAGAACTGACCTGGAATCCCAGATCGATCAAGCCGAAAATGTGTGTCAGGAAATGTCTTGGTAAGTAAAGACGACTTGCGAGGTATTAACAGCATCACTCCTGGAATATTAATTGGTCAATAAAAATATGGGTTAAACGCCATATACCAAATCAGTCTAAAGGCGCGTAGAAAGGTCCTGTATGTATAACCGAGTGAATTGTTTGCATTGATGACGTCAGTTATATAGCAACATGATTAACACATAATTGAATTCTAGTACTGACCTAGCAAGCCTAACGAGGCGGGTATTTACAATAAAAGTGGACTTAGTCTCCCAGTTCGATTCAGCTTAAACTGGGTATCAGAATGTGCTGTGGCAAGTGAAGAGGGCTGGTGTGATACTGACCACCTCATTAATCGAGTGCCGATACTCATTATGTTGGCAAAGATTGTGAATTGTTCCCTTTTTATGCTATTAACCAGTTATATACTTCGTTAACCTTTTTCAAGACATCTTGATTGTGATTTGTTTCTGTCCTTGGTGTTCTCATCATTCTTCTGCGAAATCACATCTCTGAAGCTTCTATACAGTTCCTCAGTAATCTGCGGATTGTCCATGATTCCTTACCGTATAGGAAGATTGATCCAATATAACTCTCAATAACCCATGTCTTGTATCGATTGACGGGGGTCAGCCTGGCCGAATGGATAAGAACGCGCGTTCCTAAACATCCGGTGTGCTGATGCCAAGGTAAAGGCGTTCAACCCCTATATCGGAAAGTTGGACTAAAATGTTGACTTCTCGTTCTTGACTTAGGGACGTAAATTACAAGTACCTCTGATGTCGGAGTCTAATCTATTCTCTGATCTCTACTACTTTCCTTTTACTTCTATGAGTGCTAATCAATACCCAAGCAAGTGTTTCTTATAGTACTAAAATGTATAACTCATTTAATTTATACAGCAAATAATAATTAGTTACAGATAGTTACATGTGGCGAAGTGGTCAAGCCGTTTGACGTTTGACTCGTGAGCCGAAGGTTGTGGGTTCGATTCTGGGCCGCGTCCTTCGGTTTACGAGTTAAATGTTTCGGAGACTCCCATGGGTCGTCGCTAAAAGCTACGGAGTTCGTGCTTTGTGCGACGCTTTCCGTGCTGCGGAAAGAGACCGAGCCATATGGGATAAAAAACCCGGTGCAATGAAGTCGACCCTGTCGACTTTTAAGCGACTTTTAGTTACATGTCTTTTACAGGACGTCGCAAACAACTCCAACATGTATTGCTTGTTTGGGAAACAGTAGTTTGTCATTGCTTTCTGAACGACCATCGTGCATACCATTGTGAAAATCAACGCAAAGCGATCTGCTCCCGAACCTCCTGCGACTGACTTCCAATCTGGTTTATCGGGATTATGAGACTGCGTTCACTACAACATTATTACAACATTTTTAGAATGAGTATAATATACTTGAACATTTTCCCGATGACTCGAGCGTTAACACGTTAGTTTATTACAACATTCTCCAGGACAACTGCCCTTTGGTGGCCAACCCTGATCAAGCCGACTCCGACCCGGACAAGAAAGGTGACGCCTGTGACAACTGCCCCACTGTACCAAATCCAGATCAGGTCGATACAGATAGTGATGGCTTGGGAGATAATTGTGATCCGGATAAAGATAATGATGGTAGATCATCTTTGTTTTTCTGTCTCTTTATTTATCTTGTTCTGTGGTAGTCTTAGTTTTTATTTCCTCCTAAAAGTGTTCACTTCTTAGTGCTCGGTCTCTCTCGTTTCTCTTTCCTTCCCTTCCCCCCCCCCTCTCTCTCTCTCTCTCTCTCTCTGTCTGTCTGTCTGTCTGTCTGTCTCTCTCTCTCTCTCTCTCTCTCTCTCTCTCTCTCTTGCTAATTCTTCAATGCTGTAGCATAGGAACAGTGAAACCATCGCACATACTGACGAGACAGTCAGGCATTCAGACGAAGGATAGAACAGACAGATAGACAGTCATATGATAGATACGTTTACAGAAAGCGAGAGAGAGGGGGAGAGAGAGATAGAGAGAGAGAGAGAGAGAGAGCAGGAAGAAAGAAAGAATGCTAAAGAGAAATAGAAAGTGAGGTGAGAGAGAGAGAGAGAGAAGAGAGAGAGAGAGAGAGAGAGAGAGAGAGAGAGAGAGAGAGAGAGAGAGAGAGAGAGAGAGAGAGAAGACAAACAAAAAATGCAATATTAACTAAATTATCGTCCACACACTCAGGAATTCTGAATGAAGTTGACAATTGTGAAAGAGTTCCCAATGAGGATCAGAGAGACAGGGACAATGATGGAATCGGTGATGCCTGTGACAACTGTCCATCCATACCTAACGCAGACCAGGTACTGTGTCTGAGTGTCTTCTTCTCTTTCTGTTTTCACCCTTTATCCTCCACTGGAGCATAGACCGTCACCCAGCTCACCGCAAGCTGTCCTATCCTTTACTATACCATTGAACAAAATATTGAGTCTGAATTACATCTAAAAAAAGGCGTCATAAATATATTTCAAGATTTCTTGCTTGCTATATTTCGCTGCATCTCATCAGTTGCATACTACAGGGTTATATATCAAGTAATGTTTAAAAAAAAAATATGAATGATATTTTGGTTGAAATATGATGCACATAGTCGCTGATATTGCGCGAATGGGTAGAACGGAAGTCTTAACACTAAGCAGTATATATAGTAAAGTGTTAGACTTTCGTAAATACATCAAAAAATAAATATTTTAATAGGTAGGAAAAATTGCTGGAAATAACAATGAATGTTTGAAATCAAAGGATGGCGGAATATTAGTGGTTCAAAATAATATAATTAAGAGATGGCCAGAATGCATAGATAATGTATGTGATGATAAGAGACCGGATGTACATATTCTAACAACGGCGGAAATCCACCAATAGGTGACACTTAATTACATTATTTTCAAAAAGACAAATGGAACAGATAGCATTACATAGGAAGAAATTGAGGCCTTGGGAGATTTTGGAATCTAAATAATATTTCTAACCAACATATATAATAATGGGTACATCCCTAATTGCATAATAAAATCCGTATATCTCTGCCGAAGTAAGCCTTGGGAGATTTTTGAATCGAAATAATATTTATAACCAAGATATATAAAAATGGATACACCCCTAATTGCATAATAAAATCCGCACATCTCTGCCGAAGTACTTACATTCAAACCTTCGCATGCCGGTCCATTAGTCATGGGTTCGAATCTACACTGAGGCAGATTTTAAAAAAAAAAATATTTTGGTTCTCAGATCGACCCAGCCTAAAATTGGTCCAAGGAAAAATCATGGTAAATGAAGGGGACAGAGGAGATACTGAGCACATCACCCCTGGAGTTCCGAATGATCTATCAAAATATGGGGCTAGCACCATAGTCCCGATACACATAATAGCATATAAAAGGGCCCTTTGCTACCGAGGTTCAAGTATCTAGACAAATGGATAACATCCGGCAGATGTATTACAGAGATACAGATCAGAATAGAACAAGCAAAACTGCCTTTCATACAATGACCACCATATCATGCAATAAATCCCTGTCTTTCTAGGTTAGTAACAGAATGCTTTCATACATTGTACCAGTTGTAATATATGTCTGTGAATCCTGAATAACCAAGACACAAGCAGATACATTTCCGTATAGCCAGAGAAATACTGCCTTACAGACAAACTGAAAATTCCAAGGACAGCCAATATGAGTAATCGATATGTTTTGGAAGAGACTAAGACAAATTGACAATTTATAATAAATAACAGAGAATGGCAATGATCATTTTAGACCATATTATGAAACGGGAAAAACTGAAACATGTAACAACTAGACAGATTTATGGTAAGAGAGGCAGATGACAAGGAGAGAAGATTCTTGTCAGCTGTTTGTCATCGTACAGATAATGTCGGCACGTGAATTAATACATGCTATCGCAAGATATGGATGATCATAATCTCCCACACAAGTCGGCAAGGTACTTAATGATGATGAAAATACCATTCTGATCTTTGTACATTTCGTTTCATTTCATTTATATCAGCCGTTAGTTGACTTATATGTGTCGTGTCCGCCATAAGAAAATTTTACAATCGATATATTGTATTATGATTACATTTGTTTATATTGCAAGATCAATAACTTATCTGTTATTGAACTATCTTTTGGAACTATCAAATGTTAATTTGTCTTTGCTTCTATGTGAAAGCTACAAATGTTTATTTGTCTTTGCTTTTATGTTAAACTGGCAAATGTTTATGTCTTTGTCGATATATGAAACGGGCAGTTGTTTACATGTCTTTGCTTCTTTGTGAAAAATACATGTTGAACTGTCTTTGTTTATATGAGAAACTGACAGTTGTTTATCTGTCTTTGCTTCTATCTGAAACTGACAATTGTTTATCTGTCTTTGCTTCTATCTGAAACTGACAAATGTTTATCTATCTTTGCTTCTATGTGAAATCGACAAATGTTTATCTATCTTTGCTTCTATGAGAAATCGACAAATGTTTATCTATCTTTGCTTCTATGTGAAATCGACAAATGTTTATCTATCTTTGCTTCTATGTGAAATCGACAAATGTTTATCTATCTTTGCTTCTATGTGAAATCGACAAATGTTTATCTGTCTTTGCTGTGAACATGATGAACATGTGTCCATCATTGTTTGAATGTGGCACTGAAAAATGTTTACCCACCTTTTCCCGCCATTTTTACATGTCAGCTGATATCACAAGGAGTGATGCTACATTTTCTTTGCAGAAAGACACAGATAGTGATCGTATAGGAGATGCCTGTGATACAAATGAGGATAAGTGAGTTTACTTCAAAACATTGTTTTTGTAATTCACTGAGATTCTTATAAAGGTAAATTACCTCATATTGGATTAACCCATTAACTAAACACTGATCTTTCGTGGCAAGAATATATATATATATATATATATATATATATATATATATATATATATATATATATATATATGTGTGTGTGTGTGTGTGTGTGTGTGTGTGTGTGTGTGTGTGCGTGTGTGTGCGCGTGTGTGTACTTGTGAGAGAAACGTTTTCCAAAAATGTCATGAAAAGGGGAAATCGGAGTGTGTCCTGACGACGAGAAAGTTGGAGGGGATTGGGGGGGGGGGGAGAAGAGACAGGTCCATTCTTTTATCTCAGTGGTACTAATTAATTTATTTACTTATAAGCAACGATATGAGCCGCATTGGCCTAGTGGTTAGTGGTTTTTGCTTGTCAAGAAAGTTGTCCAGTGTTGTTTTACCTATTAGTGTCTTTCTACAGTGGATCCAGATTAAGATATAATAAGTACTAGTTATTTTGAACAATTTCTAGGAATTGTCTGGGAATGAAAATCGGCAAGGTGGAGGAGAACTAATCATCACACCTCATTGTGCGATGTACTAGTATGCGCGAAGACACTACATTTCATGGACCGCTGTGTGAACTGAAAAAGACAGTTTAATATTTCAAGCGAACGAAAGAAGAAGAAGAACACCCCTACGACACTACGTCTGCTTTCATCGGCATTTTGAATTACTTGTCTGTACAATGTGCACTGGCCAAAGAAGGCGCGAAAGCTGGAAAGCTCTTACAACAATATCCCTAACTAAGTGCCGCCCACCGCGCGCTGGAGCGCAAATGAATCCTCCCCACGACGTTTAACGGCAGAAGTGGAAGATAATGATGATGATGATGGTGATGATGATGATGATGAAATGCTGCTGATGATGATGATGATGATGATGATGATGATGATGATGATGATGATGATGAAGTATCGACACTATTAACACCATTTGTTATCATTTGGAAAGTACAATACATAACAATGGCTATTGCTTCATTCACTTTCAGACGTCAGTATAAATAAATCCAAAGAAAGCTGTATTCAACTTGAACTTTTAACATCTCCATTGAATCTGTATTGAAATCTAGTGGATATTGGCTAAAACAGTTGCCTTCTGTCTGCATATGTTGGACTTTCTGCAATACAATGTACTCGGTTCTTTTTCTTCTTCTCCGTTTACCTTCAGACGTAAATGTGAATGGATGCAAAGAAAGCAGCAATCATCTTAAGCTTGTAAACGTCCTCATAGACATTGTCTTCAAATGGAGCG
>OY992878.1:56642893-56925393 GCA_963921405.1 Cepaea hortensis | reverse complement strand
AATAATCATTTGCACACTGCCTGGCAGCCTTTTGCACATCCTTCCTAGCTTGCCTAAGCTCACTCAGAGTGCTACGCGTTGGTCTTTCCTTGTTTCTTAAGAGAGCTTTTTTCTTCTTATC
Organism: Cepaea hortensis; assembly: GCA_963921405.1. Classification (NCBI taxonomy): domain Eukaryota; kingdom Metazoa; phylum Mollusca; class Gastropoda; order Stylommatophora; family Helicidae; genus Cepaea; species Cepaea hortensis. Next base: position 56,925,272 of record OY992878.1, on the reverse strand, counting down.
AATCAAGGGCTGCAGAGTCTCGCTGTTGGCCGCAAACCAGTCCTGCCTCTTATGATCCACAGTGCCGTAAACCCCTACGGCAGTTTTATAAAGAGTTTCCTTAATTTGACCCCACTTTTCATTTACTGTACAATTTTCTGGTGTATCAGTGAAAGCGTCTTCAAGTTGCTGTTGAAACTGAAAGCACTTTTCAGGATCATGAGTGTTAATAATATTAATCCTGAGGCTAGATTTGTGTTTAGCTGTGTAGATTCTCTTTGGTCTCAGTCTAACCCTTGCAACAACCAAAGAATGATCCGTATCACAGTCAGCACTGTGGTAACTACGAGTCAATGATATATGGTTCAGATGTTGTCTCCGTGTGATGATGAAGTCCAGCTGGTGCCAATGGCCGGATCTTGGATGTTTCCATGTGACCTTATGCATCTCTTTTGTTTTAAAAAAAGAGTTTGTAATACATAGGTCATTACTGGTGCAATGCTCCAGCAGCCTTTGCCCATTTTCATTCATGCGACCGATGTTGTATTTTCCAAGGCACACTGGCCATGAACTCGAGTCCTTGCCCACACGAGCATTGAAATCACCGAGCATATAAATGTAGTCAGATTTTGGAACTGCCTTGATCACGGAGTCTAACTCCTCATAGAACGAATCCTTCACATCATCAGAGGAATCGAGTGTCGGTGCATATGCAGTAATAATGGTGGCAAACTCACAAGAGGTTGCCAAGCGCAGGGATAATAGTCTTTCATTTCCTCCTGCTGGAATTTCAATCATTCCCAGTAGCGAATTCTTCACTGCAAAGCCCACACCGTGTTGCCTTTTATCTGCCTGCCCTCTACCCTTCCAGAAAAAGGTGTAGTTGTTTTCCCTGAGTGACCCTTCCTCAGCGAGGCGAGTCTCCTGCAGGCCAGCAATATCAATGTTTAGACGATTGAGTTCGGCATCAATCACAGCCGTTTTTCTCACATCGTCAATATTGGTCAAGTCAGTGGAAAATCCTGGACACATGGTTCTCACGTTCCAGGTTGCAAGCCGTAGCTTGAGGTTTCTATTTTTATTTTTGTTTGTACCTGGTGCATTGGTTTTACAGCCTGCGATTCAGATTTTGTCCTAGCCCCAAGCACCCATTGAAGCAGACAGGCTGTGGCGGATCAGCACCCAATTGGCTGGGGGCTGCCCAGCTTGAGGCGGGCGGTAGCTGATCAGTGACACCTATAGGTGTCTCCCACCGTCAGAGGCAACGCGTGGCGCCCCATGTCTACGCCAACTGACAAGGACTTATAACCCGTAACAGTTGCCTCTCGCTTTGATTCCGAGACCAGTTAAGACCAGGGATGGAGTTATTGCCTCTCCATAGCACAAAGCCTGGGCTAAAATATAGAGATCATGTGTTGCCCATGCAGCATGATCCCTCTCTCGGCCTGCCTAGTTTACTCCAGAGGAAAGGTAACACCCCTACATCTGGAACAAGACAAGCTGCAGAAGCTGCCGGATCAGCAAAGCAATGCTCTAACTGTCCGCCTGTCGGAGCTTCGATCCTAGACCAGTCGCCAACCAAGGCTTAGGGCCTGGTCTGCCCTGCCATGACATTTTGTCTTTAGCTTGCATTTCCTCGCACCAGGGTAAGGCTTGTACCCTTCCAATTGCGCTCTTCCGCCCGAAGCCGTTGGCACAATGTGGGGTGTCGGGTTTGGTAAGCGCCGCCCAACGTTCAGCGCTAACAGAAACCAGGTAGTACCGTCTACTGTATTTTATTTTATATACTGTATTTTACTGTATTTATCTACTGTCATTAGACAGACACTGATACAAATACACACACACACACATTAGACAGACACTGATACAAATACATACACACACACATTAGACAGGCACTGATACAAATACATACACACACACACATTAGACAGACACTGATACAAATACATACACACACATTAGACAGACACTGATACAAATACACACACACACACACACACATTAGACAGACACTGATACAAATACACACACACACACATTAGACAGACACTGATACAAATACACACACACACATTAGACAGACACTGATACAAATACACACACACACACACATTAGACAGAAACTGATACAAATACACACACACACATTAGACAGACACTGATACAAATATATACACACACATTAGACAGACACTGATACAAATACATACACACACATTAGACAGACACTGATTCAAATACATACACACACATTAGACAGACACTGATACAAATATATACACACACACATTAGACAGACACTGATACAAATACACACACACACATTAGACAGACACTGATACAAATATATACACACACACATTAGACAGACACTGATACAAATATATATACACACACATTAGACAGACACTGATACAAATACACACACATACACACACACATTAGACAGATACTGATACAAATACACACACACACATTAGACAGACACTGATACAAATATATACACACACATTAGACAGACACTGATACAAATACATACACACACATTAGACAGACACTGATACAAATACATACACACACATTAGACAGACACTGATGCAAATATATACACACACACATTAGACAGACACTGATACAAATACACACACACATTAGACAGACACTGATACAAATACACACACACATTAGACAGACACTGATACAAATATATACACACACACACATTAGACAGACACTGATACAAATACATACAATATACAAAAGTTACTTAGGAGGTAATGGCGAACGGTGTTGTATTGACCACATCACCCATCTCGTGACGATTGGTCTATACACATATTGGACCCCGGCTTGATTTCCTAGGCAGTTTTACATTCATTAGTTTGCCATTGCTTTCTGAAAAATAGGTCAATGTTTAAGTCCAACTGACCGGTTTAAGAAAATAATCTGCTACCCGGCCAACAGCAGTGCACCGACAGTTTAAGAGCGACTGCTCTTGTCCGTCCGGCCCCGCCGACATGCTAATGTACTACACACTGGTCATTTATTTATCACGTGGTTCTGATTTCAGAACCTGTCTCTTGTCTCCTGTTATTATTATATTACTTGTCCTGAGGTCAGCATGACGACTGGATAAGAGCCCTGGTTCTTAAATATCCAGTGTGTTGATATCCATGTAAGGGGTTCAACCCCTACACCAGGTCACTTGGACACAAATATTGATTTCTCGTCCTTGACTTGAGGACATAAATTACAACTACCTCTGAAATCGGAGTGAGTTCGCCTAGTAGCGAGGGGCATTTGTAATAGGAAAAGCGAATCCACGTGCAAAAATCAGACGTAATAGCACGTGTATAGACTACGACTGAATTCAAAGTGAGCGAAGGCAAACAAACAAACACAATATTATTTGCTCCGACGCATAAACTTGATATGGGTCGGTGATGTGATATTCCATCATATTTTGTAGGTCGGAGTGCAGGGAGGAACAAGTGGCCAGTCTCTGGTCTTTGCCTCATCCAGCCAGACGACGAACTCAACCGTCAAACTCTTGCCCGTCGCGCTCATGGCATTATCGGCGTAGATCAATACCAAACACGCTAAATCCCCACCCTCTTGCCTTCTATGACTGCCAATAAATATGTATGCATTTGTTTTCGCATTCTTTCTCACCCTGAATTTATAAATCCCAGGCGATGCTTGTGATGACGATGATGATGAAGACGGAATCAAGGATGTGGATGACAACTGCATGTTCATACCCAACCCGGACCAGGCAGATGACGACAGTAAGTAGTCTACTTGGTTTAGAGGGTTTAAGGACGTCAGATCGGCTTCATTGCACCAGGTTTTATCCCATGAGGCTCGGTCTCTTTCCACAAAGTGACCTGCTGAAAGCGTCGCACACAACACGAACTTGGTAGCTCCAGCAACGACCTCAGAGAGTCTCAGAAAAAATTGCACACGTCAACCCAATGACGGAGTCCGTAGCTGAACCCACAATCTTTAGAGTGCGAGGCAGGCGGCTTAAATGTCAAGGCCTCGGTAGCGCAGTAGATGGCGCGTCAGTATCATAATCCAGTCTAGTTGGTGTTATTATGTAAATCAGAAGGGACATGTTGTTTCCTTTAGACAAAGAACTAGTAGCAGTTGTATGCACTAGATTGTAGAATGCAAGTATCAAACACACCTTCTGTATGTTTATGACTCAGATTTGAAGACACATCTGCATATATGCATGCTAACAAAATATTTCGATATTTTACACTGATGTTTCTGGTTTGATTTCTCAAGGATAATGGGCCTGTTTATGTTTCACGTATGGGTTTTTACAAAGAAGTTGACGTGGCGTTCACTCTTAAACGTCCTGTGCGCTGGTGGTGAGATAGGGGTTCATACCCTACACCTCATTAGTTGGACTTAAAACGTTGAATTCTCGTTCAGAAAGCAATGGCAAGCTACTGAACGTAACATTTTTTTTTTTTTTTTCCCCCGCGTTTCCATCCTGTTTCAGGATATTGCGGTCAACACCAGCATCTTTCAGCTGTATGTTGATTCCTAGGCTAGATTACGCTCATCAGCACGCCACGACTTTCTGAGCGACCGGCTCCATACTCTCATAAGTCACTTTTGCGATTCGAACCACTGCTAATTCTCGTCGCGTCACGTGACGAGAGTATTCGGAGTTAGCGGAGAAAGCTGCTAACTCCTCGGCCACGGAGCCGGTGAACGTAACATTGCCTAGAAAAAAATCACCACGAGGTTTTTGGCAACGTTCTGTAAAGGGCATGCAACATTTCTTTTCAGTGTTCCATGTATGCGATTTTACATGCAATATTTCTGTTTATTGTTCTATGTAGGAGTTATTACAAGCAACATTTCTGTGTAATGTTCCATGCATGAATTTTTTACATGCAACATTTCTGTTTAATGTTCCATGTATGAGTTATTACATGCAACATTTCTGTTTAATGTTCCATGTATGAGCTTTTACATGCAACATTTCTTGTTAATGTTCCATGTATGAGTTTTTACATGCAACATTTCGTTTCAATGCTCTATGTATGAGTTTTTACATGCAACATTTCTCCTTAATGTTCCATGTATGAGTTTTTATTATCTGGGTAGGTTCTGTATAATTACAAGTTGCAGTATGCCATACAGTTTTATCAAATCTATCCTTAGCTTAGCATGCCTGTCTCCCTTGCAAAGGAGTTAAGGACGCTGTTCGTAATCCCGTATACCCACGTACGAAACACTGCGGCGCGAGATTCGGCATCGGATCGCGTCACGTTGGTTACTTACGGAAAGGTATATGAGCCGGTCGTTCAGAAAGCAATGGCAAACTACTGAACGTAAAACTTGCCAAGACATCAACATCAGTCCGCATGGTTGAATGAATAAGAACGCGTGTTCTTAATCATCAGGTGTGCTGATGCCGAGGTAAGCTGTTCAACCCCTACACTGGACAGCTGGACTAAACTGTTGACCTGTCATCCTTAACTTTGGGACGTTAATTACAAGTACCTCTGAAGTCGGAGTGGGTTCGCTGTTAATAGGGAAAGCTAATCCACAAGCAAAATTCAGTCAACACATCTATAAATAGTGTGTATGGACTACGCTTGAGTTCAAAGCGAGCGAGCGCAAAAACAAAAACAAAATAAAAACCAAAAAAAAAAAAAAAATCAACAGCAGCTGAAAAATGATCGTGTTGACTGCAATGTCCTGTAAATAGGATATGCACACCAAAAAAAAAAATCCTTAGCTTAGGCTGTATCTGGTAGCGGATTCAAGCATTGTTACAATAATTGTTCGTGTGATTTTGTCTTGGAGTTATGTTTTATCAGGTTCTGTATTAACTAAACTTGTTTTCAAAGCAATGTATTACTTTTGTGAATGTAAATAAAGAAGCCATGAGCAGTTGGTTGCACATGTAAAATGCATCGTATCAGGTGCTTACAGCGGAGTTGGATGTCACTGAAGTGAATAGATGAATCTATTTTCAGACTGACATACGATGTGCGTTGTGTATTTCAGCCTGAAAAACGTTAACCTTTTTACTTCTTATGACATTAACAATGACAAACAAAAAGTAAGTTTAGACCAAACAAAAATATATAGCGGAAAATGGGAAGTAGGGGTGTGTCACAGTTATGACTGAAAAGTTGTTAATATGGTAGCAGACATGTTGTTATATATATATATATACAATTAAATGGGGCTACATAAGGAGAACTACTGTAAATAAGCTCATGGCAGATACTGGAAGTCGTTAAGACGTGTAATCATCCCATGGCACTTCATAAATTAACTCCGCAATATGCACCTTAAGATTTGCAGCAACATATGCTAGGCAACACGTTATACTTATTTTGTTCTGTTCTAATATGAATGATTATGGTGATAATGTTAATTAATCAACATCAATTTTAGGTGACGGTAGAGGTAATGTGTGTGAGTCAGACAATGACGGCGATGGAGCGGCTGATGAAGTTGATGTCTGCCCAGACAACGGGCAAATATACGCAACAGATTTCCGGTCATACCAGACAGTTATTCTTGATCCGCTAGGCGACTCTCAAATAGATCCCAACTGGATTATTCTGAATAATGTAAGTGAAAGAATGGTTCAAACATTTCTTAACAGCTTTTAACATGATCTCAGTATTGCTGATCAATCCATTATGTTTTGTTCTTCTGTTTTCTAGTAAATTATATCCGTTTTCACAATGACTTTTGCTAATTTTCAATTTTATAAGCACAATCATTAAATGCAGACTGAAGACAAGCGGTGAAGAGACAGACTCAATAAATCCTAGACTGACAACATTAAAGATTATAAAGCTTCGGCATCGCTACATATAAACATATTGCTGAAGATGGGAAGCAAATGAAAGACCTTGACTGTGAGTGTATCCACTGTAGTATTCTGACCACAAACAGACCGCCTGTGTGTTACCTTTACCAACGAGGGAGGCAAAGTTAAAAATGGTAACATACCACACGTGACGTAAGAGGTGAATAAGAAGGTGTGGTCGTTACGGGAAATCGCTATTTCAAAAACCTGCGTATGGTGTTTCTAGAAATTGGGCCTTTCCAGCCAATGAAAGAGTGGGTGTTAGAGCTCAGTTCAGTTCAGTTCAATTATCAGTTGGGGTATCTTCATTGCACTCCGGACATGTCCATAGGTGCTCAGATCCTCCCCCCCCCCCCCCCCCCAGCATAAACATCAGCGTCTGGTAACTAATAGTGCCAGTTATGTGTTGGTTGACGAGGCACCTCGTTTTCCCGATGTACTTCTCACGTCTGGCAGTGCCAATTCTTACACCCAAGTCTTTCTTCCTGGACAGCGATGTGGAATCACTGACGTCAAAGTCCTCTGTTCTCGCCATATCTTTGAGGACGTTAATAACATCGGCACGATCCATGGGCTGGCCATCTACAGGGGGTGCAGAGCCAGCCAGTTTATCAGCTCGTTCATTTCCCTCGACTCCCGCATGTCCCGGGACGAAGATGAAGGTGACTTTACGGACAACAGACTTCCGCAGCGACTCAGTCCACTGTCTACGTACAGATCCAGCTTCGACCTTCTGAATCATGCTCATTGAATCACTTAGTACACACACGTTGGTATAATGCTGTGATTCCAGCCATATGAAAGCCTGTGTAACTGCCATCACCTCCATCGTCTTTGCTGCTCGTGGTCATAGAGTGGGCACCACTGGATTCTTGAACGGTTCGGCCCGCTGAACGGGCTGTAAATGCCCACGCACTTCTCTGCTGCTTTACAACAGATCCATCTGTATAAATGAGCACTTCGGGGCTCTCTGAGTGTTCATAGATGAGCGCGTTAACCTCAGCATTGACAGCGGCAGGGTTCTGCTCTCTGCACCGTCTGTCGAGTGTGATAATGCAGGAGAAAGTGTACTTAAAAGCTGGAGGCACCGGCACCCATTCCTTGCCGGGGTTGATACTGGTAAGACTGCAGACCTGTCTGACGACATCTTCCGCCCGACCCATCCATGATTTGCCCCTCTTTAGCCTGTCACCCTTTTCTCTGAATATAGCGTCATGCAGAGGGTGCTGCTCATCTGCACTTATTTTTAAGTATGCACGAGCTCTCCAGATCTTGATCCTGTGTTCCATTGTCGGGAAGTCAAGGAGGTATCTCATTGCTACACAGCTGGTGTCTCTCGTGCAGCCCAAAATGATGCGCATGGCTTCGTTTTGTACCTTTTCAAGTCTTCCAATCTGTGTAGGGCTGACAGTGAGGATGGCCAGGGCATACTCGATGCGTGAAAGCACAAGTCTTTGGAACAGAAGTATTAGCAGTCTTTGCTCGATATTGGCAGTCGCCATGACTCTCATTGCTGACAATCCTTTTCGAGCTTTCGTTATGACATAATCGACATGATCTCTGAAGGACAGGCTACGATCAAGCCTCACGCCAAGATATGTCATTTACTGGGTTCTACTCAAAATGCTCCCATCCATTCTTACTGCCGGCATGTCTGTTTTCACAATATGGTTGTTTATGGAGAACCATGTAACCGATGCCTTTGTAGGGTTGACAAGGGCATCGGCATCAGCACACCATGAGGAAATTCGATCTAGTTCGCCCTGCATATCATTGGCAACCGTCTGTCTATCTCGACCCTGTCGATACACAAGGATGTCGTCAACGAATGACAGAGTCCTACCCCTCCCGTCCAACTGTTGTTCAGTGATCGGCACCGTATACACGTTGAATAGTACTGGTGACAGTGGTGAACCCTGCGGCAATCCTGGACATATCTTTATCGGCTCAGAAGACCAACTCCCGCATCTTAGCACCACCTTCCTTTGGAGCAGAACTGCAGCTATCCATCGTACAATGTGAGGGTGCACTTTCAGTCTGAGGAGGGTTTGCATCAAGTGCTCGAAAGATACTCTGTTATATGCGTCCTCTAAGTCTATGGCGGCCACACATGTCTCTTCTCTGACCTGAAATCCTTCGTAAACATCTTGAGCAAAGACCGCCGCATTCAGCCATGACTCTTTGTTGCGTCTGTATCCTCCGAGTGTGGGCGGGAAGCAGCTGAGTTGTTCCAAGTCACAAGCAAGTCTGTGTGCTACAATTTTCTCCAGTAACTTGCCAGCAGTGTTCTGCATCGTAATGATTCTGTAGCCGCTTATCTTGGAATGGTCTTTGTTCGGTTTTGGCAGCGGCAGCAAGTAGCTGTGTAGCCATTCTTCTTTGATCTGACCCCTCTTGATACTGGTGTTGAATTCTCTGGCCAGTTCTTCCATGTCATCCTCTGATATCACCAGTAGGTCACCATATCGGATGCCGTCTGGGCCTGGGGCGGTGTTAAGTGATTTCTTGAGCATCGCACGCACTATCTCAGCTGTGATTATCCATTCTTCGTCTGTCCCGACCCCCTCACACAACTGAGAGAGTGTCGTTGTGGTCCTCTGTCTGGCGGGCTCGTCTTTCTGGTCAGTCTGTTCTATATAGCGTGCAAGAAGGGCCTTACCTTTATCCGCATCCGACTTTTTCCATGTGAGGTCTGTGCCTTGAAAGTCTGGAATACCCCTACGTTGTGCAGCACCGTTCATGCTCTTATGGAGGCGCCAGAATGTCTAAGAGATCGCTCGGAGCACACCTTCCTGCAGAACTCGTCCCATTTCTCGGCCTTGGCCTGTTTGGCGCAGGATTTGAATAAAGTCGTCGTCCTATCGACTTCAGTCTTCAGGTTCGCCAACTCAACACGTGGCATGTTAGCCTTTCTGACCTTTTGCCAGTCTTTGACAGCCTGCCTCTTTCCCAGCCATGCCTTCTCTACCTCTCCATTCCACCATGGTGGCTGCAACCATCTTTCTTGTCTCCTGTGTTAGAGCCGGTGTTAGAGCGTCTTTCACGTGTCCGACTAGATTAAACATGGCTTTGAGCTGGAGTGATTGCTCCTCGCCTCCCCAAGGTGCACGGTCTCTGTTGTGATGAAGTCTACCGACGACCACACACTATGCATGTTTCCAGACTAAAAGATCAGAGTAAATCTTCACAATGAAGATAAATATTCAGCACTCACATTTGGAGACCTCGCGCACATTATCGAAATGAAGGACCAGCACCAGGAACTTACGCATAAGATCCAGATGATGGTAAATATTTAGAACCCAAGCCTTGCACTCTCGCTAGGAGACATCACGCACATGATCCAGATGGGTGTGTTGATTGTATACCGGGAAGGAAACAAAGTCATCACTGCTCCCTAAACTGTTTATATGGAGCTTTTATTCTTGATTGTGTATGTACTTTGCTAGACGTTGCTATCAACCACAACCCTCCGTTTGATTTAACAGGCAATTTTACGTTCAGTAGTTTGCCATTGCTTTCTGAACGAGAAGTAAAACTTTTAAGTCCAACTTAATGAGGTGTAGGGTATGAACCCCCTCAATTCAAACTACTGAGCGCAATCTTGCCCAGAAATCAACAAGAGATGCAAAATGCTGGAATTGACAGCGATATCCTGTAAAAAGGATATGCGAAAAAAAAAGTTTGCCATTGTTTTCTGAACCAGTAGTCAACGTTGAAGTCCAACTGACTGGTATATGTTGAAAATGCAACGGTAGTTTCAGCGCAAGCAGCCACGCTGCCCTCTGTGTGTTAAGTTATAAGAGTTTATAAGAGTTTTGTGAATGTAGAAGAATGAATAACTCAAACGACAGGATGCTAGTACAACAGTACAACAGCAATAACAATAGCAATAACATCAGCAATAATAATAATAATAATAATAATAATAATAATAATAATAATAATAATAATAATAATAACAATAATAACAGACTATACTATAGATCAGAGGTTCCCAAACCACGGCCCGCGGGCCACTTGTGGCCCGCCAGCTCTCAGAAAGTGGCACACGAGGCCTTGTTATTTAATATAATATATTTTAATAATTTCAAAAATGCACTCGGAGAGCCTCGTCAGCGTGCGATAATTTACTCTGCTCGTGGTTGTTATACGCAGATATTATCGAATGCACCTGTTCAGTTCGCAACAAAAAGTTATGAAGTCCCCATATCCCAGCCTTTTCGACCAAAATCCTTTTACAGATTTGACCGGTAAAATGTCTGGATGCCTAGCATTATTGGAACAGTTTTTTGGCCTCACTATATTAAAATATCATTGTATCATTCACCAAGAAGCTCTATGTGGAAAGACATTAAATCTGAACATGTCATGGATGTTGTTCTGAGATGTGTGAACAAAATTCGAAATAAGGCGCTGAACAGGCGTGAGTTCAGAAAGTTTCTATCAGACCTGAACGAGGAATATTGTGACCTACTGTTACACTGTGATGCAAGATGGCTATCTAAAGGGAAAGTGGGGGGGGGGGGTGGGGAGGCTATTCGCAAGTTTGTGCGGTGGCATTTCTTCATTTAAAATAAGACAACGAATATTTATCGGACAGCTGACTGAAGGGACTTTAGAGGCGTTTCGAACTCTGAAGACGCTTGTGGTGGAAAAGAAATGTGACTTGTTACAGTACAAAGTAAAAGTTGAAAGTCTTCTGGATATCTTTCAGTTGAGATTTTAAGAGTTCACAATAGAGGAGGACAATGTTGCCCTCTTCATAAATCCGTTCGTATTCCCTGATGCCAAACTCCGTCAATTACAGCAAAACCTTCAGCTCGAAGTAATTGATTTGAAATGCAATTCTGCAATGAGATGTAAATTTCTGGAGCTGTCTGCTTCACCTTCAGCTGATCATATGATTTCATTCTGGCGACTATTGCCTGTCGAACAATTTGAACACTTGCGTTCATTCACCCAGAGATACATTTGTCGTTTTGGTTCGACTTACAAATGCGAGCAGTCATTTTCCGCAATGACCGTTAAAAAAAAAAAAAACAAGCAACGTTCCAGACTCACCGACAGTAACCTAGCTGCGCTTAGTACTTAGGGCACAACAGATTTGTGCCCAGACATTGATAAACTGGCATCTGAACTTAAGTAAATTGTTTTGAAGAACAGTTACAATTATAAATTAATTACATTAATAGCGATGTTCGAAACCGATTTAAAATTTGTTGTTAAACGAACTTTTGATTTTAAACCAAAATATGACCGCAGTGTAGTATTGACGCTGACTGTCTTTAAAGTTTTAGAATTTTGTTGACGAAAGTTAAGAAAGGTAAGAATTATATTGCATGACTTTTATAATTTTGTAACGTTGTGGCCCGCTTAACTACCGAAAATAGTAGATATGGCCCTCTGCTTGAAAAGCTTGGGAACCACTGCTGTAGATGGTTTTACGGGATGGAAGAAGTAAAGATTCTTTTACCATCCATCCATCCATCCATCATGTGCCATGCCGGTAAGCGTGGGCGGTCATGTTCTGCCATCTTACTCGATCACCAGAGTCGTGGATCAGCTCCGTGTTCCTGTCTCGACCATGCCACGCGGCCAAGCCATCCAGGTATTTGCTTCTAGGTCTTCCCCTTGGTCTCTTCCCTTCGATATCAATATTGAATAAATCAGTTTGTACCAAGTGGCGAAGGTGTTAAGGACGCAGTTCGTAATCTCGCATACCGCGTTCAAAACACAGCTGCGGACGATTTGACAGCAGACCACCTTGCGTTGGTTTTTTATAAAATGGTATGGGTGTCGGTTCGTTAAGCAATGGCAAACTTCTGAACGTAAACTTGCGAAGAGATCACAAACAGTCTAAAATGCTAGGGTTGACTTCGACGTTGTGTAAAGAATATGCAACTAACTTTTAACCAAGTGAAACGTCATATGGGAGCTGTGGTAGCGTGGTACCTTGACACTCGCCTGCCGTCCAGAAGCGCAGGGGTTCAATCCGCGTTGGGGTTTATTTGAACGTTAAAAATTGACCTGGACCCCCCCCCCTCCCCTCCCCCAGGTCGACCCAGCCTAAAATGGGTACCATGACAAGTCTTGGGAAGTAAAGGCGACCGGCATGGTACTGACCACATCACCCACCAAGTGCCTATTGGTTTATAAAAAAAAAAGTATGTGCCAGCTGTGCCTGTAAAAAGGACCTTTACATTTTACTTGTAGAAACATCATAATGCCGGGGTTCAACCAGGGTCTATAAAGAAAGCAAAGAATAGTATCACTGCAATCTACCAAGCATGACGCAAGAGGCGACCAAGGAGGGTTGGCGTGATACTAACTACCTGGTAACTTATAAAACATTAACTGCAAAATCCAACCCGTCATGAACACATATAACAAAGGGCTGGGTGTGGATTGTTTGGGAAACTATGCTCCATTGAGAGATGAAAGGCAGCACCTGGAAATGATTATTCTGAAAAACTATTTCTAAACTGTGAAACACAATATACACCCAAAGGTTACCCAAAGCATTATATGTATTTATGAAGACACAAATTACTTTTTATTTTGTTCATACAGAGACCAAATTTGTGGTGATTTATTTGCCAAATACAATGAGCTAACTAATCACCTCTTAAATCATTATTTCACTTGATTATATGTATTATTGTTGATGAAATGTACCGTCTCCTTAACAAAACACCTTCTGAAATCTATACAAACTGCATGCTAGCTCAACCACACACATGATAACACAGTCAATGATTCAGTCAATGTCTTTATAAACAAACAAAAAGTTTGACTAACTGATCCACGACTTTGCAGGGAGCTGAGATTGTGCAGACAATGAACAGTGACCCGGGCCTGGCTGTCAGTGAGTATATTACATTGCTGTGGATTTGTATTTCTTCTTCTTCTGCTGCGTTCATCCAGAGCTTTTTTTCTTTTCCAGACGTGATTGCGTTGTGCCTGTTTACAGCAGAGCTGCGTTCTTGTGCCGTTAGGCCGACACATCCGACCTCTGCAGGAATTTGTTGGCCGGGTTAACCTTCCCGGGGGAATTTTTATTTCATTTGTCCCCAAGCAGTTTTCAGCTATGGGTCTGTGATTTAATGGGGGACATCCCATATTGTAGGCCTGAATGCACAGAGGAATGGGTGATCAGTTTGTTCTTTACTTTAGCAAGTGACGAGGCCATGCGTTGAATCCGCTTCCAAACGTGCTCATGACATTACCAGCGCAGGTTGAACTTATGAGCTTCTCTAGCGCGCCCACTAAATTACCGTGGCTTACATCTGCTTATTGTGTTTTAAATGTGAATATCATGACTGTGATTATATTGGGGTTATATCTTCTGGACCAAACGGCACTCGACTGCTGATGTTGTCAAAATCACATCTGTCTACGAGAATATTTTCTGGTGCCCTGTGTAAGAGGCCAGTCTCTCTGGCTGAGGGGTTACACCACTTTCTCCGTAATCCCGTTTATCCACGCAGGGTCTCGCAGCGAGGCGAGAACTGGAAGCGGTTCGACCCGCGCTCGTGACTTGCGGGACAATGAGCCGGCCGCTCAGAAAGCAATGGCAAACTACTGAGCGTAATCTTGCCAAGAAATCAACATACAGCTGAAAGATGCTGATGTTGACAGCGATGTCCTGTGTAAGAGGCTGGGTTAGCCTTCAGAGTTAACTGTTCATGAAAATATCCCGTGTCACGAGACCTTCGAATTGGGGACACTGGGCCAGCATGCGAGTAGCCACTATAAAATGACACAAAGTAGTGCAGCTTTACATAACAGAATTACGACACATACAGGACGTTGCGGCGATTAGCCTTCATCAGCAAACAAACACATTCGCAAAACACAACATATAATCAAGGAGATCTCCTGTGGCTACATTCAAACGTGACGACAGGACGAGAAGAATGAAAAGATGAAAAAAAATGAAAGTAATGAAGAGAAAATGAAAATTGGAAAAAAATGTTCATACTTACCTCAGAATTCCGAGCTGTGTATACTAGAAAACTATTCTGACGTTATTAGCAACTATTCAAATGACACGTGCGGTGCTGCAGAACCAATGTCCTGCTGGTGGGATAGGGATCCCTCATACCGCGTTCGAAACACTGCTGCAGACGATTTGGAAGCAGACCGCCTGCGCTAGTTTTTATACAGTGGTACGAGTTACGGTCGTTCAGAAAGCAATGGCAAACTACTGAACGTAAACTTTCCACGCAGAAACAAACAGCTAAACAATGCTGGGGTTGACCGCGACGTCTTGTAAAGGATATCCATCCATCATGTGCCATGCCGGTAAGCGTGGGCGGTCATGTTCTGCCATCTCACCCGATCACCAGAGTCGTGGATCAGCTCTGTGTTTCTGTCTCGACCATGCCACAAGGCCAAGCCATCCAGGTACTTGCTTCTAGGTCTTCCCCTTGGTCTGTTCCTCTCGATCTTACCAGTTGTCACCAAATTCTCCAATCCATTTCTTCCTAAAGCAATTATTACCACCATCGGCTAACAATGATTTTCTGTGATGGCATGTACCCAGGTTACAACTCATTTTCTGGTGTGGACTTCAGTGGCACCTTTTTTGTCAACACCGAGGTCGACGATGACTACGCAGGGTTTGTGTTCTCCTACCAGGACAGTTCCAAGTTCTACACACTCATGTGGAAGAAAAACGCTCAAACCTACTGGCAGGCTGCTCCCTTCAGGTACAGTTCAATGTTGACACCACATACTTAACAAACATGTTTCATGTCCTTGGCAGGACGTCGTGATCAACCCTCAGTTGATTTTGTAAGGCAATTTTACCAAGTATTCAGATGAGATTTCTGGACATGTGGATTGGTGCCGCAGACAGCAGTTCACATACTCCAAGACTGCCCAAAATGTGGTATATAAAGGTTAACCTTCTGGCCTGGAGAAGCAATAGTGGAAAATAAACTATATGGACCACTGTGTGAACTAAAACATGACAGTGAAGATCATAACAAGAGACAACATTGCAGTTCGTTGCCAATGGGTTGCCTATCGGACTCCGCTGTCTGTCTGTCTGTCTGTCTGTCTGTCTGTCTGTCTGTCTGTCTGTCTGTCTGTCTGTCTGTCTGTCTGTCTGTCTGTCTGTCTGTCTGTCTGTCTGTCTGTCTGTCTGTCTGTCTGTCTGTCTGTCTGTCTGTCTGTCTCTCTCTCTCTCTCTCTCTCTCTCTCTCTCTCTCTCTCTCTCTCTCTCTCTCTCTGTCTTTCTCTCTTTCTGACTGTCTCGGTTTATGTCTCTCTGTCTTTCTCTCTTTATGACTGTTTCGGTTTATTTCTCTCTTTCTATCTCTGTCTCTTTCGCGGGTTTGCATTTGTAATAGTGACATGGGCTTCATGTCGACTCACGCTAAAATATGCACCAATAAATATCTTGGGAAATAAAGGCGACCGGTGTTATACCGACCACATCACCCGCAGAGCGCTGATTGGTCTATAAAATTATGGTTAGCGCCATAGGCCAAATGCGCCTTAAGGCATGTAAAAGTGTCTCTTACTTACTCTTACAATCTCTTTCTCTCATTCTGTCGCTCTCTATAAGAGGTCATCGTGGCCGAAAGAATAAGAGCACTTGCTATTAAACTTCAGGTGCGCTGGCGGCGGGGTGGTGGTGTCGTCAGTTGGACTTTAACGTTGACTTCACGTTGAGAAAGCAATGGCAAACTTTAAAAAAGCTACATATTACAGAATATCGCAAACAACCCCAGCATTTTTTCTGTTAGTGATTTACTAGGCAATTTTTAGTTCAGTAGTTTGCCATTGCTTTCTAAATGACCGACGCCTCATACCATCGAAACCAACGCAAGGCTGTCTGCTTCCATGTCGCCCGCAGCTGATTTCGAACCGCGAATGGCAAATTACTGAACGTAAAATTGCTTAGACAATAAACCTGGGGTTGGGGCTTGACCACATCGTCCTGCAAAGGACGCGCGGGACATATTTACACAGACATACTGAAGCCGCAAGACAACGGCCTCACAGAAGAATCAAATAAATCTATGTTTTATGTTTCTCCACAGAGCGGTAGCTGAACCTGGAATCCAGCTGAAACTGGTCAACTCAGATACTGGGCCCGGACAGATTATGAGAAATGCTTTGTGGCATACGGGAGATACTAATAACCAGGCATGTGTTTGATGTCCAGCGTTCGATGCTTGTTTAATTTAAAAGCTGTTCTCTTGATATCTTTTCTAAAGGTTTTTAAGTTTAAAGGTGAGGGGATCGACTTCATTGCACCGGGTTTTATCCGATATGGCTCAGTCTCTTTCAGCCGGACTGCCTGCCGAAAGTGTCGCATAAAGCACGAACTCCGTAGCTTTAGCGACGACCCCCAGGACTCTCCGAGAAAATTGTACGCGTTAACCGAATGATGGAGTCCGGTATCGAACCCACAACCTTCGGAGCCCTGTGCAGACGGCTTAAACACGGAAACCCCCTCATCATTCAGTATTGGATGTACTGCTTCCACTGTTTTGTTCTGGGGAAATATAAAATATAACTAGCAGAAGGATAACAAATTGTAAGTAACTTACAAATAACACAAACACATATGACAGAACATGTGCAAGAACAAGACAGAATAATTACTGTGAACAAGGTTTCAACAAAGCAAAGATATGATTTAATGAGTTCGATTGTCGACAAGGTTAAAACAAAGTACATATGTCATTTTATTAGTTCGATTGTCGAGACATCTGAATATAGTTATAGAAACCATATATACTTAAACTTCTAATCCCACATGTAATAATTATGTTGTACATTCAGAACAAAGCCTACCTACTAAATGACTGCATGTAATAATAACTTACAACGTAAATAATAATTTTGAAACTTCGTATTTCTTTTTCTATTTCTATCCGTTTTGAACTCTTTCCCGTATCATCGCGTGTAGAGCAATAATATCATAGTGGTTCACACACTTGCTTATCAAACTCGCGATGTGTGTTCCATCACCGATGTAATTTTCTCTAATCAGTGCAACTCTGGAATCGACCCAGACACGTAAAATCTGTGTCGGGTATCTTACCTAATTCACACGGAGAACGAAATAGTGGGAGACATTAAAACAAAGGGTAAAAGATGAAGAAGAAGAGTGTACCTAATTTTCCGGGTAGGAAAACTAGCGGGAAAGAAATTGGACACCTGGCTTCATTATATTGTGACCAAGTACTTGTTAAAGCCTAACAGTTTACACTGCTCCAGAAGTATCTGCAAAAGGGCACTCCTTACCATTGTTTTTATATTTACTTGTGTCTGTTCTTTCTGGGCTTTCATGAGTTTAATTGTTATACCAACATTTACACTTTTAATGACTTTGTCTGAGCAGTGTTTGCTTTTCTCAAGGTAAAATTACTATGGAAGGATCCCAGAAATGTGGGATGGAGAGAGAAGACAGCTTACAGATGGGAGCTAATTCACCGACCTTCTAGGGGACTTATGAGGTGAGGTTATTTCTTGATCCCTCCGAGGTATGGGCTGGAGTCTGTTGACAATTAAATATCTGAAACCCCTGGCGGAAACATGGCCAAATCCCAGCCAGTCATATGTGCTATGCTGAATCGTGATCTGATGAAATCATAATATGCCACTACGATGTGAAGTTCCAGTACCACTCTTGCCAACCTCTCTGATTTCTGGTTCTGGAAACAGAACATCTACAACACAGTCCTAGTGGAGATGGTACTTTGATACCTTGGCGGGAGAAGAAAAGTACTTCAACCTTACTCCGATAGATGCGAGACATTTTTCAGATCTCAGACGACCTACTTATATATATATATATATATATATATATATATATATATATATATATATATATATATATATATATATATATATATATATATATATATATATATATATATATATATATATATATATATATATTGCTTTCCGACTTGCATCGCTGTGTAATTCTTGTTCACCTGTCTTCGATTTTTGCTTTAAAAACAGTAAATTGATTAAATACACCGTCTCTTTCGGGGGTAGTGAATGGGACGTTCAGCCTTCTCGTATAGGGGCGGGAAATTAGGTGGAACATGAGTACATTAAAATGTGTCACTCCGGCATATACACACATTTGGATCCTCGCCGGTGCTACGGAATTCGTACACTGTGATGGCATTCGTCTTATGTGATCTATGACAGAAGACTGGGACAATTATAGGGGAATCTTAGTGCAATTATTGTTATCCTTGACAAACTAAGCCAAATGTTGCTTCTAGTGTGGGTGAATGTATCAACACAAATGAGAAGTTGAATCGGTAAGCATTAACAGAACACAATCACATCTCATCTCATCTCATCATGTTCCATTTGTACCTTGCGGTGTCGAGATGAAGTACAAACAGCGGGAGAGTGCCCGCTTATGGGCTTCATGTATCGATATTCCCATAGACTCTGTTATTCCCTGCGTCCATCAGCTCTGCTTCCCTCTGGTCTGTAAATCATTGCTTGTTGTGGTATACTGTTAGTTGGTAACCTACTTGCATGGCCAAACCATTTGACTTGCTGCCTTCTAATAAAATCTAGTGCAGTTATAACCACCCACTTTAGTCCTGATTTCTTCATTTCTGATCTGATCTCTTCTTGATACATTGAGTATTATTCTCAGGAATCTCATTTCTGTTGTTGTGATATTTCTTTTCTCTTTTTCTGTCATTGTCCAGTTTTGGCATTGGTAACATAGAGTTGGTAGGAAAATTGTGTTGTAAAGTGCTTTCTTAGTAGTTGTTGATACATGTTTGTTCTTTAGTATTGGTGCCATTTGTCCAATGAGTTGGTTTGCCTTATTGCATCTATTTTCGATCTCGTCTTCTGATTTGCCATTTGATGATATTATACTTCCCAGGTACTTGAAACACTTTACTTGTTTCAAGGGATGTTCGTTTAGGTCAGGGGTCACCAAACTTTTTTTCACGGCGGGCCGGATAACTGAGAAAACGACGAGCGCGGGCCGGATAGTCATTCTGTACAATACTTGCGCCGCACTCCGTGGCGAAGATCTTACGGACGCGGTTCGTAATCCCGTATACCCGCGTTCGAAACAAAGCTGCGCGCGATTTGGCAGCAGACAACGTTGCGCTGGTTTTTACGCTATGTTATGGGTGCCGGTCGTTCAGAAAGCAATGGTAAACTACTGAACGTAAACTTGTTAAGACATCCACAACAGCAAACAATGCTGGTGTTGACTGCAAACGTCCTGTAAAGGATATGCAACTAACTTTAACAATAATTGCAAGCTAGAACAAAAGCTCTGGGAAAAAAAGAGGAAACACTAAGTTAATCATGTGAAGGGCGTACAATGCACAAAAAAAACAAAGATAACCAACACATTTATTTACTAAACAAAGTTATCAAAGAAGGCGACGTTAGCACAAAGATAGTTACATCAGACCTAATGTGCACATATCCGAATCTCACAAATTAAGCAGCAAAAGAGGTTATGGAGATTTGTGAAACTGACGTGTGGCTTTCAAAATACCATCAATGTTTGGTTTGGAATTGCTGCATCCAATCAAGAGAATTGCTTTCAAATGTTCATCAGTAAATCTCGTTAGATGTGGTGACTTCACAGATTTCATTTTTGAAAATGTTTGCTCAGAGACATAAGTTGTTTCAAACACCGATGCCATACCAGCGGCAAATTTCTTAAGGTTCAGAAACTCAACATCAGGTAAGCAGCGGTACAATTCAACAAGTTTTCCTTCTCTTTGCTTGCAAATCAATGAGCTCCAATTGTAGTTCAACTGGCACAACATCAAGGTTACAATCAAACGGATTCTGGAACAGAAGAACGTCACTCTCAATTCTGTCATGATCTGAAAATCTCTCCAAACTCTTTGAAACAGTGAAAATGAGAAAGGTTTTCTCCTCCTAGTTGTGCTTCCATCAATGACAGCTTTCTCCGAAATCCGTTGATGGTTCTGTAGAGATCACAGACGAGGTAAACCTTTCCCTGAAGTTTCAAGTTCAGTTCAGTCATGTCGACCAAAAATGACAACTTTGACAGCCAGGTAGGATCTGACAGCTTGTGAAAACGAAGCAGGACTTCACCGCAGCTGAGCCACCTCACTGAAGTTGATAAGGCAAGTAACAGAATTTAGAATCGATTTCTTCAAGAAAAGCCTGGAACTGACGGTGAATGAGTGCATGTTCCCGAATAAAGTTCACAGCAGAAACAACTGGTTTTAGTACACAATAAATATCTAAGTCTTCCCACAGAGTGCTTGCAGATGTATGATGCAGTGTATGAACAGAACGCCCGGAATTTGCAAATCTTCCAACTGAGTCTTGATCTACTCCACCAGACCCTTCCTCACTCCAGCCATGTTTTTTTCCTCCATCAACTGTAACACCTCTAAGCTGATTCCACTGAAGGTTATAGTCTTGCAAAATTGTTTGCACTTCCACGAAAATGTCTTTCCCAGTTGTTGTTCTATGCATGCTGCAAACGGACGCCAACTCTTCCGTTATCTGAAAGTCCGAATTGACACCACGAATGAACACGAGAAGTTGTGACGTACTCGAGAGGTCAGTAGACTCATCCAGCGCCAGAGAATACCACAAGCTCCTAGCTTTCTCGCGTATCTGCAGCACTATGTTCTCTCCAATTTCTTCTGGTCTCCGCAAAACTGATCTTGCCGAAATTCTGATAGTTCCAAACAAATCGGCTTTCTCAGGACACAAGTCATTTGCTGCTTCGATCATACACTCTTTGATGAAGTGCCATCAGTAAACGGTTTTCCTCGTACTGCCATCTTATGCACTGTTTTGTAACTTGTACGAGTGACAGATTCATGTTCAGCAAATTTTCACGTGAAGAGATTTCTTTTTGTTTCAAAACCACGTTTAATAATCTCCTATTTCACAGAGCGTATCTTTCCAGAAAACGTTTAATATGTTAATAGATGTTTTGTTTCGTAGTGACGCCGAAGATTGTCCTCTTTCAAAACGGCAACACTTTTGCTGCATATTACGCAACTGGTTTTCTTGTCCTTTGTTTCCACAAAGAAGTACTTTACTCCCCATTCTTCATTAAAAAATCGACACTCGGCGTCCACTTTTCCTTTCCCAGTAGCCATAATTAAGGGTGAAGTACAAGGGATCTGAAAATGAAAATAAAGAAAGACATTAAATTAGAAACATAATTAGAATCCTATTGAAGCACAAGAAATGCAGAGGATTAGGGGTCACTGGTGAAGCTACGGCTCATCAAAAGTACATATACCGTTTATAGGTACCTTTGTGTAACTGCACAGAGATGACAGAGATAATAGCACAACGCCGACTGCTCATGGGCCGTAGAAGAAGAGAGGAATAAGAAGACAAAGAGAATCTCATTCTATTTCTACGGCTAACAAGAAAAGAAAAGATTTAGAAATATCAGAATAAATTCAGGTCCGTGTACAGGGAATCAGAATAATGTAATTGAAAAGATACAACAACATTTGATTAATAATGTCAATGCCATAATAAATAAAATTCATGATTAGATGCAATGACAAAATAGGCATCCCCATGAATAAATATACACTTGATCATCCTTCACAGTACCAGTGATCTTCCATCACAGCATGGGTAGTCATCCAACACATTACCAATGATCTTCCATCACAGCACTGTAACTGTAGTCTGATACACAACACCAGCAATTATCAGACACCAAGATGGAACAAAGGTCATTCATTCAGTAGCATGTCCTTTGCAGAACCTCGTTCCCATAACAATCTTCCGGAAAACTTCTCGATCATAAGCAAGATGTCCCGCTTCAGATAACCCATCTGGAGATCATCCGCCACATCCTGCGCCCATATTCTCATTGGCCTTCCTCTTCCTCTCTTCCCAGGCACATACACCTCCATTATTGTCTTCGGGCACAGACATAGCTATTCTATTCCTATATTCCTATTTAAACTATGAAGGTTCATTCAAAACTCACCCCACAGCAGATAATTGTCAATCCACAATCAAGATCCTCTTGGATCTTTTAGATCTTCACAGGGCCTGTCTGCCCTCTCAACTGCGGTCTGGAAAAACAGTGGCCACACTCGGCCGTGCCTGGGACGTGTTCGCCCATCTGCTTGGTTGTGGCTCAGAGGGATGAGTTCAAACCCTCTGCTGAAAATTAGACATCAGCATCTCTTCGGCCTCAGTTGTTCTCAAGGTCAAAGTAGCGGGAACATGGCGTGTCTGGGCTCTTACAGGCACGCCAACACAACACTGAAGAGTGAGAAATGCATCCTATGCAGTTTTACCAGGGTATCATGGGATTTGCTACTCCATACTCTTGTAGAGCCGCGGCAGGCGGCTTCCTTTGGTAATAGAATATATCTCATAATAAGGTTTGCAAAATATATAAATAGGGCCGCCTAACCAAACAGCCTGGAGCAGCCAGGAGGTCTCCGCACGTGTGAAGATTTCCTATTATTCTAAACATAATATTTACATTTAAATTGTATCACAATGTCTCGTGTTTCATACGTTATATCAATCAAGTTCGAGTACCGTCGGCGGGCCGGATGAAATGACGTCGCGGGCCGGATCCGGCCCGCGGGCCGTAGTTTGGTGACCCCTGGTTTAGGTGAATCGTTGTTGTTTTATCTTCTTTAGCTATAGTCAATACCTCAGTTTTACTTGTGCTAATTTTCATGTTATGTTCCCTACACATTTCGTTTAGACTATTCATGTGGTCTTATAATTCAGCTTCTGATTTTGCTATTAGTGCTTGGTCGTCCGCAAACAGGAGTTCTCTAATGGTTAGATTTGCAGATGGTTCTTCTTCTGTGTTCTCGTCGTGGGTATTCTTGCGGTCTCTGTTTGATTGGTTTCTATACACATGTTATCTATATATGTTATGAACAAGAGAGGGGACAGGACACAACCTTGTCGTACTCCGGATCTTATAGTGAAGGATTCTGAGTGTCCTCCAATTGCTCTCACTATGCATTCACTGTTTTTGTATAAGCTTCTACATAGGTTTGTTAGATGTGTACTCACTCCATATTGTTTAAGGATTTCCCACAGCTTGTTTCTATCTATTCTATCAAATGATTTTCTTGGTCGACAAAGGCTAAGTGGTGACATAATGGACGCCGAGGCAAAGGCCTTCGACAAAAGCCTTCTACTTCTGGTCTCTGTGTGTGTGTGTGTGTGTGTGTGTGTGGTGTGTGTGTGTGTGTGTGTGTGCGTGTGCGCGTGTGCGTGTGCGTGTGCGTGCGCGTGCGCTTCATTGAGGCACTTACTGACAAGTAACGCGATATTGATTGGTTTCATTTGCAATGTTCATATTATTTTGCTTATGGGATGTTTGTTAATTTTCAAGGTTTAATTTACTCGTTAATTTCCAATCATAATTAGTGCATTTTCTGTTATATTTACTAACCACACTTGATGTCAATGTAGATTTAATTATACTTTTATCTTTGTGATCATTTCATATAGCCTAATTGTATTGTTTTACTTCACATACATAGCTGCACGTTTTCAATATATTTCTCATTTCATATCCATATTCTCATGTTTAAACGGCACACCTCTATTTCTTTTTTTTTCTATCTGCATTTTTGTTTTAATACATATATATGTTTATGCACCAACAGCAGACAGTAGTGATGACAGCATCGATGAATTTTATAGTGATTTAGAGAAAGCCTTCAAGAAATGCAAGAATTCTGAAGTAACTATCATAATGGGTAACTTGAATGCCAAAGTTGGAAACCAACAGGACGGATGCATAGTAGGCAAGTATGGACTAGGGGAACTGAATGAAAGAGGTTGCAGACTAGTACAGTGGGCAAAAGAGCAAGATGTGATTATTGGAAACACCTGGTTTCAACAGCACCCAAGGAGATTATGGACATGGAGGAGTCCTGATCATAAAATTAGAAATCAGATTGATTACATCCTCATCAACAGAAGATTTCGAAATGCCTTAAAAGTCGCAAAAACTATACCAAGCGCAGACTGCTACAGCGACCATAGATTAATCTTAAGCAATTTACATATAAAATTAAAGAAAGTCAAATATTCATAAAGAAACACAAAATTTGATTTACAAGCACTGAAGAGTGAGAAAATAAAAGATAATTTCAACGTAGAGGTAAAGAACAGATTCGATGCATTGTTCGATATGGAAATAACATTTCAAGACGTCAGTGACCAATGGGAAATATTAACGAAATCAGTCAACCAAGCTGCGGAAACAACCATCCCAAAAATGAAGATAATAGGACGCAATAAATGGATGACGGGAGACATCTTAAAACTCATGGAAGTAAGAATAAATAACACAAATAACAAAGAAAAATATGAAGAGATTCATAGGAAAATTAGGAAGCTATGCAAAGAGGCAAAATAAACATGGCTTGAGGACAATTGCAAGGAAATTGAACACCAACACAACACCCGGAATACAAAATTAATGCACAAAAGAATTAATGACATCACTAACAAAAGAACACACACATCAACGGGTTGCCTGAAAACCAAAGATGGCAAAATCATAATAGAAAAAGATCAGATTTTACATGCGTGGTCAGATTATGTGAAAGACCTTTATGATGATACAAGAGAAGAACAATATGATCATCGGAATAATAATGAAGGACCATCAGTTTTGAAGATGGAGGTTCAGAATGCTCTTAACCATATGAAAACTGGCAAGATCCCGGGTACAGATAACATCACAATAGAAATGATCAATGCCTTAGAAGAATATGGAATAGACCAAGTCACCAGACTGCTGAACGCAATATACGATACTGGAGATATATCTCCTGGATTATGTAATTCTATATTTATTGCAATCCCGAAGAAATCAGGAGCCATGGAATGCGATCAACATAGAACAATTAGTATAATGAGCCACACCACGAAGATTCTGCTGAGAATTATCATGCAAAGAGTTAGGAAGACAATACAACCCGAAATAGGAGAAGAACAATGTGGGTTTGTAGAAGGCAAGGACATAGTAAATGCTGTGTATATACTGAGAACAGTAATTGAGCGTTCTATAGACGTAAACAAAGATCTATATCTTTGCTTTATTGACTACACAAAGGTTTTCGGTAAAGTTAAACATGTCAACATAATAAGGATGCTTGAAGATCTACAAATTGATGGAAAAGACCTTAGACTTGTAAAAAACATATATTGGAAACAGCAAGCTGCCATCATAATTGATAACGATGTAGGTCAATATCAGCCTATTAAAAGAGGTGTGAGACAGGGATGTGTAATGTCTCCAGATCTTTTTTTCCATGTACAGTGAAAATATATTCAGAAATATAGAAGATATAGAAGGAATCAACATTGAGGGAAGATACATCAATAACATTAGATATGCAGATGATACAGTCTTGATTGCAGACAATGAACAGGACCTGCAAAATTTAGTAAATGCGGTTGTTGCACACAGTGAACAACTAGGGTTAGAACTGAATATTAAGAAGACACGGATTATGGTCGTCACTGGGAAGAAGGATATACCACAATGTGACATACGAGTAGA
This sequence comes from Cepaea hortensis, assembly GCA_963921405.1. Classification (NCBI taxonomy): domain Eukaryota; kingdom Metazoa; phylum Mollusca; class Gastropoda; order Stylommatophora; family Helicidae; genus Cepaea; species Cepaea hortensis. The sequence goes on along the minus strand of OY992878.1, from coordinate 56,898,882 downwards.
TGGGCATATTCTTAAACAAGTGAATCGATACGGTTATCTCGGCACAGTCATAACATCTGATGGGAGATGCCTTGAAGAGATTAGAACAAGAATTGCCATTGCGAAGGTAGCCTTTTTGCAAGATGAAAAAGAGTGTTGAGGAGCTGCATAGAACCTGGGCTTTTGTATGGATGTGAAGCGTGGACAATAAGCAGTCAATCTGAAAAACAGCTGATGGCTGTGGAAATGTGGTTTCTGAGGAAAATGCAAAGAATACCATGGACGGACAGAAAAACCAATGAGCAAGTCCTTCAAGAAACAAATGAAGATCGTAAACTGATTAGAGTCATTAGACGTAGACAGTCAAACTTTTCTGGGCATGTTATGAGAAGAAATGACTTGGAGAACTTGGTGACAACTGGCAAGATCGAAGGGAAGAGACCAAGGGGGAGACCGAGAAGTAAATACCTGGATGGCTTGGCAACGTGGCATGGTCAATACAGGACCACGGTGCTGATCCACGACTCTGGTGATCGAGTGAGATGGCAGAACATGACCGCCCACGCTTACCGGCATGGCACATGATGGATGGATGGACATATATTACACACACACGCGCGTGCGCGCGCGCTCGCACACACACACACACTCACTCACACGCACGATGAGAAGTTGCGGAGAGAGAGAGAGAGAGAGAGACATTGGAGAATATTTTGACAGCTGGAAAGATCAGTGGGAAAAGATGCAGGGCAGACCAAGAGAAATGATGCTAGATGATTGAGACGGTGGCGTGGAGGAATATCATCAGCAGAGTTGATCCAGAACACTAAGGATCGAGATCTGTGGAAAGACATGTCGCCTACGCCAGCTGGCAAGGCACATGATGATGATGATTTTAAAATAGTATATTATATTATGTTTCCTTATTTAGTTAGTATTTACATTCCATTCACGAAACCACAGCCAAGGGAACGGGCTTGGTAGAATCAGCGGGGAAAGAAGACCCTGTTGAGCTTGACTCTAGTCCGACTTTGTGAAGACACATGAAGGGTGTAGCATAGGTGGGAGCGCAAGCGCAATGGAAATACCACTACTTTTATCGTTTCTTTACTTATTCAGTCTCGGTAGAGATTTATCCGCAGCAGACGAACAATATCTCCGGTGGGCCTATTCTCGCCGGTCGCGAGATCCGCACAGTGGAAGGATGGGAGATTTGCTCGCAATAGACGAGCAATATCTCCCGCGGTATCTCCTGCGGGCCTATTCCCGCTGGTTGCGGGGTCCGCTAAGGTCAGGCGGAGAGTCTGGCGATAGTGCACGCTTTACACAGTTTCGGACATTTGTGATTGACAGATGTACGCGTCTTTATGGTCCGGGCGCGTACGAGGCCCTCACCTGTGGGACTTGGCTGAACGCCTCTAAGCCGGGTCCCTTGGGTTCCAGGGTCTGGCCATCACTCGCCACCTGCTCGTGGTGGCGAGGTCTCGGAGGTTTGACGCTGTGCCGCCAGCGTCTGCAGCCTACCTTGTGCAAGACGTATTGGTTACCCATTCCTCTGGAAAACACAAGATGAGGCCGAGAGAGGGAATATGTCGTTTGGGCACCACATGTTTCTCTGAAAGCTCTGCCCAGGCATTGTGATGGAATTTTGGCCACATTCCAACTCACATACTTTGGTCTGCCAAGACTGCAAGGTGCCATCACATTCCATTCAACTCACGTGACGTTCCTTCTTCATTCCCCCCCCCCCGCATATCCTTTACAGGACATCGCTGTCAACAGCAGCATCTTTCAGCTGTCTGTTGATTTCTTGGCAAGATTACGCTCAGTAGTTTGCCATTGCTTTCTGAGCGGCCGGCTCAGTTATCCCGCAAGTCACCAGCGGGGGTCGAACCGCTTCCAGCTCTCGTCCGCTACGAGACTCTGCGTGATAAACGGGATTACGGAGAAAGTGTTGTAACCCCTCGGCCAGAGAGACCGGCTCCTTCTTTATTACCATCACCATTTTCATTAACTGTTTTATGACGTTTTACAGATCACTTGAAACAGAATTAAGGTTCAAATACTCGTATGCTGTTGTGATTGTATTTGTTTATATTTCATTATCAACAATAACACTGTTTCTGTACTACTTATTAGTATGGTTTTTATGGCAAGGTCACGTCTTCTAAGACTATTTGATTTGCCTTTTTATTATTTCTTCCATCAGTTCTCTTTTGATTTTTAGCTTATCCAGTACTTAATTAGTTCTATCTGTTCTCTTTTGACCCCTAGCTTATCTAGTACTTTATTATTTCTTCCATCAGTTCAGTTTTGATCCCTACCTTCTACAGCACTGATCTATTTCTTCCATAAGCTCTCTTTTGATTCCTAGTTTATCTAATACTTTATTATTTCTTCCGCCAACTCTCTTTTTATATCTGGCTTCTCTAAACTTCGTAATGTGTTCCATCATGTCTCTATGTATCCCTAGTTTACAAATAATATATCCACTTGTTTAATTTAGTTTTTATAAATAAACACATGCCGGTCTCCCTTGTCTAGGGGTTAGACGACTTTCTCCGTAAACCCGTATACTCTCGTGAGTAACGTGGCGTTGCGTGAGAATCGGTAGCGGTTCTCTCCGCGTCGGTAATTACGGGGTATGTGAGCCGGTCGCTCAGAAAGAAATGGCAAACTACTGAGCGTAATCTTGCCAAGATATCAGCAATCAGCTGAAAGATGCTGATGTTGACAGTGATGTCCTGTAAAGAATATGCGAACCAAAAAAAAAAAAAACACACACACACACACACATTCATGCTGAAAAGAATATACACGCAGCGAGTTATATAAATCAAGAGTCATGCTTCTAACCAAAGCAAACATGAAGTTGTTTCTCTACATATATCTAATACGACACACGTATGTGCGTGTTGTTAACAATCCAATGTTGTGTGAACCGTTTTGTTTAAGAACATATTCACACTAATGTCTTTTCGTCATATCTCACCGCACGCAGAGTTCTGTTGTTTGAAGAAACCAACTTGGTGGCAGACTCGGGCAACATTTTCGACAGCACCCTCAAGGGTGGACGCCTGGGTGTCTTCTGCTTTTCCCAGGAGATGATCATTTGGTCAGATCTTGTCTACAGGTGTAATGGTAAGATTGTGTCCTTATTTTACTCAAAACCTCTTTATATTTTGCCTTAATGCTTTTGCCGTGAAGTATCGCAGAGAGAAAGTAGATGTAATGGTAAAATTATGCCATCATTTTACTCAACACTCAACACATTTTACTTTTACTCAACAGTACATGCAAACTGATGAGGTTTTGGGACCGGAGTGTTTTAGAAGATTGATTTCACCTATAACTTCGAGATGGTTTAGAAGTATGATGTCACCGCTATTTCAAAAGATAATGAGTTCAACCCTAGCACTGAGAACAGAACTGAAGGAAACGAATCAGAAGTAATGATTCCTATTGACGTCACACTCCCGCTAGGAAGCAACGGTAGCGTAGTGGGCAGACGCTCGCCTGTATTATATTTACCGATGGCATTGGGTTCGTTCCTCATCAGGCTGATTTCGAAATTTTTTTTAATTGAATCTGGGCTCCCAGGTCGAGCCAGCCAGGAAATGTTTTGAGAAGTAAAAGACGCACGCCGTGATGCGACCACATCACCCACTATAAAATGATAAGTTTAATCCCATTTGCACAATGCGCCAAAGACATGTAAATAGGACCTCTACTTTACTTACTCTTGAATAATGAGATTGGCAGCCTAATCTTCGCAGATAAACGCTTTATAGTCATCATCATCATCAAATTCCTTACTGACTGGGGTGGGCGATTATGCTTCTGGACATCTGAAGATTTCCAACGGCATGTATCAATGTGTTTGCTGAAACCCTTCCGTGTCATGGCCAAAAGCTATCAGGAATTTCTCTCGTTGTCTTCATCTGTCTTTCTCCCAACAAATCTTTCCTATTTGTCACAATATGTTCTAATGTTTTGTCTTCTCATAATATGGCCCAATATGATGACTGCCTCTTTCTGATGTTTGTGATAAGTTGGCTTTGTGTCTTAGCATCCCACAAAACGTTTTTATTTATAATTTTGGCTGTTCAGCGAATTTTCAGCATTTTTCTATAAAACCACATCTTTTCAATCGAAGCTCCGACAGGTGGACAGTTAGAGCATTGCTTTGCTGATCCGGCAGCTTCTGCAGCTTGTCTTGTTCCAGATGTAGAGGTGTTACCTTTCCTCTGGAGTGACTAGGCAGGCAAAGAGAGAGATCATGCTGCATGGGCAACACATGGTCTCTATATTTTAGCCCAGGCTTTGTGCTATGGAGAGGCAATGCACATTGGGAGCAAGTCTCCGCTGAACGTGTTGCATGGAGGGCAAACATCAGAAATGGAATAAAGACAAAGGAGAAAACTATTGCAGATAAGTCACACACCGAGAGTGTGAGACGTAAGATGGTGCATGATGGTGAAAATGACCACGTGTTCACAATGCACCCACTGTGAGCGAACATTTACAGCGCGAATTGGCCTTATCAGTCACATTCGCTACCGCCATAGGTAAAAGTTATTATGCCTTTTTAAAGCACAAACTATCGTCTGTCAAGACGGCAAGATGCCAATGTACATCTTTCCAACTTCAATGTATTTTCGGCTTGCTTAAATATTGTCCGGGATTCACAGCAATATGTTAGAACTGGTTCTGTGTAAGATAACAGGAATTCCTTTTCTCACTTCCAATAACTAGGTATTGCATAAGATGGCCTTCATTTTAAAACATGCAATTTTTCTTTCTTGCCCTGTTCTGTTCTTTGTCTCTGTGATGCATCTTCCATCGAATGTTATCCATGTGCCTAGATATTTGAATGTATGCACTTGCCACAAAATAACAGCATTTACTTGTAATTTACGCACGAACTGGTTCCAAATTCCTGTTATGTAGCCTGGGGCGCAGAGTTGGGGTGAGCGCCAAACCTTGCAAAATACCCCATGGCTTGTGCATTCACCACCTCTAGCATCAAAAGTCCAACTCCTGGCCTTCAAATGGCGGAACTGTTATAACTAACAGGAAAAGGGGCGGCGGCGAGTCTCTGGCGCCGTAAAAATAACCAGAATGCTCTAGATGTATATCCACGTACATACATGCGCAGACACGTGTGTGCGTGCATGCACATCCATACTCGAGTAAGACCATAGTCTGTTCTAGTAAAGGAAAGGTGCTGAAGACGGAGGCAACCAGCCAGAAGGCGCACTACATAAATCAGGATGCCACGCACTTACGCCATGAAATATGTCGATTACTGCAAACCGTTGTGGTGCTCGCCCTGCTTTGGACCCCCAAGCAGGTGCATTGCCGGGACCTATGCCTCGAGAGGGTCCAACCAAAATAACTGAAGGTCCTTCTCAAATGTCCCGTGGAGCGAGGGGACCTGAGAATAGAGCGTCTGGCCATACCAAATGACTAAAAATAATGCACTGGAATGCGGAGGGGGTCAGCCAAAAAAAATAGAGCTTGAAAACACCTCGAATCCAGAACAAATAAGTATATCTTGCTTGCAAGAAACCCATCTCAATAAAAACAGCGCCTTTAAAATCGGAGGCTATCAGTGTTACCGATCTGACAGAAAGGACAGGCGAAAGGGTGGGATACTGACCGTGTAACAAGAATTATATCGCTGCTCCCAAATTGAAATTTACATGGAAGGGGCCGAGTTTCAGACACTCAAACTTAAGACAGACAATACAGACCTACATCTGACCAATTATTACTGTCCAAGTGACCGCCCACAGGCACTGGACACACCAACATTAAAAGAAAAAAAAATGATTGTGTGTGGTGATTTGAACAGCCACTCACATAACTGGGGCTATGATCACATGGACCAGAGAGTAGAAAGACTGGAAGACTAGCAGGATGAGAATAGATTCATCTTGATTAACAAGTCGTCTGACCTACATACCTTCTACTCAAGACGAAGGCACACTACAACTACACCTGACCTGGTTTTGAACTTACCAGACCTGGAGTGGAGTATCATACGAATTGTTGGAAAACCATCGGTCAGTCTTTCTAATTGTAGAAAATACGCTTGTAAGTGAAAGCAGCACCCTCTCGGGGTCGAATTTACAAGAAAGCGGACTGGGCGATGTACAAACAATGCACCAGCATACTGGTTAAAAAATATGAACACAGATAAAGACATAACTAAAGTTGTTCGAGAGTTCTGGAAATGCATACTACAGGCAGCACGATAAACAGTACCAAAAGGAGCTCGTAAACAATACAAACCGAAGTGGAGTAGTGAACAGTAGCACAATGATGTGGGAGCATGTAGAAAGCAAGCAGAAGCCAAAACCAACCAAGAGCACCACAATAAATACCAACACCCCCTCTGCCGTGCGTCCACCTTGACGAGGTAGAGGGGCTTGAGCGTTCCAATGACCCCAAGAGCTATGCCGACGGTAGCACAGCTACTGGTAGGGTCACCCATGTCGGACAGGTCAAGGGAGAGGGACCAGACGAAGAGACGTACAAACCTGCTGCCTTGTAGGTAGACTGGGGACAGTCAAAGGCTAGGGAAAGCATCCCGAACAAATGCTTGTCGAAATTGGATGTACTGAGCCACAGGCTTGACAAAGAAGTGCAACGTAACTTTATCATTTCATGATGCCACAGATGAAAATTAATCGTTATGGTGCTAATCCCGTGAAGTCCCATCAGGCGGTGATAGTGCCGGGCCCCCTGCCTCGAGGGGGTCCACCCATGACTACTGGTGGTCACCTTCCCCTGTGCTGTGGAGTCAAGGCACAGAGGAGTAGGTTAAGAGCTATTGACCAAACACCCCGGACACTCAACATACTACAATGGAATGCAGAAGGAGTTTATAACAAGAAAGCCTCCCTAACACAGCGTCTTCATAAAGATAGAATAGATGTGGCATGCATTCAAGAGACACACCTCAACGCCAATCGCACATTTTCAGTCGAGGGATATCAGGCCACACGTTTCGACCGCGAAGGACACAAAGGAGGAGTTGTAATACTTACTCGAAATACAATACCTTGCAGCGAAGTATCTGTGATCTCTGACAACCAAACGGAAATTATAGGTGTTGATATAATGATAAAGGACGTGAAAATAAGAATTTACAATCTATATAGCCAGGCAGATAAGGATCTTACATTCTCAAACATGGAAATAACTGACACAAATTGCATTGTTGTCGGAGACTTTAATAGCCGTTCAGAAAGATGGGGATACCCAGATACTGACAAAAGAGGAGATGAAGTGGAGGACTGGGAAATAGACTCAAATCTCCATCTACTTAACAAAGCGGATGACACACAGAGCTTCTACTCCAGAAGATGGATTACCACTTCTACTCCAGACTTAGCTTTCTGCACAGGAGACATCCTCCACAAGATCGATCGCCATGTGCTGGACCAATTAGCAGGTAGTGGCCACAGACCAATCAAGCTTGTAATAAATATGGAGTATGTTCCACAGGAGCAAAAGCCTTTGCCCCGTTGGAATTACAAACGAGCAGATTGGGACAGATTTGCCATACTAACAGACAAATATTGTGAAAACATAAATACACGATATGGCAACATGAAGCAAATGGTGGAAAGTCTAAACAGAGCAATAATACAGGCGGCCACTGAGTCTATTCCAAGAGGAGCAAGGAAAAATTACAAACCATACTGGTCTGAAGAACTACAATTTTTGGAGGACAAAGTTGAAGATGCTAGGAAGACCGCAGAGAGAGAGAACAAACAACTGAAGCGAACATCTCTCTCAAAGCCATCTCAGCAAAATATAAAAGAACAGTAAATCAAACAACAAGAGATTGTTGGAAGAAAAAAACAGAAAACCTGAATTTTGACAGGGATGGAAACAAACTATGGAAACTAGTGAAAGCCATGAACAATGAAGGACCTAGAAACAAACAAATAACAATTAAACAAGGAAATGCCTTGCTTACAGGAAAAAAGGCTGCAAATGCACTAATGGAACACTATGCCAGTGCAAACCACATTGATATTACAGCCGAACAGAAGAAAGCAATCAAAGATAAACAGATACATCATACATATACAGAGACAGCAGCAGAATATATGATGGCAAATCTAACAATGGAAGAAATGGAACAGGCAATGAATACCCTAAAAAAGAAGACATCACCAGGAAAGGATGGAATCACAAATGAAATGCAAATAGGACTAGGTACTAAGGCAAAAAAGAAACTACTAGTAGTCCTAAATTACAGCTGGAAGAGGGGAATAGTCCCACAGGCATGGAAGGAAGCTATACTAATAACAGTCCCAAAGAAAGGAAAAGACCTGGAAGAACCAAATGGCTATCGACCTATCAGTCTTCTTAGCTGTGTAGGAAAATTAATGGAACGCATTATCAATGGCAGGCTAACATGGCATCTGGAAGAAAACCAACTCTTAAGACCTCACCAAGCAGGATTCAGAAAGTACAGATCCACTGAAGATCAAATAACCTATATAGCTCAGGAAATAGAGAATGCCTTCCAAGAGAAAAAGCACACACTAGCAGTCTGGATAGATTTAGAAAAAGCATTTGATAAAGTATGGAAGGAAGGACTGAAAGTAAAACTGCAAAAAATGCATGTTTGCGGGAAAATGTACAAATGGATCAGCCACTACCTTGAGAACAGAACTGCCAGGACAAAAGTACAAGGACAAACCAGCAAAATGATGCTGTTGGAGCAAGGTGTCCCCCAAGGAGGAGTTCTTTCACCAACATTATTCCTAGCATATATAAACGACATTACGAAAAATTTTCCAGCCAGAGTACACACATCATCCTTTGCAGATGACCTAGCCATATGGACATCTGAAGAATATATTAGTACAGCTAACAGCAGAATACAGCAAGCCCTATTAGCGCTAGAGGACTGGTCAAAATCATGGCTATTGAAGATAAGTGAGGAGAAAACAACATGCACAGTGTTCTCCCTCTCAACTAAAACTCAGCAACCTAAGCTAGTATTGAATGGAAAAATATTGCGCCATGAAGAAAATCCAAACTATCTAGGAGTCACCTTTGATCGTCGCCTGACATGGAAGACACAGGTTGAGAAAAATCGAACAAGAGCAAGGCAAAGAATGGCAATCATGAAAAAGCTTGCTGGTACAACGTGGGGAGCAGATGAGAAAGTTCTCAAGAAGTTATATACTGGACGGGTGAGGCCAGTACTGGAATATGGCATTGCAGCTTGGGCAACAGCAGCTAAGTCAAACTTTAACAAAATAAGTAGAGTCCAAATTCAAGGAATGCGAATCATAACTGGAAGCCTGAAGACAACGCCTATTAATGAATTAGAAAAGATCACTTGTTTACAACCAATGCAGGATAGAAGAGATAGCAGAGCCCAGCAACAAGCTGAAAAATTTAGAAGATTGACAGACCACCCTATGTATAAAAGGTTTAGTGGTTTTGGAAAGGGAAGACTGAAGCGTAGCAACTTTGTAGAAACTGCAAAACGAAAGATTAGGGCAGATCCCATACTTAACATATCAACAGTCAAACCCATTTACAATGCAGACAAGTTTCCAGCTTGGAGACAGCAGCAACTGCCTGAGATGATAGAAAACATTCCTGGTATTGAGAAAAAGAACACTCAGCATGAAACCGAAAGAAGAGAAATAACCCTAAACTACATAAAAGAACATTACCCAAGCAGCAATTGGACCCATGCATATACAGATGGATCAGCCAAAAATTCAGTAGAGAATGGAGGGGGAGGAATTCTCCTAAATTTAAAAAATGGAGTAAAAAAACACATTCAGTGGCAACTGGAAAGTTTTCAAGTAACTTCAAAGCGGAGGTATAGGCTCTGAAAACTGCAGCAGAAATGCTCTTGATGGAGGAAAAAAAAGAGACGCAAATAGCTATCTTTACAGATGCAAAGTCAGCTGTCTCAATACTGAAGAGCAATAACAGCACAGAAATAGCTGACCTAAGAGCAGCACTCCATGGTCTATGCCAGAAATCCAAAAAAGTTGTAATACAGTGGATCCCATCACATTGCAGTATACCCGGAAATGAAGAGGCTGACAGACTGGCAAAAGAGGGCGGACGACAACCACAGCCTGACATAGACATAACCTATAATGAGGCAAAGAGGTTGATAAAAAGCACTTATAGAACCAAATGGGAATCAGAGCATCCAGGCCACCAGAAGGATGATGCATATTACAAACTCGACCGAAGAGAACAAGTAGCAATCTTCAGACTCCGCACAGGACATAACAGGTTACCACTTGTTCAATAAACTAAAGATAGGAGATACCGATGAATGTAATTGTAGAACTGGAAAAATGACAGCAAAACATTTGCTGCAGGATTGCCCAACGTATGCAGAACAGAGAAAGATATTTTGGCCCACAACTGCTTCATTTGAGGACAAGCTCTATGGAGATATCAACAAGCTAAAGTTGACCGCAGCTTACTTTAACTACATACAGGTTGACATTTAAAGGTGCATGAAGACCCAGAGGCATGAAATGGAATATTGCTTGGATAGCAAATCCATTATGTGGAAAGTCCAAATCGAAAGCTCACTGTGTGGGCTTCATAAAAGGTGGAAAAGTGTCCTAGTGGCACGAAATGGAATATTGCTTGGATAGCAAATCCATTACGTGGAAAGTCCGAATCAAAAGCCCATTGTGTGGGCTTCATAAAAGGTGGAAAAGTGTCCTAGTGGCATGAAATGGAATATTGCTTGGATAGCAAATCCATTACGTGGAAAGTCCGAATCAAAAGCCCACTGTGTGGGCTTCATAAAAGGTGGAAAAGTGTCCTAGTGGCACGAAATGGAATATTGCTTGGATAGCAAATCCATTACGTGGAAAGTCCGAATCGAAAGCTCGCTGTGTGGGCTTCATAAAAGGTGGAAAAGTGTCCTAGTGGCACGAAATGGAATATTGCTTGGATAGCAAATCCATTACGTGGAAAGTCCGAATCAAAAGCCCATTGTGTGGGCTTCATAAAAGGTGGAAAAGTGTCCTAGTGGCACGAAATGGAATATTGCTTGGATAGCAAATCCATTACATGGAAAGTCCGAAACGAAAGCTCACTGTGTGGATGTCATCTGCAGACTGCATACTTCTGGTTTCCGGAAGAACAGCCTATGGTGAACGGAAGGCCCAATATACGGAAGTGAGGCTAAGCAGCCATGTGCAGGACGTGACGATTCCTTGGGTGAGCCCAGTATCAGAGCGCTATGTATCGGCTCTGCAAGTATGGAAGCCTCCTTGGATGGCGGGGAATGCCCATGGTCTGCCCCTGCCTTCCCTTGAGGGCTGACCAGGATCTTTGGCTGTTCTATATGGACCAGCTGGGATGGGGGATAACACCACAACAGTGAGAGTCAAACGTCCTAAGAAACCCCCGGGAAGGTTAACCCGGTCAACAAATGCCCGCAGAAGTCGGATGTGTCAGCCTAACGGCGCAAGAACGCAGCTCTGCTGTAAACAGGCACAACGCAATCACATCCGAAAAAAAAAAAAACTCCGGATGAACGAAGAAGAAGAAGAAGAAGAAATACCAACACGCAAAGGCCAAATTTCAAAGGTCGAAGCTGCGGGCAAGACGGAAAAGCTGGCAGGAGAAAACAGAGTCACTATCCAACAGATGCTCTCTCTTTTTTATTGTTGAATGAAATTCAACGTCTACAAGACTGGCTCATTACAGCAGTAGGCCGAACATTCTGTGCTGCAACTCCAGTCATTAGGTAAAGAACCACACCGATTCCTATCCCAGCAGTAAAAGAATCTGTTTCTCTGTACGCCCAAAACAATAGTATTTACCAATTCACATGTAGGTGTCAGTCTATCTACATCGGCAGAACAGAACGGCAGTTGAACAAAAAGAGTGTCTGAACACATACCTCAATAGATCGACAAGATACTACATACAGGCGATGGGAGCCTAGTGGGGCCGACACACCTGGGAGCTTCCAGCTTCATCAATTGCTAGGCCTGTCGCGTGTTTTTTAACACTGGCTTGTTAAAATTTGCAGAAATAATAATGATTAATCTACACAAGCCAATTTTGTGCAAACAGAAAGACATGTTAGTCAGTTTAAAATTACCGTGGTAGACAATTTACTTTACTGTGCGAACATGTGAATATTTCAGTTTGAAGGATTTATCTAGTTAATTTACTTTACGTTGTGTGAATTCTGCAGTATGTACCTGATGAGATGCAGCGAAATATGCCAGGCAATAAATCGTGCAATCTATTGTTTGTGTCTTCGTTATTCAAATTGAATGAACTTGTTATTGATCAATCAAGTGCATCTACATAATTGTAATAAGCTGTAATATATCTTCAAATCTGTTCGTTCATCTCTTGATTTTACTTTCTACGTGTGTCCTTATTATTCACCTGTCAAAATATAACATTTACCTCCATAACGATGCACATTGTTAACAGTACAGTTGTGTTAACTTCAGCTTTTATCACTGACAGAATTCATTCCTCCCGGACTTCTGGCTGAAGGATCTGAAAATGACACGGACTACGACTACTGAGAACATTTCTTAATGCCACAGTTATTGAAGTCATATGTGATGATGCTTGTATCCATCAGTATTTTATTTGTCGTTCTTCGTTTTTTTTGGTTTTTAACCCTTAATTTTCTCAGAAACTATCAAATTGATAAACAGAATAATATAGTGCATTTCTTCTTCTTCGTTCATCCGGAGTTTTTTTTTTCGGATGTGATTGCGTTGTGCCTGTTTACAGCAGAGCTGCGTTCTTGCGCCGTTAGGCCGACACATCCGACTTCTGCGGATATAGTGCATTTTATAATTTCCCTACAGTAGAATGTGCCTGGTGACGATTTAAGAAAGAAGCGAGTTGATGAGGTGCAACTAATAAATACACCAGTGTTTCAGTGATGTGGCTAACTGTACAGTATTACAACTAACAAGTTGCCAGTGCTGCACTTTCATACCGCACTTAATTTGTTTGTTTCTTCCTCCTGAAGGTTTAGTGATCAGTTTTTTTTTTAAAGAGCAGAATGTGGGAGTATTTTATTCACACGATCAGAAATACATGTGTATTCGATTCTCTCGATCAGAAAAGAAAGAATAAACGATATTTGTGAGTTTCATTCGCAATATCTGCAAAAAGCCAATATTTGGGAATATTTTATTCATACGATAAGGAAATAAAAATGGTATTCAGGAGTATTTTATTCACACTGTCAGATGGGGGAAGGAACGGTATTCAAGAGTATTTTATTCACACTATCAGATGGGGGAAGGAACGGTATTCAAGAGTATTTTATTCACACTATCAGATTGGGGAAGGAACGGTATTCAGGAGTATTTTATTCACACTATCAGATGGGGGGAAGGAATGGTATTCGGGAGTATTTTTATTAACACAGTGTTGTGTGCATGTGCCTGCAGGTGCGTACGTACTCGTATGACTTTGAAGCAGGGAACTAGATAATATTAAACGATAAAAATTAACATATTATGTTGGACTGAGTGGTAATGAACCCTAACAATAATAATAATAAAAAGATCCACAGAAGAATGGTAAGGGGGCGAGAGAGGGTGGGGAGAGAGGGAGAGAGAGAGAGAGAGAGTTAATCAGACCACATCCTTAAACACTAAATTGGCGGTGTTAGCATTTATATTAAGGTAGTATTTTATGTAAATCATTCTGGAAAATAAAATACTTCAATAACACGAATCCCTAAATTGAACTATAATTTGTACGGTAATGTTGTAGCTGTGTTACATTTTAGACAAACTATTCAGGCAAATAAAACAGTTCAATAAAACGTGAATCCTAAAATTTAAATGTACAGTAACGTAGTAGTTGGGACACATTTTAGACATTTTTAGATTTTAGAAAATGAAAATTATCTTATGCTATAAGTCACTATCATTGAATGTAAGAAGGAGAGTGCTGACATGCTATATAGAACATGTATTGCTGTACGGCAGTGAATCTTGGAATGTAAATGAACAAATTAGAAAGAGCTTGGAAGCAAATGAGATGTGGTTCCTGGGAAGAATGTTGCGAATTCCTTCGACTGACAGAGTAACTAACAACGATTGTCTGAAAAAGGCTAATGAAATTAGAACATTATATGCAACAATAAGAAAGAAACAAACAGCTTTCTTTGGTAATGTAATGAGAAGAGAGGCATTAGAAAACAACGTGACGACTGGAAAGATCCTGGGAAGAGAGCAGAGGCAGACCAAGAGAAATGATGCTGGATGGACTGAGACGGTGGCATGGAGGAATATCGTCAGCAGAGTTGATCCAGAACATCAAAGACCGCGATCTCTGGAGAGACATTAACGTCTACGCCAGCTGGCAGGGCACTTGATGATGATTATTATTCTGGAAAATACAAAGCAGTTTAATAAAAACTTATGTCATTAAAAAAATTTATAAAAATCTCAAGAGTGAAGTAAGTTGAAATTGTGAGTCCTATACGAGATGAACTTTGAATATCTTTATTTTAAAGTATTTTGGTAGACACTAATGGTATAATACAGCCATAATTGTTTGGTCATGTTTTGAGAAGGGAGGTACTGGGGAAACGTGTTCAAATAGACAAATTGTTGGTGTTAGAGACTGAGATGGACACATCCAGAACAAAAGGGAATTATAGGTAAGTAGAATGGAACAGAAGACTATCAGAATAAAACAGAAGACAATCAGCGGTTGAACTTCTTCTGGAATATAGATGCTTGTAGAGGGAAATTATATACTGTGCCACCTGTACGGCACATGATAAAATATGATAACAGTATAATAACTGATAGTCATTTGTATTATATTTCTATATATTTTTACTGATCAGTTGATACAGCAATACTTAGTCAGGCTGGCAACATGCCTTGTAAATTGCAGGGCTGTGGGCAAAACAACTGTTTCTGAATGTCTACTCAGAAAATCTATAAATAATCATGCGTATGTGAAAGCATGTTCTAAACAATGCCATACTATGTATGTCATCTTGGATTATGTACATTCTACCATTCCTAAAATGTAGAATTGGATGCCAAGTTTCTATAGTTGTAAACTGTAACTGAAAAAAAAAGAACGTGTCAACGCATATGTTTGGTGAATGAAGCATACATTTATATTATCCAACAGTGGGGTACAAGAGTTGTACATGTTTGCTGATAGTAGTGCGTTGCAAGCCCAGAAACGTTCTGTTGCACTGATCCGGTACTATTTTCAACTACGTCATGCTCTGTCAATTGAAGCAGCTTCTTCTAACTCAATTTGAATTGACTTCTTTCAATATACCTCCACTTACTGTAGTATGGCAGTCGGTTCAATGTATCTTTCCTTCTCCTACAATTGTAGAATCTCTTAACTTCTCTGGAGTTGATTTATTATAATATATCTCCATTTAGTGTAGTCTGGCTCTCATTTTAATGTATCTTTCCTTCTACAGTTGTGAAATCGCATCACTCCTTTTGAGTTGACATCGTAGAATACATCACCATTAAGTGTAGTCTGGCACTCTTTCAATCAATCTTCCCTTAGTCTGACACCCCTTTCAATTAGTCCCCCTTTCCCTGCTAATTTTAGAAAACTTCTTTTATAATACATCCCCATTAAGTGTAGGTTGGCACTAATTTCAATTAATCCCCTCCCCCTTTCCCTGTCAGTTGTAAAGCACTTCTCTTATACATCCCCATTAAATGTCGTTTGGCACTCCTTTCGATTAATCGTCCCTTATTCTGGCACTCCTTTCAATTATCTTCCCTTAGTCTAGCACTCATTTGAATTAATCTTCCCTTAGTATTACACTTTTTAAAATTAATCTTTCCTTAGTCTGGCACTCCTTTGAATTAATATTCCCTTAGTCTGGCACTCCTTTGAATTAATCTCCCCATAATATGTCACTCCTTTCGATTAATCTTTCCTTAGTCTCGTACTCCTTTCAATTAATACTCCCTTAGTCTGACACTCCTTTGAATTACTATTCCCTTAGTCTGGCACTCCTTTGAATTAATCTCCCCATAATATGTCACTCCTTTCGGTTAATCTTCCCTTAGTCTGGCACTCCTTTCAATTAATCTTCTTTTAGTCTGGCACTCCTTTAAATTAATCTTCCTTTAGTCTGGCACTCCTTTCAATTAATCTTCCTTTTGTATGGCACTCCTTTCAGTTAATCTTCCTTTAGTCTGGCACTCCTTTCAATTAATCGTCCTTTAGTTTGGCACTCCTTTCAATTAATCTTCCTTTAGTCTCGCACTCCTTTCAATTAATCTATCCTTCTCTGTCAGCTGTAACAACCTCTCTTAGAACGCATCTTCACTAACTGAAGTCGGCAGTCATGTTCTCGTCAGGATATTTAATTTAGGCCAAGTACTTGCGTCAACACATCATCAACATACCATTC
The DNA here is from genome assembly GCA_963921405.1 of Cepaea hortensis. Lineage (NCBI taxonomy): Eukaryota > Metazoa > Mollusca > Gastropoda > Stylommatophora > Helicidae > Cepaea > Cepaea hortensis. The sequence goes on along the minus strand of OY992878.1, from coordinate 56,882,468 downwards.
TTGTAGATGTCAAGCTGTCCACGGGCAATTCGTCAAACTTGCTTGCTATCTTTTAAATATAGTATACACATGGTCATTATGTAAGAAATTATAATGCATTTATAGAAGAAACGACTGCATGGGTATATTTTACTTGCTTTCTGTGATTTTTGAATACTTATATTTCAATACATTGTAAATAAAGCGATATCCGTCACACATCTCCACAAATAAAACGATATCCGTCACACATCTCCACCAATAAAACGATATCCTTCACACATCTCCACAGCATACAATGTTTCTGTGAGAATAAACAAATATATTTCAGCTTCTTTTACTGTTGTTTTCATATTATTTCATGTGAAAATGTCTTGCGAATATGTTACAATTCTCATGGCTCTGTTTTTCAAGCAATGCGTGTAGGACAAACTCCTAGTTAGTTTTACGTTCACGTGTGCCGATATTATGGAATTAATATGTACATAAGAAAAAAGTAAAGGATCCTTTTTTATGGGTTTCTGTGGCGAAGTGGTTAAGCCACCTCCTTCTCACTTCGGAGGATTGTGTGTTCGATTCCGGACCCGTCATTCGGTACACGGGTACAATTTTCTAGGACACTCCTGGGGGTCGTCGCTGGAGCTAGGGAGTGTATGCTTTGTGCGACGCTTTCGGCAGGCCGCCCTGTGGAAAGAGGCGTTGCCATATGTGATCAAACCTGGTGCTATGAAAGTCGATCCTCTCGCCTGTAAACCCCATTAAGACCTATAATACCTTGATGCGTATTGTTTATTTGTTGCTAGCTCCATATTTGTATATACAAATTTGTCGCTAGATGGATTATGTTGTCAATATCACGACTTTACTACCCAGGACATTTCCTGCTATTGGTTTTAGGCTGGATCGTCTTGGGAGACAGGGTAATTTTTTTTAAAAATTCACCTCGATAGAAGTTAGAATACATGACTACCAAGTCAGCAGGTGCAGTACGGCAGGGAAGACTGTTGTCCCCAAGCCTCTTCAACTATAACTGAAACAATTTTTAAACAAGTCGAACTGCCTAGACTTAACATCAATGGAAGAATCATAAACAATCTTAGGTATGCTGATAATACAGTGTTACAAGCAGAAAGCAAACAAGAGTTATTAACATCCAAAAAAAAAAAAAAAGATAAATTTCAGTGACAATGAACATCACAGTAAACGTGATGATACTAGAAAAGTATCAAGTTTCTTCTATCTTGGAAATGTAAAAATAGATGATGACAGAAGTAAAACAGACATCAATAAGATAAAAGGAATGGCCAAAAAAAATGCTTTCAGCACATGAAATCAGTGTTAACATCCAGAGAGAGAGAGAGAAGAGAGAGAGAGAGAGAGAGAGAGAGAGAGAGAGAGAGAGAGAGAGAGAGAGAGAGAGAGAGAGAGAGAGAGAGAAAGTACAACACATTACCAATGAGAATTGTCATATGTCATGTATATTCAACACTACTATATAGCGCGGAAGCCTGGATAATGAACAAGCAATTAGAAAACGGAATAGAGGCCCTAGCGATGTTGATATATAGAAGAATATGGCATATTTCATTCAAACAAAAACAATCAAATACAGAGATTCTAGAAAAACTGGGAATGAAAAGAGAGTTGAAAGAATTTTTTTAAAACAAAAGAGGCAAGTGAAATTTTTCGGCCACATTAAAACTAAACATCTGGGATTCAGTATGCACAGTATTTAAAACACAGCTAGAAAGGATTAGAATTCCTTAGGCGTTATATAGTTCAGGCTGACAACGGGGGAAGATTTGCACGACATAACACTAGCGAAAATTCTCACCACAGTACTGTAAAAGAAAAAAAAAATATCTGAATAACTGGTATCCGAAATCGATATAAAGACAGCATTATTTTTTTGTTGCGTATCCCTTACGGGACGTTGCAGTCAACACCAGCATTTTCAGCTGCTGTTGATGTACTAGGCAAGTGTTACGTTCAGTAGTTTGCCATTGCTTTCTGAACGACCGGCCTCTATACCTTTTTCGAAAAAACCAGCACCGCCGTGTTTCGAACCCGGGTATACGGACTCACAAACCGCGTTCGCAAGCCCTTCAGCCACAGAGACCGGCATTGCGAAGTAGCAAAAACAATGCCACGGGAACTCATGGCATATATTATGATCACATCAAGCAGATGAGTGACGCTGAAATACGTCTGGTAGGCTTCAATGTTATAGTGTGTTTACTTTTGTCTGCCCCAATATAAAATTCCATATCTCAGTAACCAACTGAAGGAAAATGATGAGATTTAGCATATAACCTTATCATTATGTCCACCCAACAACGAAATTTTTGTTCTGGAGATTTTACTGCAGATTTCAAAGTTTGTTTATATGCGGTATATAATTTACGGGTCAGAGATGAAGTTCATAATTTTAAATGTATTACAGCGTAGCCAGACAATCAGCGTTCAATGTTGAATATTTTACGTGTTTCACGGGATTGGCTTTATGCCAAGAACCCCGCGTTGTTTAAACTGGGACTGTTCAGAGGTGTCTCAAACTGTGGGTTATTTCATGAAACCTGATTAATATTTTTTTTTAAATCTTAACACTTATCACTAACATTGAAATGTGTGAATATTTTTCAATGGAATTGAATGCGAAATTGTGTATACACTTCAAAGCATCGCTATGAAGTTGTACACATATTTTTGTCAAGAAGCTGATCGCAGGAAACTGTTTTATACTATTACAAATTCCGAAAAAAGAACAGTGCATGCATTGGGTTTGAGTAAACGGTCATTTCGTCGATGGGTGCAAGAATCTGGAATTAAACCACCACGCAATAACCAAACGGTAGGTAGAAAGGTTATTGTAGACAGCTTTGACAAAGATGTCATAAGGCGAGCTATTATAAAAATGCTTTAAAAAGTCGCTTAAAAGTCGACAGGGTCGACTTCATTGCACTGGGTTCTATCCCATATGGCTCGGTCTCTTTCCGCAGCGCGGAAAGATCGCACAAAGCATGAACTCCGCAGCTCTAGCGACGACCCACAGATGTCTCCGAAAAATTTAACTCGTGAACCAAAGGATGCGGCCCGGAATCGAACCCACAACCTTTGGAGCCTGAGTCAAAAGGCTTGACCACTTCGCCACGGAGACTCATAAAATTATAAAAATTTTGGATTTTATATCCAGGATTATCCAGCATTATAAAAATGCTGGATGCCAAAGAAACAGTGACTGTAAGAAAACTTAGGGTTTGGTTGAGAAAGAACAATAACATAGAGCTATCCAAGACAACTTTGTGGAAAATTATAAGGATATTATCTTCACTTTTAGAAAGTACAAGGGCGGTAGAAATATTCTTTGCTAGCAACCGCATTTAGGAACCATGAGAAGCAGATACCTACGTGAAATAAGGGAAATGTGCAAAGAAAATTATGGCATAGTGTGTTTGGATGAAATGTGGATCAATGCGCACCACACAAGTGATAAGGAATGGCAATCAGTGGATGGACAGATAACGCGATATGTGCCCAGTAGTATAGGACAGCTTTTGGTCATGGCCCATGCTGGTTATACGCATAATGGTTTACAACAGAATGCTGGGCTCGTGTTCGTATCAAAGCATACAGACAATAGGGATTATCATAAGATGAATAGTAATGTATTTAGAGATTTGCTCGAGAATACTGTGCTTCCATCCCTAGATAGACCGTCGTGTCCAATTATGCACAATGCATGATATCAATGTTGTTGCCCAAGAAGACAAAATACCTACAGCATCGAGCACAAAGGAGCAATAAAGATATGGTTCCGAATGGAAAACATACCATTACCAGAAACGTATTTCTAGCTAGAATTGTTGTCCCTTGTAAAACAGACGCCAAAAAGCAAGAAATATCAAATCGACAAGTTTATAGAAGAGCATCGTCATGGGTGCTTGAGACTTCCGCCGTACCATTCTCATTTTAACCCTATAGAACTTGTGTGGGCTAAAATTAAAGGACAAGTGGCAGCTGACAATACTATATTCAAATTGTCTGACGTCAAGATACTAATCCAGTCCGCGCTATTAAATATTGATAAAAGTTACAGGAAAAATGTGAGGACCATGTGTTGAAAGAGGAAGAGGATTATTGGAGAAAGGATGGATTGAATTTTATGCAACCGAGAGCAGTCATCAACCTACTGGAATCGTCCGACACAGATTAAGGTCTGAGCAGATCGCAGACCTTAATCCACGTGCACACCAACTGGGATATTTTGCTACAAATATTCAGAAGAATTGCAGGCCCTAAACATTACAGCATCGGCATAAACAATACAACTTGTTAATGGCAACAGTTTGTATTCCACCGTGATGAATTTTCAATTCCGTGAGCCCTCAACGGTGACAAATAACTTACATTGAAAAACCAAAAAGCTCTAGACGCATCGAATACCAACCGAAGAGTAATATTGCGGTGGGAACTGACATATTGTGGCATAACAAGAAACGTGAGAAGAAACACGTAGTCAAATGAGGGGACAACATACGAATCATTCTATAAACTTCAATGAAAACAGGACCAACATCTTGACCGTTAAGAAGGAAGCCCACTGCAGAGACATTCACAGCTATATTCGTCATGCAAAACATGTAATCATGTTCCGTCTCAGCAGAGCAGACAATGCACCCACTCCCATACGAATCTGGATACGCCTTGTGTTTGTCATCCGAACTGGCGGGGGCATTGGCATTACTGTAAAACAAGTTTGTTAGCGAGAAATCATTGGTTTTTCATCAAAACATCAAATAAATATCGCCGCTTTTCATGATTTAAGTTGCTTTTGGACCTATCAAAGACATATTCCTTGGGTGGGGGTAAATATAAGATGGCAGGAAAAAATTTCATAATGATGCAACAGACAGTTTTCAAAATAATTGATCGTGAATGACGGCATTCATTTCTGGACATACTATAGTATACCGAATTTAAAGGTATCAGACAACTGGTTATATCTTCTTCACCATTTACCTCAGTGAAATGTTTGTGGGAGATGTAAAGATCTTTTATGTGCTCTTGCCAATGCTCTTTGTAAGAAGGCATTCATTTCTCTTGATAGCATCATTCCATCTTTTATGTTGTCTTCCCCTTGTTCTGTATACATTATGTTTCTTCAATGTGGCTCTTTGTGGCAGATGGTACCAGGGCATGCTTATGAGGTGACAAACCATTTAACCTGTTGTTCTTTATAAGCTGCATGATCTATTTCATACCTAGTCGATTTCTAATTTCCTCATTCTCTGTTAATTCCACAGCTCTTCTGAGACAGCTCATCTCTGCTGTTATGATTCTGCTCTCATTAGTTGCATTCAGAGCCCATATTTGACATTAGTAAAATAATATCAGCCCAAAAAAGTTCTTATGAGATTTGCTTTAGTACTTATAGGTATCTTTCTATGCAACAGAAGTGGCAATAGTTGTCTCGGTACCTGGTTTGCCTACGCACAAAGTATGTTGATTTCTCTAGGGATTCTCCCAGCTGAAGTGAACATTGACTATTTTCTGGTGTTGTGTGATGATGTCGAGGTAATGGGTTCAACCCCTACACTGGTCAGTTGGAAAAAAAAAAAAAACTTTGACTTCTCGACCTTGATTTGGGGACGTAAATTACAAGTACATATGAAGTCGGAGTGGGTTCGTCTGATGGTGAGGGACACTGGTAATAAGAAAAGCTAATCCACACGCAAAAATCAGTCCAGTGCATTAGAAACACGTGTATGGACTACGCTCGAGTTCAAAAAGAGCGAGAGCCTAATAATAATTTTAAAACATCCTTCATCTCCTCAGGTTCCTCTTGTACCTTGCGGCGTCGCGGTGAAGTATAAACAGCGGGAGAGTGCCCGCTTCATGAATCGATATTCCCTGGACTGCTATTCCATCCGTCCATCGTTTACGTGGTCGGCCTCTTCCTCTGCTTCCATTTGGTCTGTATATCATTGCTTGTTGTGGTATACTGTTAGTTGGTAACCTACTTGCTTGGCCAAACCATTTGACTTGCTGCTTTCTAATTAAATAAGCGCTGCTATAACCCCCACTTTAGTCCTGATTTCTTCATTTCTGATCTTATCTCTTCTTGATACATTGAATATTCTTCTCAGGAATCTAATTTCTGGTGTTGTGATTTTTCTTTTTTCTTTTGCTGTCGCTGGTGTGTTTTATTTCCGAGTTCTTTATTTTTATTGATAGGGATTCTGGCCATCTTTTCTGAGGAAAATGCAAAGAATACCATGGACAGACATAAAAACCAATGACCAAGTAACACATGAGACAAATGAAAATTGATTAGAGAAATTAAACATAGACAGTCAACATTTTTTGGACATGTTATGAGAAGAAATGGATTGGAGAACTTAGTGACAACAGGCAAGATCGAAGGGAACAGACCAAGGGGAAGACCGAGAAGAAAGTACCTGGGTGGCTTGGCGGCATGGTCGAGATAGGAACACTGAGCTGCTCAACGACTCTGGTGATCGAGTGAAGTGGCGAGTCATGACCGCCCACGCTTTCCGGCATGGCACATGATTGATTGATTCTGATTATTACCATTGTCTTTTAAATGTTTATTTTTATATTCCTCACACTTGAAATTGACTAGATTTAGATGATTCTGAAGGCTTCACTTGCCCATCTGCAAATAATTTTGAAATCTTATCTTATTCTTAGCTCTCGGTATATATTGTCAATGTGATTTATTAAAAGTATAGAGGAGATCACACATCCTTGTAGTAACCTAAATTTACTCTGAAAGGTTTTGATGTACATGCGAGAAAGTCTTACGCAACTTTAGCTTGACTGATATAAACGTTTGCAAACAATTATATGTTTGCTAATTCCGTATGTTTAATGCATTATAACAGCATGCTTGCTGTGAACTCCAGCGTGAAGTCCTGTATGTCGGATGAAGACATCATGTTGTCCAACATCAGTGTGATATCATACCGGACTGAGGTTTGCGTGAGTATCCGTTATCCCATGTCTGGCTTATTGGTGCAGGCAGATACTCTCCGACTTCGGAGGAATCAGCGATCCTACTGACGTTAGCCAGGACCCCGATGGGACCTATTGCCCAGGACGCGAGACTAGGACGTATCAGTAGATCTTGGCCAGTATAGAACCTGGCCCTGGTGCTTTGGAAACACCTCTGCGTCCCATTATAATAGCATATTCCAGTAAACTATCAAAAGCTTTTTCCTGGTCTATAAATGCGACATTACATGTCTTATCATATTCCTTGAATATCAAGAAAACAATAACAATGGTAATATCAAAGAAAATGGTGACACCAAAATGTGACATAGAAATAGAAGGGAAAATCCTTAACCAAGTTGATAATTTTAGATACCTAGGGGCATTTATAACATCAGATGGAAGATTTACAACAGAGATTAGGAGCAGAATAGGGCAAGCAAAAGCCGCATTTCAGAAAATGAAGAGTATCTTATGCAATAAGTCACTATCACTGAATGTAAGAAAGAGAGTGATGAAATGCTATGTAGAACCAGATTTGCTGTATGGCAGTGAATCTTGGAATGTAAATGAACAAATTAAGAAGAAATTAGAAGCAACAGAGATGTGGTTCCTGAGACGAATGTTGCGAATTCCTTGGACTGCCAGAGTAACTAACGACGACTGCCTGAAACAGGCTAACGAAACTAGAACATTATATACAACAATAAGACAGAGACAAACAACTTTCCTCGGTCATGTGATGAGAAGAGAGGCATTGGAGAACATCGTAACAACTGGAAAGATCGAGAGGAAGAGAGGCAGAGGTAGACCAAGAGAAGTGATGCTGGATGGATTGAGACGGTAGCATGGAGGAATATCAGCAGCAGAGTTGATCCAGAAAACAAAAGACCGAGATCTATGGAGAGCCATCTACGCCAGCCGGCACGGCACTTGATGATGATGATGATCATATTCAACTGCTTTTTTTGATCAGCTGTCTTGGTGTGGCTGCTGGTTATATACCTATCTCTCCCCCGATGTGTCTCCACCTTGCCGTGGTGGGGGAGCTTGCGTGTCCCATCGACCCCATGTGCTTGCCGATGGGTTAAAACTACATATCGGACGGCTCGTGGGATAGGGACCAGACTAAGAGAGACACAACCTGCTGCTCTGCAGGTAAGACTGAGGATAGCAGTCAAAATCAGGCAAACGATCCCTAAATTTCAGTCCGGGCATAACCTCTAAGGCTCCCATCCGAGGTGTATGGCTGAACGTCTCTAAGCCATAAACTCTCGGAAGTGAGAGCCTGGCCGACACAAACCTACATCAAAATTGTGATGATGTGCTGAGAACGCTACATGCTCGGCGCAGATTCGTTCGATGACTCTTAGCTGGGGGATAAGAGGTATCCCCGGATGAAAGGGCCTGACCGTTACTCGCCCACAGACGCACGGAGGTAAGGTGCTGAGCCGGCAGCACATGTAGCCTACCTCGTGAGTGAGAACAAAAGGTGGAAAAACACCTCGGTCGCACGTCTCGCAGACGTCCGATAGTCTGTAACCACACTCATGGAGTGAGTGTAGTCAAAGGTGGAAAATTGTCTCATTGACACGAAATGGAACGCCTGTCTTGGGAATCCATTACGTGGCAGCCCGAAGCGAAAGCTTGCTGTGTGGAAGCCGAAACAAAAGTCTCGAAACCCGAGGAAGGCTAACCTCATTAAAAAAATGCCCGCCGGAAGCCGGAAGTGTCGTCCTACGGGTGGCAAACTAAAAATTGACACTACGCATTTACGTCCGAGTGAAATGTCTCGTCCGAATGTCTCTCGTGCTAGGAACAGCTCTGACTACCTAGTTTCCGAATGCCGCTCTTGTTCGGAACAGCTCTGACTAGGTAGTTTTCCGAATGTCTGTCGTGCCTGGAACAGCTCTGACGGGCGCGACGACAAGCACATGTCCGAAAACTCGCTGAGTGGATACCGTCTGCAAACCTGTCTGGTTTGTGCGGGAATGGCCCGGGGCATACGAAACGACCAATATATTGAAGTGAGGATTTAAAGCAGCCATGAGCAGGACGTGACGATTCCCTCGGCTAGCCCAGAACCAGGGCGTTATGTGTCGGCCCTGCAACTATGGAAGCAACCTTGGATGGCGGAAAATGCTATGGACTGTCCCTGCCTTCCTTTGAGGGATGACCGTTGTCTTCGACCGTTCTAACTTGGCCAGCATGGTTGTAGATTTTTTTTTTCCCGCGTTTCCATCCTGTTTCAGGATATTGCGGTCAACACCAGCATCTTTCAGCTGTATGTTGATTCCTAGGCTAGATTACGCTCATCAGCACGCCACGACTTTCTGAGCGACCGGCTCCATACTCTCATAAGTCACTTTTGCGATTCGAACCACTGCTAATTCTCGTCGCGTCACGTGACGAGAGTATTCGGGGTTATCGGAGAAAGCTGCTAACCCCTCGGCCACGGAGCCGGCTTGTAGATGGCACCACAAAAGTGAGAGTCTCCTAGGAATGCTACCTGGTCAAAAAAAGCACGCTAAAGTCGATGTGTTGGCCTACGGGTTTCGACCCAAGGGCGCATAACAGACACATCGCAATCACATCTGAAAAAACACTCCGGATGAACGAAAAGAAGAAGAAGATATACCTATCTGACATCAGTTCCAAAACCTAACAGAGATCCTTCCAGGATAAATAGTTTCAGAATCATCACCCTGCAGAATGTAAATGATAAATTCATTCATTCAGTAGCATGTCTTTGCAGAACCTCGCTCCCATAACAACCTTCCGGAAAACCTCTCAATCATAAGCAAGAAGTCCCGCGTCCGATACCCCCATCTAGAGATCATCCACCACATCCTGTACCCATCTTCTCTTTGACCTTCCTCTTCCTCTCTTCCCAGGCATAAACCCCTCCATTATTTTTCTCTCCAAACTTTCGTGGCGTTTCAGGTGACCAAAATATTTAAATTTTCTGTTTTATCGTCTTTAATAGCCAACCTTCTTCAATATTCAGCTCTTGAAGTATGGATGCATTTATTCTTTTCTTTATCCAAGATATTCTTAGAACTCGTCTATAACATTTATATTCAAATCCATTTATGCGCTGTTCAGCTTGTTTAGTAAGTGTCCAGGTCTCACAGGCGTATGTTGCAATGGGAAAGATGCATGCTCTTAAAAATCTAATTTTTGTAGTTCTGTCTGTCCCATTCCATAATTTATTCAGTTGTTTTAGTCTTTGAAGAGCAATTGATAGTCGTCGTTTTCTTTTATTGTGTCACTGTTGTTGGTAATCAATGACCCAAGATATTCGAAATTTTCCACCACCTCCAATTTTTCCTCATTAACATATATTTCTTTCTCCATAGTGGTTTTATCTGTATGCATTATCTTTGTTTTTGCTATGTTAAGATATAAGTTGTGGTTTTCACTATTCAATTGGGTTGAAGCTATTAGGTTTTCTATGCCATTCTGTATTGTGGATAGCAATACTGTATCATCGGCATACCGAATCTCTGGTATGTCATGACCACCGATATTTAGAGCATCATATAGCTCGCTGTTTATATCATCTCTTACATTTCTCATTATATTTTCGGCGTACAGGTTAAACAAATAGGGGGACATCACACATCCCTGACGGACTTCTCTTTTGTTATCAAACCAATCTATGTCTCGCCATCTATTCTAACCGCTGCTTGTTGGTCTAGATAGTGCAGTCTTATGAGTTGTATTACATGTGGTGGAAAGCCCATATTCCTCATGATTTCCCAAAGTTTCTGATGTACACAGTCAAATGCCTTTGAATAATCCACAAAACATGAGAATAGGTTTACATTAAATTCTCTGCACTTCTCTATTATTAAACGCATATTGAGAATGTGATCTCTTGTTCCTCTTCCTTGTCTAAATCCAGCTTGAACTACGTTAATTTCTTCTTCCATTTTCTTATGAAGTCTTCCCATTATGATTTTTAGTAGAATTTTACTTGCATGACTGATCAGGGCAACAGTTCTATAGTTGATGCATAATTTCAGGTTGCCCTTTTTTTGGTATTGGAATGAAGATAATTCTCTTCCAATCTGTTGGCCACATACCATATCTTTTTACATAATGCGTGATATATTTGTATGCTTTCTTCACCTCCCGCTTTAATTAGCTCAGCAGGTATCTCATCACAGCCAGGTGATTTACCATTTTTCAGGTTTTTTATTGCCAATGCAATTTCATCTAATGAGGGTTCAGGTTCTGTCTCTGCTGTCGTTGGCTCATGTATCTCATTCATATCCTCACTGTCACGCATATCATACATTCCACTGCTGTACTCCTGCCATCTTTCTATAATTTGTCTAGATTCTGTTAAGGTATTTCCCATCTTGTCACAGATAACATTCAATTGAGGTTGAACATGATAAATTGCTGGACAAAATAGTGGCGAAGATAGTGATGTCAAATATGAAAAGAACACGTCTGCTCCCGGACATTGACACTTAGCAACTGCATGCCAACGAAGGCAACATGGGACAATGCCGGAACTTGTGCATACCATCTATATGTTTCACTTTGTCAGCTGTATCCAGTAGACTGCATGCCAACGAAGGCAACATGGGACAATGCCGGAACTTGTGTATACCATCTATATAATGTTTCACTTTGTCAGCTGTATCCAGTAGACTGATTGTTCATAATTTATGAACTGGTGACATTTCATTACACTACCTACGAGGTTAAGTCAATAAGTAAGTCACTAATGGCTAATATAATTATAACTACTAGTTATAAAATAACTAACTACGATAACAACTTGAAACCAGTTTATTTTTATACATACATTGTCCCTTTATTTCTCAACATAATTTCCACCAACATTGATGCATTTATCCCATCGTTGTATCAGTTCTCTCAAATCGGCTGCATAAAATTGTGTGCCTTGTTTTCATGTACATGCCATCCCACAGAACTGTGTGACTTACTTATCGACTCGCCCTCGTAACCTTTTTTCTACCCAACTATGCACCGCTTTACGGAAAATCGCTAAAGATATCCCACCTTGGCGGGAGACATTTCGAGAATGACGCCAAAGTTGAATGAGTAGTGAAAACGTGGGTTAGAAAACAGAGCATGCAGTTCTATGCACCCGGTTTGAGAGGACTGATAAAACGATGGGATAAGTGCATCAATATTGGTGGAAATTATGTTGAGAAATAAAGGGGTAATGTATGTACAAAAATAAACTGGTTTCAAGTTATTATATTTAGTTATTATTCTACAGCCATTTGTGACTTATTTATTAACTAACCCCCGAAATAAAAAGAGGCGTGGCTGGCACGCCAGATTTTCCTTCGGAAGACCTGGGTTTGAAACCTTTGTAATGTGTGGGATATTTTTCTGTCGGGGGAAAAAAGAAAATCCTAACCTGCACAGTTCGCAGTGAGTGAACTAGCCAGGAGGCCTTAATTCCTCAGACTCCTCAATGAATGATGTGAAAAGGTCAGCAGTTTTGTTAGCTTCTCTGACACAAACTCTCCATAGTAAGTGTTCAGTGGTGACTTGTGGCAGCATACAGCTACTGCTTCCTTGCAGAGACAGGCTCACTGTGTGCAGATCCATTTTCATCTTTACACACCCTAACACTGGTAATATTTATGGAAAGAGAGATAGAGAAAGAAAGAGAGGTAAAACTCCTGACAGTTTTCATCATGGAATGTCAGCACATGTCTTGATATATTGGAGATCACAAGATGAAATGCATGATAGCCCATGGCACTTGATGACAAATATTTTAAACTTTAATGCATACATTCATTGTTAACAGCAGTCACAATTTTAGGATGTAAAATCACAAACAAGCATACAAGAGTGAAACAGATACCACAAATTAAGGTTAACACAGCAGCATCCACCCAAGATCTAAAGGGGCAAACTACACTAAGGACAAACACAACCAATGCAGATAAAGTAAATAAGCAATGATGTCACTGTATAAAACTTTAATATATTCTCTATATTTAGTTGATACAGTATTTGTTGACAAAACTAAGTTGTATATTGTACACATGCATTCTGACAAGTGGGTAAATATGTTCACTATAACACAATTGTGGTAAGAAATGTACTGCTTGTTTAATTTGTCAAATATTTTCAAAGGATTGCTGCAGTACCTCAACAGTAAAGCAATTTGAACATCTCAGAAGTATTAACAATCCAGTATCACAAAATATATATCGGCAACATCTGGTGTCTAACCCCATGGATTATGGTCCACAATAGTCGGTAAATGTAGGGGAGTATTTTATCTTCACTCAAACATGTCAGTTTGAACCGTGTTCTTTTAGACCTTGCTGTGTGGCGTGGTCATCATGTCTGCCCGCAGCATTCTGTCCAATGATTTCTGATATCTCATGTCAAATAGTCTAGCATCTTTGCTCATGTCTACTTCTGTCTCTCTTGCCATTAAACTCTCCTGTTGTCACCACATACTCCAGCTTTCCCTTTCTTATTATTTGCCTAAAGAATGTGTAATGTATTCTTCCTGTGTGAGCAACTGGTTGTCTTTGTAAGTTAACTTTTTTCAAGAGACCTTCACAACACATTTTATCTGTGTTATTCTTCTATAAAACCACTTCTCTGCTGTTTCCACATAACACCACACCAATTAATTTTATAAAACATTTTTCAGGAAGCCAAAATTACACACTGAATTGACACAAATTTCATAAGGCTACAGAAACTGACAATAATATCTAGACGAATAAATATAAGACCTGACATATCAAACAAGATTGCTCTTTTCCAGTTCATTTAATCATGTGTACATTTAACTCTTATTCTAAATCCTAAATAACAGCACAAGATACGACGACTAAGGCAGATCTCATTTTGCTGCAACAGCACTGGGTTTTTTCTTCAACAACTTGTACAGGATGATAGTACCAAACAAAGTACCGTAGGTTGCCACTACAGTCTGAAACCAAGTACAGTAGAATTATAAGGCTGGTGTAAACAAGGATTCAAGATAAGCAATAAATCTTTAAAAAACAACCGCAGGTCAGTAAACTTAAACTTCCAGCATGCCAAGATAGCAGGTTCAACCCCCTAGACCGGTCAGTTGGACTAAAATGTTGACTTCTTGTCCTTGACATGTGGATGAAAATTACAAGTACCTCAGAAGTCATTGTGAGTTCCCTGATGGTGAAGGAAGCTGGTAATAAGGAAAGCTAGTCCACACACAAAAATGAGCCAAGTGCACTAAAAAGTAGTAGCATGTGTGTGCACTATGCTTCAGTTTAAAGCGAGTAAATACAAATTTAAAAAAAAAAAAAAAAAAAACTTCTACAGCTAGAACAATAACTGTATTGTTACCACAAGAGACTAGATGCAAATGTAAAGCCTGTTGCGTATAATGTCATCGTGATCCTTGCAAAGAGGTGTAGGTGTGCATGTATCTCCACAGGTTTCAGTCCTGGCTGATCTAGATCAATGCTACTGATGTCATTCATGCCATCTTAGATCATCAGGCATCATTTCTCTTGGTCTGCCTCTGCTGATTTGACAAGTCACCACGATATTGACTAGCTTTCATTATAAGACCAAAGAACTGACTCTTCTTATAGCTGCGTATAATGCTCTACTTTATTAAGCCTCTTTTGGGTATTCATTGTTAGTTATTATTAGTCCAAGATTTTTGCATTTAATGTACTCCTACAATTGTTAACTGTATGATAAAAATTAAAAATTGTAAACTTGTATTAGCATCCAAATAAGTGTATTCCTCAATATTTATTAGTTTCTGCTTATTCCACACATATTTCAGCAACGGGAGTCTCCATGATGAAGTGGTCAAGCAGTTTCTTCTTCTTCTGCGTTCATCCGGTTTTTTTTTTCCGGATGTGACTGCGTTGTGCCTGTTTACAGCAGAGCTGCGTTCTTGCGCCGTTAGGCCGACACATCCGACTTCTGCGGGCATTTGTTGACCGGGTTAACCTTCCCGGGGGGTCAAGCTGGGCTCTGAAGGTTGTTGGTTCGATTCCGGGCCGCTTCCTTCGGTTCACGAGTGAAATTTTTCTGAGACTCCTGTGGGTCGGTGCTAGAGCTACGGAGTTCATGCTTTGTGCGACGCTTTCCATGCTGCGGAAAGAGACCGAGCCATATCGGATAAACCCGGCGCAATGAAGTTGACCCTGTCGAGTTTTAAATGACTTTTTATATTTTAGTTAGAATTAACAATTATACATAAATTAAACACTGACAGATAGATAATAAAATATATAACAATTTCTAGCAGGTAGGAAAACATGAATGATGTGAATTGCTACTTATTAGGTAAGTAAGACAAACAATGAGAGGAGCACTGTTAGTGTCGTGTCAGTGGCTTCCTAAAAATGAAACACTCTGTGATGATTCACAAATGTTCCCTATAGAAAATATACAGATTAGATGAAAGTGAGAGACAGGTACAGAGAGAGGAGATACATAGGAGAGAGATAGATGAGGCGAGAGAAGACAGAAAGAAGACAGAAGAGAAGGAGATTGGGGGGAAAGATTTAAAAAAAAATGAGAGAGATGGAGAGAGACAATGAGAGAGAGTGAGAGAGAGAGTTTGGGAGGAAAGAGATACACACGCACGCACACACAAAGAGAGAGAGAGAGAGAGAGTGATTGGGAGGAAAGAGAGACATATCACACACAAAGAAAGAGAGAGAGAGAGAGAGAGAGAGAGAGAGAGAGAGAGAGAGAGAGAGAGAGAGAGAGAGAGAGAGAGAGAGAGAGAGAGAGAGAGAGAGAGAGAGAGAGAGAGAGAGAGAGAGAGCAGGGGACCTATAAAGAAATCTTACATTGAATCTTCCTCTCAGTGTGAAACTATTGAAATACTTTTGCCAACCCTTCAGATTAAGCTCAGATTCTGGAACAAAGTCGCCGGCCATTTTGGGATTTCAGAAAATTAACCTGAAAAATACATCAAGCAGAATGTTTCTTCTTCTTCTTCTTCGTTCATCCGGAGTTTTTTTTCGAATGTGATTGCGTTGTGCCTGTTTACAGCAGAGCTGCGTTCTTGCGCCGTTAGGCCGACACATCCGACTTCTGCGGGCATTTGTTGACCGGGTTAACCTTCCCGGGGGTTTCTTAGGACGTTTGACTCTCACTGTTGTGGTGTTATCTCCCATCCTAGCTGGCCCATATAGAACAGCCTAAGAGATCCTGGTCAGCCCTCAAGGGAAGGCAGGGGCAGACCATGGGCATTCCCCGCCATCCAAGGAGGCTTCCATACTTGCAGAGCCAACACACAGCGCTCTGGTACTGGGCTCACCCAAGGAATCGTCACGTCCTGCACATGGCTGCTTAGCCTCACTTCCGTATATTGGGCCTTCCGTTCACCATAGGCTGTTCTACCGGAAACCAGAAGAATGCAGTGTGCAGATGACATCCACACAGTGAGCTTTCGATTCGGACTTTCCGCACAATGGATTTGCTATCCGAGCAATATTCCATTTCGTGCCACCAGGACACTTTTCCACCTTTTTTGAAAGCCCACACAGTGAGCTTTTGATTCGGACTTTCCACACAATGGATTTGCTATCCAAGCAATATTCCATTTCGTGCCACTAGGACACTTTTTCCACCTTTTTTGAAAGCCCACACAGTGAGCCTTTGGTTCGGACTTTCCACGTAATGGATCTCCTATCCAGCAACACTCCATTTCATGCCTCTGGGAGGCCCTTGTAACCGACACACCTGTGGTATGAAGTGTGGCAGTCTGAATACTTCTTCATACACCTTTAAATGTCAACCTGTATGTAGTTAAAGTAAGCTACGGTCAACTTGAGCTTGTTGATATCTCCATAGAGCTTGTCCTCAAATGAAGCAGGTGTGGGCCAAAATATCTTTCTCTGTTCTGCATATATTGGGCAATCCTGAAGCAAATGGTTTGCTGTCATTTTTCCAGTTCGACAATTACATTCATCGGTATCTCCTATCTTTAGTTTATTGAACAAGTGGTATTTCAGCCTGTTATGTCCTATGCGGAGTCTGAAGATTGCTACTTGTTCTCTTCTGTCGAGTTTGTAATATGCATCATCCTTCTGGTGGCCTGGATGCTCTGATTCCCATTTGGTTCTATAGGTGCTTTTTATCAACCTCTTTGCCTCGTTATAGGTTATGTCTATGTCAGGCTGTGGTAGTCGTCCGCCCTCTTTTGCCAGTCTGTCAGCCTCTTCATTTCCAGGTATACTGCAATGTGATGGGATCCACTGTATTACAACTTTTTTGGATTTCTGGCATAGACCATGGAGTGCTGCTCTTAGGTCAGCTATTTCTGTGCTGTTATTGCTCTTCAGTATTGAGACAGCTGACTTTGCATCTGTGAAGATAGCTATTTGTTTCTCTTTATTTTCCTCCATCAAGAGCATTTCTGCTGCAGTTTTCAAAGCCTCTACCTCCGCTTTGAAGTTACTTGAAAATTTTCCAGTTGCCACTGAATGTGTTTTTTTCACTCCATTTTTTAAATTTAGGAGAATTCCTCCTCCTCCATTCTCTATTGAATTTTTGGCTGATCCATCTGTATATGCATGGGTCCAATTGCTGCTTGGGTAATGTTCTTTTATGTAGTTTAGGGTTATTTCTCTTCTTTCGGTTTCATGCTGAGTGTTCTTTTTCTCAATACCAGGAATGTTTTCTATCATCTCAGGCAGTTGCTGCTGTCTCCAAGCTGGGAACTTGTCTGCATTGTAAATAGGTTTGACTGTTGATATGTTAAGTATGGGATCTGCCCTAATTTTTCGTTTTGCAGTTTCTACAAAGTTGCTACGCTTCAGTCGTCCCTTTCCAAAACCACTAAACCTTTTATACATAGGGTGGTCTGTCAATCTTCTAAATTTTTCTGCTTGTTGCTGGGCTCTGCTATCTCTTCTATCCTGCATTGGTTGTAAACAAGTGATCTTTTCAAGTTCATTAATAGGCGTTGTCTTCAGGCTTCCAGTTATGATTCGCATTCCTTGATTTTGGACTCTACTTATTTTGTTAAAGTTTGACTTAGCTGCTGTTGCCCAAGCTGCAATGCCATATTCCAGTACTGGCCTCACCCGTCCAGTATATAACTTCTTGAGAACTTTCTCATCTGCTCCCCACGTTGTACCAGCAAGCTTTTTCATGATTGCCATTCTTTGCCTTGCTCTTGTTCAATTTTTCTCAACCTGTGTTTTCCATGTCAGGCGACGATCAAAGGTGACTCCTAGATAGTTTGGATTTTCTTCATGGCGCAATATTTTTCCATTCAATACCAGCTTAGGTTGTTGAGTTTTATTTGAGAGGGAGAACACTGTGCATGTTGTTTTCTCCTCACTTATCTTCACTAGCCATGATTTTGACCAGTCCTCTAGTGCTAATAAGGCTTGCTGTATTCTGCTGTTAGCTGTACTAATATATTCTTCAGATGTCCATATGGCTAGGTCATCTGCAAAGGATGATGTGTGTACTCTGGCTGGAAAATTTTCTGTGATGTCGTTTATATATGCTAGGAATAATGTTGGTGAAAGAACTCCTCCTTGGGGGACACCTTGCTCCAACAGCATCATTTTGCTTGTTTGTCCTTGTACTTTTGTCCTGGCAGTTCTGTTCTCAAGGTAGTGGCTGATCCATTTATACATTTTTCCACAAACATGCATGTTTTGCAGTTTTACTTTCAGTCCTTCCTTCCATACTTTATCAAATGCTTTTTCTAAATCTATCCAGACTGCTAGTGTGTGCTTTTTCTCTTGGAAGGCATCCTCTATTTCCTGAGCTATATAGGTTATTTGATCTTCAGTGGATCTGTACTTTCTGAATCCTGCTTGGTGTGGTGTTAAGAGTTTGTTTTCTTCCAGATGCCATGTTAGCCTGCCATTGATAATGCGTTCCATTAATTTTCCTACACAGCTAAGTAGACTGATAGGTCGATAGCCATTTGGTTCTTCCAGGTCTTTTCCTTTCTTTGGGATTGGTATTAGTATAGCTTCTTTCCATGCCTGTGGGACTATTCCCCTCTTCCAGCTGTAATTTAGGACTGCTAGTAGTGTCTTTTTTGCCTTAGTGCCTAGTCCTATTAGCATTTCATTTGTGATTCCATCCTTTCCTGGTGATTTCTTCTTTTTTAGGGTATTCATTGCCTGTTCCATTTCTTCCATTGTTAGATTTGCCATCATATATTCTGCTGCTGTCTCTGTATTTGTATGATGTATCTGTTTATCTTTGATTGCTTTCTTCTGTTCGGTTGTAATATCAATGTGGTTTGCATTTGCATAGTGTTCCATTAGTGCATTTGCAGCCTTTTTTCCTGTAAGCAAGGCATTTCCTTGTTTAATTGTTATTTGTTTGTTGCTAGGTCCTTCATTGTTCATGGCTTTCACTAGTTTCCATAGTTTGTTTCCATCCCTGTCAAAATTCAGGTTTTCTGTTTTTTCCCTCCAACAATCTCTTGTTGTTTGATTTACTGTTCTTTTATATTTTGCTGAGATGGCTTTGAGAGAGATGTTCGCTTCAATTGTTTGTTCTCTCTCTGCTGTCTTCCTGGCATCTTCAACTTTGTCCTCCAAACTTTGTAGTTCTTCAGTCCAGTATGGTTTGTAATTTTTCCTCGCTCCTCTTGGAATGGACTCCGTGGCTGCCTGTATTATCGCTCTGTTTAGACTTTCCACCATTTGCTTTATGTTGCCATATCGTGTATTTATGTTTTCACAATATTTGTCTGTTAGTATGGCAAATCTGTCCCAATCTGCTCGTTTGTAATTCCAGCGGGGCAAGGGCTTTTGCTCCTGTGGAACATACTCCATATTCATTACAAGCTTGATTGGTCTGTGGTCACTACCTGCTAATTGGTCCAGCACATGGCGATCAATTTTGTGGAGGATGTCTCCTGTGCAGAAAGCTAAGTCTGGAGTAGAAGTGGTAAGCCATCTTCTGGAGTAGAAGCTCGGTGTGTCATCCGCTTTGTTGAGTAGATGGAGATTTGAGTCTATTTCCCAGTCCTCCAATTCTTCTCCTCTTTTGTCAGTCTCTGGGTATCCCCATCTTTCTGAACGGCTATTAAAGTCTCCGACAATAATGCAGTTTGTGTCAGTTATTTTCATGTTTGAGAGTGTAAGGTCCTTATCTGCTGGGCTATACAGATTGTAGATTCTTATTTTCACGTCCTTTATCATTATATCAACACCTATAATTTCCGTTTGGTTGTCAGAGATCACAGATACTTCGCTGCAAGGTATTGTATTTCGTGTAAGTATTAGAACTCCTCCTTTGTGTCCTTCACGGTCGAAACGTGTGGCCTGATATCCTCTGACTGAGAATTTGTGATTGGCGTTGAGGTGTGTCTCTTGAATGCATGCCACATCTATTCTATCTTTATGAAGACGCTGTGTTAGGGAGTCTTTCTTCTTGTAAACTCCTTCGGCATTCCACTGTAGTATGTTGAGTGTCCGGGGTATTTGGTCAATAGCTCTTAACCTACTCCTCTGTGCCTTGACTCCACAGCACAGGGGAAGGTGACCACCAGTAGTCATGGGTGGACCCCCTCGAGGCAGGGGGCCCGGCACTATCGCCGCCTGATGGGACTTCACGGGATTAGCACCATAACGATTAAAAGCAGAATGTTTAACTGTAAAGCATTCTAAACTTAAACTTAGCATTTACCTGTACAGGAGTGGAGGCAGAAGCTGGCTCCTCTAATCTGTTATTGCATTCCTGATACACTTATCATATTTTCTTCTGTTTCAGGCAGTTGCTACATTAAACACCTTCTTTCAAATTGCTACCTGAACACCTGTTCCACTGTATTATCATTTTAACATTTTAAACCCAAATAGTTATTACTTAACTACATGCCCTTGTTCTATAATGTTCTACTTTAATAAGACAACTGAAAGTAAACTTGCCAAGAAATCATAAACAGCTAAATAATGCTGGGGTTGATTGATACATCCTGTAAAGGCTATGCAAGTAACTTTTACAACACCCATTGAGACAGGCAAACTTAAATATCTTCCTCCTCTTATTCATTCCTCTCTCGAGGTGAGTGTGTCAATTATATAACTCAAGGATCAGTGTTTTTTTTCCCCGCTCCATCCATCATGTGCCATGACGATATGCGCGGGAGGTCATGTTTTGCCTTCTCACTCGATCACCAGAGTCGTGGATCAGCTCCGTGTTTCTGTCACGACCATGGCGCGTGGCCAAGTCATCCAGGTATTTACTTCTCGGTCTTCCCATTGGTCTCTTCACTTCGATCTTGCAAATTGTCACCGAGTTCTCCAATTCATTTCTTCTCATAACATGTCCAAAAAATTTTGGCTGTCTACGTCTAATGTCTCGAATCAGTTTACGATCTTCATTATTTCTTGAAGGACTTGTTCATTGGTTTTTCTGTCTGTCCATTGTATTCTTTGCATTTTCCTCAGAAACCACATTTCCACGGCCATCAGATGTTTTTCAGCGTATCTGTTCATTGTGCACGCTTCACATCCATACAATTCTATGTAGCACATCAACACTCTTTTTCTCATTTTTCTTTTGTCAGTATGTTTTTCATCTTGCTAAAGGCTACTTTCGCCATGGCAATTCTTGTTCTAATTTCTTAAAGGCATCTCCTATCAGATGTTATTACTGTTCCGAGATAACTACCGACTCACTTGTTTAAGAATAAGCCCATTTACTTGTATATTATATTGTGGTATTTCTTCTTTCCCAGTGACGGCCATAATCTGTGTCTTCTTACAATTCAATTCAAACCCTCGTTCACTGTGTACAACAACCGCATCAACTATATAATGTTGCAGGTCCTGTTCATTGTCTGCAATCAAGACTGTATCATCTGCATAACTAATGTTATTGATGCATCATCCCCCAATGTTTTTCCCGCTCGCTCGCTTTGAACTCAAGCATAGATCACACACTATTGAATTTTGCGTATGGATTAGCTTTCCCTATTAACAGTGTCCCTCGCCCTCAGGCGAACCCACTCCGACTTCAGAGGTACTTGTAATTTACGCCCCCAAGTCATGGACGAGAGGTCAACATTTTAGTCCAGCTGTCCAATGAAGGGGATGAACCCCATGCCTCACCATCAGCACACGTGTTCTTATCCATTCGGCCATGCTGACCTACTGATAGGAATTTTACTTATACATGATGCTTCTCATACATTATAAAGGCTTCAATTCATATATTAATCACTGTTCTGTCACTAAGTGGTCTCTATCACTCCATCCCTACAAAAGCATGAATGTGAGCACACAAATGGGCAAGCATACAGACAAAAGCACATGTACATCCATACGTACGCAAACACCTGCATTCGTTCATCATTAGCACTTGTTACACGCTAAACTAGAGGTCAGTGTGGCCGCAGGGTTTAATGCAATTGCACTTAAACATCCAGTGCGCTGATGGCGGGGTAGTGATATCATTCTCTATATCAATCACTTGGACTTCAACAGTGACTTATTCAGAAAGCAATGGCAAACTACTGAATGTAATAATAGCCCAGTAAATCAACCTGGTGTTGGGATTAATATCAACATCTTGCAAAGGACATGGATTTTTTGTGGATGGAATCGAAGGGTAGAGCTGGGGAAAAAATTAAATCAAACAGTACCTCAACCAAGTTTCTAAATCAATTATAAATGGAGATATTAATTCTGGTGAATTAATGAAATCTCATCTCATCTTGTCCCTCTTGTACCGTGCGGTGTTGAGATGAAGTATAAACTATAAATAGTGTTTATGGGCTTCATGTATTGAGTTCCCATGGACTGTTATTCCTTCTGTCTATCGATTGCGTGGCCGGCCTCTTTTTCTGCTTCCATTTGGTATGTATATCTACTGCACCTGGCTAGGGTTAGGATTGGCTAGCCTCTCCCAGGAGGGGTTAAAAGTGAAAATTAGTGGCCTGCCGACTATACAAGTCAACCTCACCTCCATGTGGTGTAGTCTACACCACATGGAGGTGAGGTTGACTTGTATAGTAGACAGGAAAACCATGACTGCAAGGTTATGGGCCAATGGGGCTATGGCTTGTCAGGGGGGACGGACTCCCCTTAGTCAGATTTTTCTGTCCTAAACATCTAGGGCCGGTCTCCCTGGCCTAGCAGTTAGCAACTTTCTCCATTGGGAGCCGCTATTCACAAAAATGTGCGAATAAAGGAAGCCCCTATTCACAAAAATTTTCAGTATTATCAGGCTGTTCTTCTTTCGCTCCTTCCTTAGCCAATCGATCAGCTCTGTCGTTTCTGGGTACTCCACAGTGGGTTGGTATCCACTGTATGGTGATCTTATGCCGACTGCAAATAAAATTCACATTAAACAAAGACATCTATTGGATCCATCGATTCCAACACTTGATCACTCCGTCACTGCCTGGGGGCTGCGCCACTATTTTATTTAGTATTTCTTTTCTTTTTTCCCCACTCGGTTTCTGATTTCTCCCCTTCATGCCTAAGTTTGAAAATTCTCGAGAAGTTAGGAAAATAAAAAAATTTAAAGCACCAAGTGGCAATAAATATTATCATTCAATAGTTTCATGACCGTGATATAAAGCATATACGAGAAGAAAAACTGTGACAGAATAAAAATATGAAACAAGCCTGCTGACCTTCTTCTTGCCCTCAGACAACACTTTCAGAATTTTCGCCGGAAGTAAGACAGGCTGACTACAATCACGCAGCGACGGTATTCAGATAATTGTTGTGTGCAAATTTATTTTCACAATTTAGTATTTAAAATACATTATAAAAATTGTTTTAAAACTATATTAGTAACAACAATATACATTACAATATATAAATTGTTATTACAATTTTGAATAAATCTTATTT
Source organism: Cepaea hortensis (assembly GCA_963921405.1). Lineage (NCBI taxonomy): Eukaryota > Metazoa > Mollusca > Gastropoda > Stylommatophora > Helicidae > Cepaea > Cepaea hortensis. Next base: position 56,858,646 of record OY992878.1, on the reverse strand, counting down.
TATTCCTGTACATATTGCCATTGTGGCTTGCAAAAGTGTTGTCTGAACCTTTACTGTTTGGTGTTAATCCTCTCGGTGGTATCACAGCCAATTTGAAACAATCACGTTACCAAAACGACAAACCGATTTGTAAAGTAGTGTCAGACCGTGCTCTGAATTCCTGGAGGCAAAAAGACGGACTTCACAAAGTGATGCTTCACAAACTCTTTGAGAATTCAATAATTACAAATTTAAATTAGTGGATTAAGAGTGGCGTGAATTATAGAATATATAGCAAAACATGTTATGCCATGTATTGGAAAAGAAAGAAAGAAAGCTCCTCTCCTGAGTATCCATCCACCTTGTAGGAGTATAGAGGTCTTTCGTCTTCCAACGAGTTTTAACGGCTGTAGCGCAACAACTGGTAGGGCTTTCATGTATACACCTTGTAGGGGTATAGAGGGCTTTCGTGTTCCAACGACTCTAAGAGTGTTAACCTCTGTAGCACAGCTACTGGTAGGGTCTCTCGTGGGGAAAAAAAAAAAGGTCAAAGGTGATACGTCACCCTTCTGCCCTGTAGGTAGACAGGGGACAGTCAAAGGTTAGGGAAAGACAATGCCTATCCTATAGTACTTTGCGGTTTAGGACAGGATGGTCTTGAGCCTAAAGAATTAAGGTCGCCTGGCTAGTGCAGTCGCCGCGAACGGTGCATGTTAGGGTTTTCTTTTTTCCCCTGGCAGGGGAAAAATCCACACCTTACCGAGGATTCGAATCCGGGACTCCCGGGGGGGGGGGGGGGGAGTCCGACATTCTTAGCCACTCGGCCAACCGCTTCTCGCTAGGGAAAGCAAACACGGGAAAATGCTTGTCGAAGTCGGATGTACTCAGCCACAAGTTTCACGAAACAGTGCAACGCGATTCATATAATGATGTCACAAAGCAAGAAAGAAAGTTCAGCTTATATTAGAATCAATGAGAGCTCTTTATCATGTACGGATAATTAGTGAAATGCGTAAAATGCAAAGTCGTATGTATTATTCTGTTGTACCAAAAAAGGGGGACATAATTAGTGCTTGGTCGTCCGCAAACATGAGTTCTCTAATGGTTAGATTTACAGATGGTTCTTCTTCCATGTTCTCGTCATGCGGTATTCTTGCTGTCTCTGCTTGGCTGGTTTCTTTACATATGCTGTCTATATATGCTATGAACAAGAGAGGGGGCAGGACACAACCTTGTCGTACTCAGGATCTTATGGTGAAGGGTTCTGAGTGTCTTCCAGTTGCTCTCACTATGCATTCACTGTTGTTGTATAAGCTTCTACATAGGTTTGTTAGATGTGTACTCACTCCATATTGTTTAAGGATTTCCCACAGCTTGTTTCTATCTACTCTATCAAATACCTTTTCTTGGTCAAAAAAGGCTAAGTAGAGTGTTTTATTGAATTCAATTGATTTTTCTATAAGTTGTCTAAGAGCAAAAATGGCATCTGTGCACCCTTTGTTTTTCCTAATTCGAAGTTGTGTTTCGCTTAGCTGGGGTTCTATAGTAGTTCGTAATCTTTTCTCCAGAATTTTGCAAAATATTTTCCCAGTATGGCTCAACAGTGAAATGCCTCTGTATTGTGTGCAGTCTCTTTTGCTGCCTTTGTTTTTCCACATCTATAACTACAATTAATATTTAAAAAAGGTTATATCTATAACCACAGGTTATAAAAAAGCAGTTTATATCTATAAACACATGTTATTAACACACAAAAATAGGTATATCTATAACCACATGGCAAGCATTGTCACAAGAAAGTATAGTGATTTGTCCTCAAATATACTTGTTGCTGTAATATCATATATCCTGTCCATAAGGTCTTTCTGTTTCTCTCTTGTAATGTGTCTTATCTATTACGTTCGCCGTCTATTCCAACTGATCAGTGTAAGGAATTAACCCTCTACCCCAACGCCAACACACATGAAGTTTTAAGTGCTAGTGCTTTAAACATCGCGGGCACGCTAGCCTCTCAAATATATTATATCACGGAATTATTGGATGTGAGCTAGGCTCCCCCGATGGTGTTTCCACCTTGTCGTGGTGGGGGAGCTTGAGTTTCTCAATGACCCTGAGAGCTATGCCGGCGGTAGCGTAGCTACCAGCAGGGCCTCCCAAGCCGGACAGGTCAAAGGGTAGAGAACAGACAAAGAGAAACACCCTGGTCCTCCAGGTTGGGGGTTGAAGCGTGGGGTTAACATCCCCACCTTTGTAAAAAACCTTTCTTTGTTACGAAACAAATACATGAGCCTCGATATCGGACTGACTTATCTGGACAACGACCTTGGAACGTTAAAGGACTTTTGAGATTTGGAACATGGAATGTACGGACACTATATCGAGCTGGAGCGGCCGAAGAACTAACCCGGGAGCTGATTGAATATCAAATGGATATAACAGCAATTCAAGAAATAAGGTGGCCAGGAGAGGGTACTTTAGAGCAAAATGGAATGATTATAATATATGGAGGAAACACCCAAAATAAACATGAATTAGGAACAGGATTTGTCATCAAAAAAGAGTTATGGGGGAACGTTTTAAACTTTAAAGCTTTTAATGACAGGATTAGTAAATTACGAATAAAAGGTAAATGGAAAAATATAACGATGATTAATGTACATGCACCTACTGAAGAGAAAGAAGATGATATTAAAGAAGACTTTTATAATGATCTGGAAGATGTCATAGAAGAAACCCCCAAACAGGACATCCTGATTGTGCTGGGAGACTTCAATGCAAAAATAGGTAGAGAGCAAACTAATAAAAAAGGGGCCGGTATGGAAAGCCTACATACAACTTCAAATGATAATGGATGGAGAGTCATCAACCTGGCAGAAGCCAAAGGACTGCAGGTTAGCAGTACCAGACTACAAAGAAAGGATATACACAAACAAACTTGGAAATCATGTGACAAGAGAACCTATAATCAAATAGATCACATTTTAATTAACAACATAAATGCATCAAACATACAGCAAGTCAGAAGTTATAGAGGAGCTGAGTGCCACAGTGACCACTTCCTCGTTGGAGCAAAATTTAAAATAAAACTTAAGAGAGCTTTCTATACTAAATTACAAAGATTACACCCAACATATAACAGAGAAAAACTGCAAGACATTACAGTCAAAGAGAAATTTACAGATGAAATAAAATGTAAACTTGAAACTCTGCAAAACCCTTTGGAGGTAAGCATTGACCAAACTTGGTTGAACATCAAGAATACAATTCAGTCTACCGCAGAAGAATGTCTCGGTGTGTTAACCACGCATAGAAAGAACAGATGGTTCAATCAAAAATGTGAAGAAGCAGTCATTAGGAAGAAGAATGCCAGACATGTATGGTTAAATGACATCAATAACATCCAAAAGGAAAAGCATTATAGAAATGAATGTAAAGAGGCTACAAAAATAGTCAGACAGCAGAAGCGAGAATATATGAGTAATATAATCAAAGATATGGAAACTAATCACCAGAAAAATGAATCCAGAAAATTTTTTAAAGAACTGAAGTCAATGAAACGAGGGCACCAACAAAACACATATGGTTTAAAAGACAAAAATGGGAATATGATAAATACCAATGAGGAAATGTGCAACACATGGAAAGAATATTTTATTGAATTACTAAATTGTGAAGCTCCAAGTAACATTTTCTCACAGGAAGAGGTTCTAACATGCGAACCACAAATTGAAGAACCTACATTTGAAGAAATCCTATATGTAATCACACGACTTAAAAACAATAAGGCAACTGGGACTGATGGAATTGCTGCTGAATTTATAAAGGCAGGTGGCCATGCATTACATCTAAAGCTATACGAACTAATAATAAAAATCTGGAGGACAGAAGAATTACCCCATGACTGGAAAGAGTCATTATTGATACCTATCTTTAAGAAAGGAGACAAGTTCCAATGTGGAAATTATAGAGGAATATCACTACTGTCCACAAGCTATAAGATACTATCCGCAGTATTACTAAATAGACTAAAACCATATTCAGAAGACATATTAGGTGACTACCAGGCGGGTTTTAGACAAAACAGATCAACAATAGATCAGATATTTATCTTACGACAAATAGCCGAGAAACATTGGGAATATAAAAGAGATCTCCATAACATTTTTGTGGATTTTAAAAAGGCTTATGATAGTGTCCATAGGAATAGTCTATGGAATGCTATGCAGGAATTTGGAATACCAAGGAAGTTAATCAACATGACCAGACTATGCATGGAAGATACTTATAATATAGTAACATATAAAGGCAGGAAATCAGACCCCTTCCAAATAACATCTGGCTTGAAACAGGGTGATACACTATCGCCGCTACTCTTCAATCTGGCTCTAGAGAAAGTTGTAAGGAAGGTAAAGGAGGAATGTGATATTGGAGGAACATCCAAGCTGCTTGGTTATGCAGATGATATAGATATTATAGGGCAAAGTGAACAAAAGACATTGGAAATATTGACTCACTTAAAGGAAAAAGCCCAACAGATGGGGCTGGTTATCAACCAAGATAAGACAGAATATATGGTAATTTCAAGAGACGGAATGGCTAGAAACTCTGGCCACATACAAATAGATAATATGACCATTAAAAGAACGGAAACATACAAATACCTGGGTACGATCTTCAACTGCTCCAACATCATAAGGGAAGAAATACAAACTAGAATCAACTCTGGAAATAAGATATACTATGCACTACAACATCTACTAAAATCAAAGGCGCTATCTCGTAACACCAAAATCACAATATACAAAACACTGATCAGACCAGTTGTGCTGTATGGCTCTGAAACCTGGAGTACAACGAAAGGAGACGAAGCCTTGTTACAAACCTTTGAGAACTAAATTTTAAGACGCATCTTTGGACCCATTAGGGATACACAAAGTGGAGAGTGGAAAAGAAGAAGTAACAAAGACATTTATGATCTGTTTAAGTCCCCGCTAATCACTGGTATCATGAAGGCTAATAGACTACAATGGCTGGGGCATATAGAAAGAATGGAAGATAATAGGGAAACAAAACTCGCTTACACTCAGGAAATAAATGACCGTAGACCCCGAGGTAGACCAAGAAGGCGGTGGAGAGATAATACATGTACAGACCTACAAGCACTTGGAATCAACGACTGGCAAGAGAAGGTCCACCAGAGAGACGAATGGAGACGGATTGTATTTGCAGCAAAGAACCTCAATGGCTCGGAACGCTGAAGAAGAAGAAGAAGAAGAAGAAGAAGAAGAGCTAGGCTCATAGTTGAACAACAGTTAAGCAAAGTGCAATTTGGTTTCAGGAATGGTATAAGTTGCACTGATGTAGACAAATGTGTGTAAAAACCATCGAATACAGTGACTAGCAGAATATTTTGTTTTTAAGTTAGGAAAAGGTTTTCAAAAGAGTAAGCAGATTCAAATTATGGACCATCCTTGAAGACTACAGGATACAAGGACAATTGCTAGAAAACATCATTGCCTTGTACCTCTCTAGCCAATGTGCAATAAGAACACAAGAAGGTGTATCAGATATGTTCCTGTCAATACAGGAGTGAGACAGGGATGTATTCTCTTCGCTGTTATTTAATATCTTTTTTTTAAATTTTTTTTTTTTGCATATCCTTTACAGGACATCGCTGTCAACACCAGCATATTTCAGCTGTATGTTGATTTCTTGGCAAGAATACGCTCAGTAGTTTGCCATTGCTTTCTGAGCGGCCGACTCACATACCCCGTAAGTTACCGATGCGATTCGAACCACTGCTGATTCTCACCGTCATCACGTTACCCACGAGAGTATACGAGATTACGGAGAAAAGTCATAACCTCTAAGCCACGAAGCCGGCTATTTAATATCTACATAGACAAAATACCCAAAGAAGTAAGCCTTGACAGATTCAGAAAATTATGAACTCTTTGCTTCAGATGAAACAACAGATTCACATGCAATACATGAACTTTTATTTGCAGACGATCAGTGCCTGTTTTATATCTACGAGGGCAGACTACAAAATCATATTCATAATCTGAGTTCAGCTTGCAGTAGATACTATATGAGTATAAATACAGCCAAAACTGAAGTAATGCAAATTAGCAGTTCACCAGGCCCTCCAAGTATACTGATAAATAGTTCATCTCTAAATAAGTAAAAGAACTCAAATATCTTGGAAGTATGATCACAGAAAATGGAAGAATAAAAAGAGAAATCGAGATCAGATGTCAAAAAGCTAGTGCGCTTATATATCAATTATCATCCATACTGAAACATCCAAATATACCTATGTCCGCAAAACGACAGATAATAAATAACATATTCACACCAACATTATCCTCGTCGAACTTACGGAAAATCAACACCTGTGAGATGAGATGCGTGAGGAGAGCTGCTAACTTAACTATCCGAAACCGAGTAAGAAGAAATGATGTTATCCGACAGTGGGATCAACACCTTCTGCCACATTTATTGATAGACAGAAGATCAAATGGGTTGACCTTCTCCTTAGAATGCAACACCATCAACTACCAGCACTGGCCTTACATCAAAGAACATCAGTTACGAGAGCAAGAGGACGCCCGAGAAGAAAATGGATTGACGACATCAAAGATATTGTACAAAGTACAAGCACACGGAATGACACTATCCAGTGCTACCCATCGATGCTGGAGCGCCAATTATTCCTCCCCACGGCGCTTGACGGCAAAAGTGGAAGATAATGATGGTGATGATTGGATGTGAATTGGTACAACTATTTTCGAACACTTATAACATCTGATGAAAGAAAGATTACAACAAGATTCTTCAGAGGAAAAAGTAACCTCTTGCAAGTTGGAAAACTTAAACAATTAAAAACAAAACGGCCAATAGTAGTGAGAAAAGGTATTAAAATGCTATTTCTTCTTCTTCTTCTTCTTCTTCTTCTTCTTCTTCTTCTTCTTCTTCTTCTTCTTCTTCTTATTCTTCTTCTTCTTCTTCTTCTTCTTCTTCTTCTTCTTCTTCTTCTTCTTTTGCGTTCATCCGGAGTTTTTTTTTCCAGACGTGATTGCGTTGTGCCTGTTTACAGCAGAGCTGCGTTCTTGCGCAGTTAGGCCGACACATCCGACTTTTGCAGGCATTTGTTGACCGGGTTAACCTTCCCGGGGAAATGCTATTTAAATATATAGACTATGCCGTTATATTCCTCCCCACGTGGACATGGACACAACACTCGCTCGACAGTGCTCGAGCCAGCTTTGCCTTTAACGGGCGCGTTAACGCGCTGATAGTGAACTGCGCTGGTTATTTCATAAGCGCGATACGACGAGGGTTCGTCATCTCACTAAGTGAGGAAAAGCCCTTCCACCCATTCCTCCGTGCACCCAAGCTTACAAAATGTGATGGCCTTATCACATCACAGTCCTATAGCAGGAAACACCGGATAAGAAAAAGAAATCCACTTTAAAGGAGATTCGAGCACGTGACCACCTCGGGCGCAGACAAGCGTGCGAGTCACATCAGTACCGCGGGTTTCTGGTCTGGGTGCCTTTCCTGTTTGCGTGTTGTGTCCTTAACGTCTGTAGCAAGTATTGATGGACCTTCATCATTGTTCTTTCCATCTAATCCAGTGGTTCTCAACCTTTTTATTTGGATCATGCCCCTTTACTATATGTTCAGAACGTCATTCCCCCCATTTCGAATTTCCTCCCTATAAATCCACCCCTCCTTTACACAGTATACATAAGAATGGAAGCTAAATTTAATAACACATACCAAAACAAGTCTAGACATCTACATAAAACGTGATTTGTGGGTCTACTTACGTTATAAAAAGAATTTCACTAGGGCGAGAAATACAGAACCGTAAAATTTAGAGGGAAAAACAATATCAAGTAACTGGTTCTTGTATTAATGCGATCTTGAAATAATCTTAATTCCCCCTCCCCTTTCATAGAAACCCTAAAATTCCCCCCAGGGGAGGGGGGAAGGGAAATTCCTCACCGGCTGAGAACCACTGATCTAATCTATGTACAACCGATGATATGTGCATAAGGCGAGCTATGATCTGTTTTGTTATAAAGACATTAATTAAATGCTAGCTACAATTCGAGGACATTTCTCTTCACATTATATCACACACACACAGACACACACACGCGAGCGTGCACACACACACACACACACACACACACACACACACACACACACACATGTGAGAGAGAAATTAAAGGAATTAAACTTATCTTTACATATTATTTTGCTTTGTACGTGGGAGAGAGAGAGAGAGAGAGAGAGAGAGAGAGAGAGAGAGAGAGAGAGAGAGAGACAGAGACAGAGACAGAGAGACAGAGAGAGACAGAGACAGACAGACAGACAGACAGAGAAAAAAGAAAGAATACTGCCAGATAACATAATTCTTCTTCTTCTTCTTCTTCTTCTTCTTCTTCTTCCTCTTCTTCTTCTTCTTCTTCTTCTTCTTCTTCTTCTTCTTCTTCTTCTTCTTCTTCTTCTTCAGCGTTCCGAGCCATTGAGGTTCTTTGCTGCAGATACAATCCGTCTCCATTCATCTCTCTGGTGGACCTTCTCTTGCCAGTCGTTGATTCCAAGTGCTTGTAGGTCTGTATATGTATTATCTCTCCACCGCCCTCGTGGTCTACCTCGGGGTCTACGGTCATTTATTTCCTGAATGTAAGCGAGTAACTTAATAATGGGAATCGGAATTTCCAAAATATTCCCACACGAGTGGTTTACATATACAAACAAAGTAATCACACTTACAACGGTTGAAATGCATAACACTATCAATGAATGTTCGCTGGTTGCACTAAGAAACACTAGTTTAGTTTAGTCGACGGATCAACATCATGGCACACTGGTGTAACCCATAAGTGCTCCGTTCTTGTCCTAACTCAAGCCTGATTCCGGAGAAACTCAGCTCAGTGCACGAACTCCGTAGCACCGGCGAGGATCCTGAAATACTTTGGGTAGATTTTTAACTAGAAATTTTGCCCGGGCAGCGCCGTTAGGCTACTCTTTTTCGATTTCAAACTGCCAAGGGATTTTTTACGTGCGCAACAATACACACGGGCGTCCGATCTCACTACCCAGAGACCAGGGGAAATTGTATTACTAGAAGTCCACGTGAAAAAAATCCCGGTCCTCACCGGGGGCTGAATCCGGGACCTCCAGCACTCGAGGCGGACACCATACTTCGAGACCACTCAACCCCCAAGAAACACTAACAAAGTACCACACGCGGCTAGGGCACTAATGGCATCAGGAGTTCAGTTTGGCACTAGCGGAAAGGATTTGATAGAGGACGGAGTAGATGCATGCTTAACCAACTGGTCCTTAGGATTATAGGTATCCATATGTTTCTACTTCTCAGGAGGAAGATGACACATTAGTTTTTCTTTACGCACCCTCTTTATCATCGCAATTCTAATTGTAATATCTGTCTCTTACTGGAAATCTAATGGTGGGACTGGTAAAATGACAGCTAAACAATTGTTGTAGGAGTGTCCAACATATGCAGATCATCATCATCACCATCATCATCATCACCACCATCATCATCATCATCATCATCATCATCATCATCATCATCATCATCATCATCATCATCACCATCATCATCATCATCATCATCCTCATCAAGTGCCATGCCAGCTGGCGTAGGCGTTCATGGCTCTCCACAGATCTCGGTCGGTGGGGTTCTGGATCAGCTCTGCTGATGGTATACCTCAATGCCACCGTCTCAATCCATCCAGCATCATTTCTCTTGGTCTGCCTCTGCCTCTCTTCCCCTAGATCTTTCCAGTTGTCACGATGTTCTCCAATGCCTCTCTTCTCATTACATGACCGAAGAAAGATGTTCGTCTCTTCCTTATTGTTGTATATAATGTTCTAGTTTCATTAGCCTGTATCAGGCAGTCGTTGTTAGTTACTCTGGCAGTCTAAGGAATCCACAACATTCGTCTCAGGAACCACATCTCTTTTGCTTCTAATTTCTTCTTAATTTGTTCATTTACATTCCAAAATTCACTGTCATGCGGCAAAACTGGTTCTACACAGCATTTCAGCACTCTCTTACATTCAGTGATAGTGACTTATTACATAAGATACTCTTCATTTTCTGAAGTGCGGCCTTTGCTTGCCCTATTCTGCTCTTAATCTCTGTTGTACATCTTCCATCTGATGTTATAAATGCCCCTAGGTATTTAAAATTATCCACTTGGTTAACAATTTTCCCTTCTATTTCTATGTCACATTTTGGTGTCACCATTTTCTTTGATATTACCATTGTTACTGTTTTCTTGATATTCAAGGAGAGTCCTTTCCTTGCACTCTCTGTTACTACAATGTCCAACAATTGTTGTAGGTCTGTTGAATTATCCGCCAACAATACTGTGTCATATGCATAACGTATATTATTTATATTATAACCTCCAACTAGTATTCCTGACATCTCTTTGATCTGTCGCATTATTACTTCGCTATATAGGAAGAAGAGATCTGGTTACAAGACACACCCCTGTCGTACTCATAGCTTTATCTGTTCGTAACTACCATCTTTATTTCCCATTTTAATTGCTGCCACTTGGTTCCAGTAAATATTCTTTATTATTCTTAAATCTTTCCCATCAATGTTGATATCTTCTAACATTTTAATCAGTTCATCATGTTCTACTTTATCAAATATAAAACTATTTTGGCCTACATTCTCTCCAGTTAAAGACAAACTCAATGAAGATATCAAGCTCAGACCGACTGCTGCTTTCGTTGAATTATTCACATTGACGTCTAAAGATGTATGAAGAAGAAATTGGACAACTTCAATTTCACTTAGATAGTTAAGTTATTAAAAAAAAATCTTGTTCTGTTATTTTATCTTGATATGTAGTGTTTAATAATGGGCTCTAGTTATTGGCATTGTTTGTTTCACTACTTTTATCCAGTTTCTTCCACAAGTGGCAACGCGGTCCTGGCATACACGCTGCGGGACTAAAACATGACAGCCTCCTAAGCCTATCAACAAACTAGGCAAACAAGCATGAGTGGATAAGAAGACTCTCTTACCTGTGTGTTAGTTACTTTTGACATTAATATACGTTCCAGTAAACGTATATTCTATTTCAGGAGAAATATTGCTCTTCATATTATCATCAGGTATTTGAATTCACACGGATTTTTTTTTAAAAGCACAGTTACGGTTACTTTTGATTGATAATTGATTTGATATAATATTGATGAGATTTCATTGAAATTTTCAATGATTTTAAATTTAATTTTAATTACAAAATCTAATAATATATTATAATCATAATAATTTATAATAATTGTCTACCACTACTTTAAAAAAAAAAAAAAAAAAACTTTTAATATCCAAATGCACGCAATTATTAACATCTTTTATTTCATAAAATGACGTGATGGTGATTTTAGTATTTGAAACGTTTAATGTTTTCTTTGCTTGGTTTTCATATTAAAAATCTCATCCATAAGCAAACAGGCACTCTTCCGACAGACGGGTCTAAATAGTTCCGCAGTGAATAATTTTATATAACTAACCCTAACCCTAAACCCTAACTTATTCACTGCGGAACAATTTAGACCCGTCTGTCGGAAGAGTGCCAGCAAACATTTGCTAATAATGTAGAGACATTCGCAAACGGCTGGTCTCGTGACCTACGTTTGACTACATTATTAATTTAAATATTGAGCACAACCCACTACTGGCAACGCCGATCGCATTCCGGTATGAACCTAAGGCCTATCCACGTCAATATGGAAGCACTATACTATACTCGAGTTTCGCCCTTGTTTGAGCTCGTCAATAGTGCATATCCCTGACCGGATCCGGAAACAGTCCCGGATCACGCGTGTGAAGCGGGTGTGTAACCACGCGGCACACACTGGACACACCAAATTATCACAACAGAACACCACAACGCTACCCATCGTAGGCTATGCTCAAGATTGCCCAATCGCCGCGACCGTCGTCCATCAATCGATGGGACCCGAACGATCAGGACTTCTCACTGGCAAGGAACACCAGGCCTCCTTAATCCAGAGAGCAATAATAAATTGATTATATGGTTGTTTCGGGATTTGAAATTTAAATATTGAGCACAACCCACAAGTGGGTCGCGGCGATTGGGCAATCTTGAGCATAGCCTACGATGGGTAGCGTTGTGGTGTTCTGTTGTGATAATTTGGTGTGTCCAGTGTGTGCCGCGTGGTTACACACCTGCTTCACACGCGTGATCCGGGACTGTTTCCGGATCCGGTCAGGGATATGCACTACTGACGAGCTCAAACAAGGGCGAAACACGAGTATAGTGCTTCCATATTGATGTGGATAGGCCTTAGGTTCATACCGGAATGCGATCGGCGTTGCCAGTAGTGGGTTGTGCTCAATATTTAAATTTCAAATCCCGAAATAACCACATAATCAATACATTATTAATGTTTGTGGAAATATCATGGTGTAGCCTGTCACGCAGGAGACTGGGGGTTCGACTCACCGCCAGCGGGTTTTTGTTTTTTTTTAACCCTTTTAGGACGGAACAACATTGGGCCAAATTTAGGTTTCCCTCTGAAGAAGACGGAGCCATTTTTTTGGAGTACAGAAATGACTGAAGTGACAATTTTATAAATTAAAAAAAAAAATATTAGAACCCTATATTATATATAGATATACAAGTATATATATTCTTAAAGAGGATATAGTAAAGTTTATCTCTGTGTATGATTGAAGTTGTTTTGTTCATGTTTATGCAAATTTGATGACCTAATTTGTATTTTGTGAAAAATAAAATATTTCATACCACTATGTATGAATTGGTACTAAATATTTTAAACATGGTACTCACCTAAAATTTCCTCATTGAATACCTACACCACTTTAGAATAATTTTAAACACTTATGGTTAAATAAACAACAACTATGAAGTCCCTATTGACATTTGTAATAGGTGGGCGTATGTCTTCGGGTTCAAAGCTGGCCATTTTAGAACTCAAAAATCCACGAAAAAATGGGTTACTTCGGGAAAGAAAGCACAAAATAATGTCCACTTGTTTGAATCACGCTACACACGGCAATGTAAAGGCTAAAATGGCTGACGATTGCAAGGAAGCATTTGATTGGCCTGTACTATTAAAAGCAAACCAATCAAAGCAGTTCTTACAATGGGATCGGCCTTGTCGGCCGAATCGGGATTTTCACTTTGACCGTGTGGTGATGTCAGGACCAGTATATCGGCCTCACCGGGGTCTAAGGGTTAAATTGAGTTCAAATACCCTTGTCGATGGACACAAACAAAATTGCATATCCTGTCATTATTATCTTCCTCCCCCACCTTCCTCTCTCCAGTTGTATGGACAGATGGGGAAATAGACGCAAAGCTTAGGCGAACAAATGGAAATTCAAAAGGATGACATCTATCAAATAGGTAAAGTATATTACTGAAAAGAAGGCGAACAAGAAATAGATGACAGGTGTAATCTTAGAGTTGATGGACAATACAAAACAAAGTAAAAACGACAAATAATATTCTTCCCCTTTTCATCTTCCGATGAAGCCTAGATTCTCAACTAAATCATGTCAACCTCTTTGCAGGTAGAGTTTTCAGTTTTACACTGGGTGAGGCAGTCAGTCTTACGGCACCATACCTTAGATGCCTTCTACGTCAAGCACGGTAGATTACAGTGTAACAGTAACACACAGTCGGTCTCCCTGGCGAAGGGGTTAAGGACGTTGATCGTAATTCCCGTATACTCACGTACGAAACACAGCTGTGGGAGATTCGGTAGCGGATCGTGTCACGTTGGTTACTTATGGAGGTATGTGAGCCAGTCGTTCAGAAAGCAATGGCAAACTACTGAACGTAAAACTTGCCAAGACAGCAACAGCAGCTGAAAAATGCTGGTGCCACTGGTGTTGACTGGAATGTCCTGTAAAGGATATGCGAAAAAAAAAGTAACACACAGACGAGCCAAACAGTCAAGAGTAATCAACAAACAGGATTAACTATGGTCATGTGATATGTAAATTTAACCCTGTGTGAACTTTATCACCTTTGAACCCTCGCTTTGGAGTTCATAAAAACAAAATGTTGACTAGAACTTTAGTTGCTAACTGGAGGTCTGGCGACTTGGTTCTCTTGAGATAGGACGACTAGTGTCACCTACAGGCTTACTTTCATCTCGCGCGTACGCAAATTCAATGTTAAGAAGTAAGTACCATATCTAGGCATTCATTAAGATATGAACATTAAAGTTTTATGGAATAAACTAGTATGTATGTAGTTGAAGTTCAAACAGAAAGTGGGGTTTGACTAAAAAGAACTTGCAAACAAAAGACAGACAAGAAGGGAGAATAATAGTCTTCTTAAGCTAATCGACGGCGGTAGTAAACCTCACGTGACCAGCCATTTGTGAATAATGTCCGTACATTAATAGAAAATGTTTGCTAATAAAGTCTCCCTTAAAAATATAAAATAATGAATATAACATTTTCAATTTGTTTACGTTCATTATTCATTACGTTATTTAAAAAAAAAAGTAGAGAAAGTCCCGATCAGATATCACCTGCTATGGGTGTTTGATGTGCTAGGACTATTAATACTATTATTATTACATTGTGTAGGTTTGAACGAGTGCATGGACGAATAGGTGGCCAGTCTTTCCCTTCGCAGAGGCTTTTGTAGTGAACATAGTCAAGGAATCAAACCCTCGTCTGACCGCGCTCATACTAGTTTTAATAATAATACAGTAATATATATTTTGTTCTTAATTGTTAGCCCCTTATCCCTCCTCATTGAGTCATAGGCCCTCAAATAACTCAGGCCATGGTGTTTGCCCACGCCAGACAAGAGAGTGTTTAGTTATAGTTGTATTTTATACCATCCTCATTGTCCTGTGGCAGTGTCTTTTCAACACCTCTTGATTCAGTGGAATATGTTTAGTTCGCTCCATGAGCTCCACATTGTGACACTGATTCTGTACTGTACATAATATTTGTTTATTCCCAGTATTCTGTGCTGACACCATGTAATAATGAATTTTTGTAGTTTAGTAATTCTTTCAGTCTTTTTCCATGTCTCTGATCCGTAGTGGTACGGATTTAATATTGCACTGGGACACAGAGGTGTTTCCAAGGCACCAGGGCCAGGTTTTATACTTGCCAAGACTAACACACCCTAGTTGTGTGTCCTGGGCAACAGGTACCTTCGGGGTCCTGGCTAACGTAGTAGGATCGCTGATTCTTCCGAAGTCGGAGAGTATCTGCCTGCACAGCGAGGAACCACCAGTCTGCATACCAATAAGCCAGACATGGGACAATGAATGCTCTCGCAAACCTCAGTCCGGTGTGACATAACACTGATGTTTGACAACAGGATGTCTTCATCCGACATACAGAACTTCACACTGGAGTTCACAGCTAGCGAACGCAAGCAAGCAATATTGCACTCTTATTCCTTCGGCCATGTCAAAGTCGGCTTTTGATAATACTGTAGACATTAAAAAAAAAAAACCCAAACAATGTATGATCAATTGTAAGATGATTTGAAAAATCGGTTTTCAAAACTTCATTTGGTGATGGAGTGAAGTACTTAGTAATTTAAACTATCTCTGCTAAAAAGATTACATTCTCTTACGGGCATCAAATATCCAGTTTCTTATGTACTGTAGTAAGTCGGGCTTGTGTGAGTAAAAGTACATAGCCTACATTCATATTTGGCCATAAGGTTGTCAGTCATGGCACAGGTACCGTTGTAGGCCTGTAACTGTCAGATCACTAAACTCTTGGTAAGAGAAACAATAGCCAGTTCATCTTTCAAGACTAGCACCTCGTTACGTCATGGATGTCTGTATAGGGCTTGCATTTGTGTTTGCTTCTTCTTCTTCTTCTTCTTCTTCTTCTTCTTCTTCTTCTTCTTCTTCTTCTTCTTCTTCTTCTTCTTCTTCTTCTTCTTCTTCTTCTTCTTCTGCGTTCATCCGGAGTTTTTTTTTCTGGACGTGATTGCGTTGTGCCTGTTTACAGCAGAGCTGCGTTCTTGCACCATTAGGCTGACACATCCGACTTCTGCGGGCATTTTTTGACCAGGTTAACCTCCCCAGGGGTCTGCTTCTTCTACGTAGGTTCTGTCCAAGGCAGCAGGTTCTGTCCATGAAAGCAGGTTCTGTCCATGAAAGCAGGTTCTGTCCATGAAAGCAGGTTCTGTCCAAGGTAGCAGGCTGTGTCCAAGGTAGCAGGCTGTGTCCAAGGTAGCAGGTTCTATCCAAGGTAGCAGGCTCTGTCCAAGGTAGCAGGTTCTGTCCAAGGTAGCAGGTTCTGTCCAAGGTAGCAGGCTCTGTCCAAGGTAGCAGGCTCTGTCCAAGGTAGCAGGCTCTGTTTGTGAGTAGATTTTTCACCTCTCATAATGTTGCCATGGCAGCAACCTCATGGCGTGCTCTTTACAATTGTTCACTGCCATGGGAGTTGTCGTGTGCATAACTTGCACACAGGACCTCCTGTTTTTGGCTCTCATCTGATCTAATCAAGATATTTAAACACAGAAAACACAAACATGTTGCACGGTTTATTGCCTGGTATATTTCTCCACATCTCGTCAGGAGCATACTGCAGTTGTATTTCATATGATGTGAATAATTGGAGAATACTTTGGGTGAACTACTTAAAACACATGCTCACAGGTTTTGTTCAAATGTGTAGCATTTGTTATCCCCATGGTATTCTATTCTCAAATTTAAAACAAAATATGAATGATTAAATACATTGTTTTGAATACCCAAGATATCATGAGAGGTGTGTGATGTGTGATATAATTAAAAATAATCGGGGGGGGGGGGGGCTGTGTGGTCTAGAGATATGGTGTCCACCTCGAGTGCTGGAGGTCCTTGGTTCATGCCCCAGTGAGGACTGGATTTTTTTTTCACGTGGACTTCTAGTAATAAAATTTCCCCTGGTCTCTGGGTAGTGAGATCGGACGCCCGTGTGTATTGTTGCACACGTAAAAAATCCCTTGGCAGTTGGAAATAAAAAAAGAGTAGCCTAACGGCGCTGCCCGGACAAAATTTCATGTTAAAAATGTAACCAAAGTATTTCAGGATCCTCGCCGGTGCTACGGAGTTCGTGCACTGAGCTGAGTTTCTCCAGACTCAGGTTTGAGTTAGGAGGAGAATGGAGCACTTATGGGTTACACCCGTGTGCCATGATGTTGATCCATTGACTAAACTATAATTAAAAATAAGTGCTTTCTGTGAAAAATCCCAGAAATGTGCTATAATGTGTTTACTTTTTTTTTGCCCCAATATAAAATTCAATATCTCAGTAACCAACTGAGGGAAAATGATGAGATTTAGCATATAACCTTATCATTATGTCCACCAAACAAAAATATTTTTGTTCTGGAGATTGTACAGCAGATTTCAATGTTTGTTTATATAATTTACGGCTCAGAGATTAAGTCCATCATTTTAAAAGTATTACAGCTTCACCAAGACACATCCGCGCTTTTTTTGAAATTGTCTCGCGGTTTTCGTTTTGGCACAATCTGCACGCATTTATATGGGATTGTTCAGAGGTGTCTCCGATGTGGGTTCTTTCATGAAACGTGATTATATAAATATATAAATAAATCTTACCATTAATATAATATTAATAGCTAATATTTGAATGTGTGAATATTGTTCAGTGGGATTAAAAGTGAAATTGTGTACACTTCAAAGCATTGCTATGAAGTTACACACATATTTTTGTAAAGAAGCTGATCGCAGGAAACTGTTTATACTGTTACAATGTTGTTGCCTAAGAAGACAAAATACCTACGGCATCGAGTACAAAGGAAGCAATAAAGATATGGCTCCAAAGGGAAAATATATCATTTCCAGAAACATATTTCAAGCTACAGTTGTTGTCCCTTGTAAAACAGGCGGAAAAAAGCAAGAAATATCAAATCGGCAAGTTGATAGAAGAGCACGGCCATAGGTGCTTGAGATTTCCGCTGTATCATTCTCATTTAAACCCTATAGAACTTGTGTGGCTAAAATTAAAGGACAGGTGGCAGCTGCCAATACTACATTCAAATTGTCTGACGTCAAGATACTAACCCAGTCCGCGCTATTAAATATTGATAAAAGTTACTGGAAAAAATATGAGGACCATGTGTTGAAAGAGGAAGAGGACTATTGGAGAAAGGATGGATTGAATTTTATGGCCCCGGGAAGGTTAACCCGGTCAACAAATGCCCGCAGAAGTCGGATGTCTCGGCCTAATGGCGCAAGAACGCGGCTCTGCTATAAACAGGCACAACGCAATCACATCCGGAAAAAAAAACTCAGGATGAACGCAGAAGAAGAAGAAGAATTTTATGCAACCGATAGCAATCATCAACCTACTGGAATCGTCCGACACAGATTATGGTCTGAGCAGATCGCAGACCTTAATCTACGTACACACTTGCCACATAGCAAGTGCCAACACTTACTGGGATATTTTACTCCCAACTATTCAGAAGAATTGCAGGCCCTAAACATTACAGCATCAGCATAATGTCAATAGCAACAGTTTATATTCCACAGTGATGAATTTTCAATTCCGCAAGTCCTCAGCGGTGACAAACAACTGTATTGAAAAAAAAAAACACACACACTAAACGCATTGAATACCAACAGAAGAGTAATATTGCGATGGAAACTGACATATTGTGGCATAACAAGAAACATGAGAGCAAACACGTTGTCAAATTAGGGGACAACACACGTGCATATGAATCAATCTATAAACTTCAATGAAAAGAGGACCAACATCTTGGTCGTTAAGAAGAAAGCCCACTACAGAGACACTGACAACTATTTTCATAGTGCAAAACAGGTAATCATGTTCCGTCTCTGAACGGTAAACAGCAGAGTAGACAATCTTTCACAAAGACCCAAAGTGGGCCTGTCACCCATGTGTACGTGTGAACAAACTACACAGACAGCTGAACAGATCCTTAAAAATGGAAACATGATGACTAAATTGCAGTATCATTTCTGGTCACTCCATACGCACATTAATGCACAGCTATTTGGAAGCTTTCACAAACTCAATATAAAAAGCTAACATGAATACTTGTGTACACATTATTAACCAGCAGCTGAAGAAACAAGAAGGAAATGAAAAATAAGGTAAGAAATATATTCCTTCTACTTTCCTGTCAATTTACAAATTATTTACCCCATGCCTCTGTAAATTCTCTGTCTTTACTAATATTACACATTGCACCCCTCTCGGGAGTCTCGTGGTGAAGTGGTCAAGCCGTCTGACTCGGGCTCGAAGGTTGTATGTTCGATTCCGGGCTGCGTACTTCATTTCACGAGTGCATTTTTCGGAGACTCCCGAGGGTCGTCGCTGGAGCTACGGAGTTCATGCTTTGTGCGACGCTTTCCGCGCTGCGGAAAGAAACTGAGCCATATGGGATAAAAACCCGGTGCAAAGCAGCCAACCCTGTCGACTTTTAAGCTACTTCTTTATTGCACCCACTCCCATACGAATCCGGATACGCCTTGTGTCGTCTTGTGAATTGGCGGGGCATTCATTAGCGAGAAATCACTAGTTTTTCAGCAAAACATCAAAGAAATGTCGCCGCTTTTGATGATTTAAGTTGCTTTTGGGCCTATCAAAGACATATTCCTTGGGTGGGGGTAAATATAAGACGGCAGGAAAAATTTAATAACGATTCAACAGACAGTTTTCAAAATAATTGATCGTGAATGACGGCATTCATTTCTGGACATACTATAGATGCAATCCAGCTGTAATAAAACTATATGGCTATGATAAATATGAAATAGTGTATTTGATCATAAGGCACCAGCACCCACTGATCACACATGTGGTTTCCTGTGGCATGTTTTGCATTGTAATTAACAACATGCTTGAAACTTTTCACTGTTGTCATATTCTCAAGTTACTGTTGACATTCCTGTCTCAAGCAGTTGTTATATTACCTGTGTTAACTCACTGCTCTAACTATTAATTTAACATTTTCTATCCCAGACAATTATAATTATATTAACTCATTGTGTCCTAGGTTAAATTTTTTTCCCCTTTACATATCCTATTTACAGGACATCACTGTCAAAACCAGCATTTTACCTCTGTTGTTGATGTCTTGGCAAGTTTATGCTCAGTAGTTTGCCATTGCTTTCTGAGCGACTGGCTCACATACCCCCATAAGTAACCAATGCAACGCGATCCGCTACCGAATCTCGCACAGCTGTGTTCCCCTGCGTGGATATACGAGATTACGGAGAAAGTCGTTAACTTCTTCGCCAGGGAGACTGGCTAGGTTACATTGACTGTGTTAATTAACTGTGTCCTAGGTTATATTAGCTGTATTAGCTCTCTGTGTTCCAACTATTAATTTAACCTTTTCTATCCCAGACAGTTATATTAGCTGACATCTCGGACAATTATTTTAACTCACAGTGTCTTAGTTTTAATTTAACGTCTTCTATTTCAGATGTTTTTATCTTTACTTACTTCTGCCTAAGACAGTTTCTTCTTCTTCTAACTCATATATTTATAACTTTAAAACAATGACAACTTAGGCCAATTTTGTAAGAAAAATAAGTTATGAAGTAACCAAATAGTATAGTTCAACAAGGCTGAGGAGTGAAGTGAGAAATATGGCATAGATTAAGAGCAGCATAAAAATTGTGCTTTTGTCTGGTTTTTGTAAAGTTAATGACATATTTCAGGTGGACATATTCTTAATTAGACATGTGGAAAGCAGAAGAAGATTTCCCAAGAGGTGGAACAAGAGTTCACAGAGCATTCAATAAAGAGGATAATGAAAATACATCTGAACATGGACAGAAAATACAGGTAGAGTGTTCAATCTTTAGTGTTTATTTATTGCTTGCAAATTAAACTTGTTTGATAATTGAAGTAGCAGTATGAGAGCATACTTCTGTAATTCATTTAGTTTGGTGAAATTGAATGATACAGATATGCATTGCTGATATCATCACACAACAGAAACATTATATTTGAAGAATTTTACAGAACAATGAAGCCAGGTTTTCTGACACATCCTTAACATACAGCAATTACATACAGTTTATTATCAGTAGGATACATGGGCTGTTGGAGACACATGGGATTATTGCATCTTCCTCTAGCTTGAAGAATGTCATATTCATATCCAGTTGAAGAAAGATTTTAAAAAGAAATCCCTCACTGTTGACACATTCCCTCTAGCCTTTAAGGTTGATTACCATGTACCATGCTGAGTGGCACCGGTTATCATCTTTTCCCTCAATCTGTCTACTGTGTTCTTAATAAGTTCAACCACTTTCATGCCACGTTGTCAACCCATTTTCTCCTTCTCTTAATGCCTTGATCTTCCTGGTTTTCTCAATCATTTACAGTCTGTTTATAGTGTAGCCAAAAAGATTAATCTATTCTAGATTAAGGGCTCAAAACGACAGGTACCTTATACAGGTACACCTTCTAGATCAGTGGTTCTCAACCGGTGGGGAATTCCCCCCCCCCCCCCCCAGGGGGGAATTTTAGGGTTTCTGGGGGGGGGGGGGGAAATTAACATTATTTCTAGATTGTGTTAATACAAGAACCGATTACTTGATATTATTTTCCCCTTCATACTTTACTGTTCTGTACGTATCACCCTTCTGAAATTCATTTTATAACGTAAGAGATCCGCAAATCATATTTTATGTAGATGTCTAGACTTGTTTTAGTATGTGCTATTAAATTTAGCTTCAATTATTACGTATACTGTGTAGGGGCGGGGGAAATTTTTAGGGAGGAAATACAGGGTGGGGGGGGGGGGGGGATGACGTTATAAAAATATGTTGGGGGGGGGGGGGGAATGACGTCCTAAAAATATGGTGAAGGGGGGCACGGGCCAAGAAAGGTTGAGAACCACTGTTCTAGATCCTTTGGGATTTGGAAATCATTAAAGAGTGGACAGAGATGGCCACTTCCCTGGCAACATTTCCAGATTAGATAAACCTACCCACAGCAGAATATTTATAGCATATGTGAAGTTGACGGAAGACAACACCAGTCCAAACATGATGTGCTGATGTTTGGCAGTCAAAG
Source organism: Cepaea hortensis (assembly GCA_963921405.1). Lineage (NCBI taxonomy): Eukaryota > Metazoa > Mollusca > Gastropoda > Stylommatophora > Helicidae > Cepaea > Cepaea hortensis. The sequence continues at coordinate 56,836,538 of OY992878.1, read as the reverse complement.
GGTAGGAATATTACAAACTAGATGCAGACACTTGCAGTCAATATCTTTCTCAGGGTGAACAAGGGGTAGAAGAAATGAACTGAGTGAGGAAAACCATCTTCTGAATAAGAAATGACCCATGCTCTGTTAACTCACCTGTGAGTGCAGAAAATTCTGGAAATTATTCCGTGTTCCTTTCCATGAGGCTAGGTCAACTCCAGGTTTGTGCTGGTTGGAAAATCCTATCACTGCTTGGGATTAAACCAGAACCACTGTCTTAGTAAGTAAGCAGCTTAACTTTGACTTAATGCAATTAAGTGTGAGAAATGCATTCTTTTTCAGAATAAGCTTTTTGTATTTTCTTTATTGGTAGGTGGTGAATATTTTTAAAAGTAAACACATTGTATTTAATTTGCTTCATCAGAAGCAAGTTCTTTCCAGAGGCAAGTCTGCTAAAGTAGAAAAACCTCCAAAACTGAAAGCCAGAAAGAGAAAGCTTTCAGAGTTACCCACTCCTGAGAAACCAAAGCTTTCTAAACGACCAAGAAGCGACACACGGCCACAGTTGGTGGATGCTCCACTACGTCAGGTGAGGCACATTATTCATGAAGAGTGAAATTCAGAGATTACTTTAAGTACATGGCTTGTATTTGACAGATTTCTTCTTCTTATACATTCCCTTCAATGTTGTGTCAGTGATCATGTGCCTCTACAACCTTCTGTCTTGTGTGCTGCCAATAGTTTCTGAGACTGATGTTCCTTCATGTCATGTTGCCAACCTGTCCAGCATCTTCTCTCTTGGTCTTCCCCTTCAGTCTTCCAGTTGTAATGACATACTCATTTTCCCTTTCTCACGACTGTCTTCTTCTGATTTGAGTAACCAGTTCTCTGTGTAAGTTGACTTCTTTCATATCTTCATTGCTCTTTCTATCTGTCCACAGTGTTTTCTAAAAAAAAAAACCACATCTCTGCAGCTTCCACATAATTCCTCATTTGTCTGCTAATTGTCCATCATGATTTGCTTCTGCACATCAGAATTGTCTCAATATAGTTATTAAGAACTCTTTTTCTCACTTGATGATTAACAAAGTTAAATTACAGAGAATATTCTTCATCTTGTGGAATGCTGTCGGTCTCAGTGGCGAAGGTGTTATGGCAGCGATTCATATTCCCGTATACCCAGGTTCGAAACACAGTGGTGCCAGTTTTTTCAATAAAGGTATAAGTGCCTGTCATTCACAAAGCAATGGCAAACTACTGAACATAAAACTTGCTTAGGAATCACGAACAGCCAAAATGCCGGGGTTGACTGCTATGTCCTGTGAAGGACATGCAACTAAATTGTATTGTGGAATGCTGTTTTTCTTGAGCCATGATTTGCTTCCATACATCAGAATTTGCTTGATATAGCTGTTAATATCTCTTTTCCTCACTCAATTGACTAAAATAAATTGCAGAGAATATTCTTTATCTTGTGAAATGATACTTTTGGCTATGAGCTAATCTACATGAAACTTCCTTAATACATCTTCCATCTGCTGCTATGAAAGTACCCAAAATATTTAAATGCATTAGCTTGTTTCAGATTGAAGTTGAAATATTTAGCTTAAAAAATAACAATTATAGTCCTTTATACCAGTATTTGTATTTTCTAGAGTTGTGTTGGTGGCTGAGAACTGTTGTTTTTACCGAACCAGTCAGTCTGAGTTGTTCACTATAGTACATTTAGGACTTGGAAAATGATGATGTTTTGCTTCCCCCCTGGTATGCAAACTCATTCTTAGCATCGTGGGTTCTTCAGATGATGAATGCAAGACATGGGTGTTTATTGTCTGCCATCTTCATGGGAAATTGCTGTGACTCTAACAGTCTTAAAACATGAACAGTTTGTAGTCCTCAGCATCCTTGATCATGGTAGAAACCATGGGTGATCATCCCTGTTCTGTGCCCACACATGGAGGTTAAGAGGGATCTGTGTTAATATGATTCCTGACCATGACACATGATCTAGGCCTGACAATCAACATTCAGTGTTCAGGCTGTTATCAAGTTTACCTCTGATAGATAAGAAACATAATTTCACTACTGGGGATTTGAAACAGCTCCAGACATGTATCATCATGGAGTAGGCCCTTTACAGAATGTTGCTTTCATCATGGCGCAGTCCCATGGCAGCTCTCCTGCCTCAGGCATTTTCATACCTGTGGTGTCTGCAGTGTCCTGTGTCTATCTTCTTGCTGGCCTGTTGATGACTTTTCTTCCAGGATCTTGCTGTATGTCACTGTTCTATCCAAACCACAGTGATGATTATTATGACCAAGTATATGTTTCTGAAACATACTGTTTATGAGACACCTTTCTTCAATGTTCGTATCTTGTAGAATGTCAGTATTTTTCTTCCTTTTTGTTCCACGATATTCTAAGAACTTTTCTGTTACATTTAAATTTAGATGACATGATGTTTTTCTTTAGTGATTGTGAAATGGTCCATAGCTTACATTCCTATGTTACAACAGGAGAAATGCGTGGTCTCAAAATGTTTACTTTAATTCATTTGTGGTTTTTTGTTTTTGGCATCAGTTCTTGATACTCCAAACATAAGATGCCTGTATATTAACTGCACTACCATTCACTCCTGACAACATATACATTGAGAAATGCTGGTGGTAGTTGTTTAGGAAAAGGTATATATGTTCCTCTTGTTTATGTGTAGTGGGTCTTGGCCTTTCAAATGCAGACAGCACAAAGGGAGAAGAAAAACAATTATATGTAATCAGGGCCAGAATAAGATTTTGTAGGCTGCTGGGCTACAAGTTCTGTGAGGCTCTTTGCACAGTAGTAAAGTATCAGTGGTGTCTCCCACCCTCCCTCCCTCCCTCTCTATCTAATAATACCATGTTATATTGTGAATTCCCAATAACACTTGTTACTTGAGCAATGTCTAAACATTTATGTTTCTCTCTTCAGGATTTGGCTGCTGATATTTGTGTGCTGGGCTGTGTCAGGCAGACTCACGACTACAGTGTTTCCCTGTCCCTGCCTGGCAATGTTGTGGGCTCACTGTCCATCACCGATATTTCTGCCTCCTACTCACAGCTGCTGCAGAGTCTGGCACACAGTGAGGATCCAGACAGAACTGAGGTAAAATGTTCAGTTTGTCTTTCTGGCCGTATGAATGTCACAATTACTATTATTCTAACAAATAGGCAACACTAAATTATGACATTAAAAGGTGAAGCTATAAAAAATTCCTATGTATCCATTTCTTACTGGGCCCACAAGAGAGGCAAAAAATGGTAAGGTATCTACCATGCATGTTGTAGGAAGTGACTAAGGAAAGTTGCATGATTAAACAATTAATGGCGATGAGGACGGAGCCCTGAGTGCTGGGATGTTGGTTCTTGACTCAACAGTTAAATGATGGTACTTTAAATTTTGAATAAACAAATGTGTTAACCTTGTCTTGATGACAGTGACCATGAGTGAGCAGATTCTTAAGTTTAAACTGTTCACTAGGTACCATTATCCTACTATAGTGATTAATATAAGAAAGTAAAAGGCTCTTTAAAGCCTATTGGGTGTATAGTTCTACCCTATATTTTTTATACACCAATCAGCACTCAATGGGTGCTATGGTCAATATCTCGCCAGCCACCCTTATTTCCCAAGACACTTCCTAGTACCCATTTTAGACTGGAACAACCTGTAAGTAAATAAAAAAAATCTAGCTTTCCCCCCAGATTCCAACACATGAACTCTGGGCAAAGCAAACAAGCATGCTAGCCACCTAGGCTTCCAATGATTAATATAGCATGTCAAAATTTAGCTGGATGCAGCACAGCTTTTGAACAATTTATAAACAAGTAACTGCAAGATTAAGAAACAAGCAAGTTACAGTTGGTACTTGTCAGGTGACTAAACAATATTTATTGTTAGAAGTAAACTATGGTTGCTTTCATATTTATTATAGATTCTGATCACAAACATCCTATGAATGAAGCACAGCAACATGAACATTTTAGCAGAAGGTGTAGTTTTTCCGTGCAAATGAATTTGATGTATATATTCCATGTATTGTTAAAAGTTAGAATACAATACACATAATTTTAAGAATGTTCAGTTTATTATAAATGTTTATATATGTTTCTTTTATATTAGGAAGTTAAGTCAACAGACGAACTTTTCAAGAAAGGAATGTTGCTTCCATTGTGGATCAAGGAAGCTACTTATGACAAACAGAAAAATAAAAATGTCATTAAAGTATCCATTGTTCCGTCTGTAGTGAATGCTAACATTCCCCTGAAGGCAGTTGAAAATGACATGGTGAGTACTGAAAGAATAAAAATAATTTTAGGTCAGGTACACACATGCAGGTCAGTTGGACTTAAATATTGACTACTTGTTTCAAAGCCGGCTCCATGGCGAGGGGGTTAGAGACTCACTTCGTAATACTCATACCACGGTCAAAACACAGCTGTGGGCAATTTGGCAGCTTGCGTTGGTTTTTTATGAAAATGGTAGGAATGCCGGCTCAGAAAGCAGTGGCAAACTACTGAACGTAAACTTGCCAAGAAATCACAAACAGCAAAAAAAATGTAAAGGATATGCAACTAACTCGTTTCAAAAGCAAATAAAATTGCCTTGTAAATCACAAACAGTCAGTAGGGGCTAGGGTTGATAGAAATACCCTGAAGAGGACATGTGCATTTTGAACACACATATATCTGCAGCTGAAAGTGATATAGTGAGTTTTAAGCTATGTGTGAGAAATGATAGTTCTGTGCAGCCATAATGGGTAATCAAAATGTTTTGAACAAGGCTAATATACAAGTAAAAATAAATAGATAAATGTACCATATCTTTGTATTCATTCTAATTAGGATATTGTGGAAGATTAGAATAGTTGATTCTGCCTGTCAGAAAACACAGTGAAATTAAAAATCTTTCTGAATTTTAAAGCATAACTACATGTCAGCCCATTTTCACAATTAACAATAAAGAAATTGAAAATGTCAGAGAATTTTGAATATCTTGGCACCATAACCAATAGCACTTGGTGTTAAAGTTAGACGTAGACTGGCCAAAGCATTGCAGAAGTTGCATTTGGTTAAAAGCCTATGAATAACACCAGCAATCAAATTATAGTACATCTCTAAACTGCATTTTTCCTATAATATATGTGAGGTGTGGACTATTTTGTAGTGACTAAAGAAGAAAACCAGGACTTTAGAAGCCCCCCCAAATTCTTAGAATGTTGTGGACATGAAAAAAAACATTGACATACAAGATCCGAATGTTGAAATCTGGCTTGTAAAAAAGCATGTCTGGGAATACTGAAATACTTTGTCCTTAAGGGTGGTTTGGAAAGCAATGTACCTGGAAGAAGAGGGTCAACCACCACGTAGATGGATACAGGACATTGCAGACATTGGGCATGAACAAACACGAGGCAAGAGAACAAGCAAAGGTTGCAGAAACTTTTCAATGGGTCTGATGAGAGTGATGCTCTGCCAAGGACGTGCTGCATAATGATGACAGTGAAAGATAACATTTTAGACTGACAGACAGGCATTATATATGATGCATCATGTATATTATTGTGTGCATAATTACTTGAAATAAATGCCTTCCAGCTGTTGTTTGGGAGTGTCTCAAGCATTGAGGACCATGGCTATAAAGTGGACCTGGGAATAAAAGGTGTTCAAGCTTTCCTTACAACAAGTGATGCCAGCACTTTCATCCACCATCACAATAATGGTAAGTTAGATGTGTCTGTGCCTCTGTTTGTTTCAAAACTGTTGCATGTTTCTTCACTGATGTAATGTGTCCACATTTATTTGATAAGTGGATTAGTAAACATTTACTGAAATAGTCTATTTAGTCGTTTTAGCTTCTTATGAAGTGCAACGTGGTTGGGAAGAGGATGGTGATGGGAAGTTTTCGTCATCAGAGAATATCCAGCTGATTCTCATGATCTCGGCAGTTATGTTCATTTACACATTAACACTGGTGTTTGTGTCACCATGAAATCTGATGTGTTATAATTCTTTTGTGTGGTCAGTGGGGCTACACTTGATGGATTCAGGAATTCATTTCTGCACCAATAGGAAAGATCATAGTAGAGGATGAGGTAGAGACATGCATAGCCAACTGGCCACTGGAGTTATAAGTATCCATACTGTGGCGTCTTCTGGGGGAGGCAGAGCTCAAATGGGCATGTCCCAAGTGTTTTGTTAGAGGATACTTCATCATAAGCAATCTGATGTAGAACACTGCCCCACAGATTTGGCCAGGATAGGTCAGAGGTTATCATGTCTGTCTTTGGTGAAAGAGTTCGCCACACGATGTTGACTGTTTGGCTTTTTATACAATTTAAAAAAGGATGGAAAATTCCTCCCAAGGTTGTGAGTCGACATCCAGTATTTTTGGTTACAGCAAACTTGGAGGGCCCATGTGATATTCCTCCCCAGGTTGTGAGTCAACATCCAGTATTTTTGGGGTACAGCAAACTTGGAGGGCCCATGTGATATTCCTCCCCAGGTTGTGAGTCAACATCCAGTATTTTTGGGGTACAGCAAACTTGGAGGGCCCATGTGATATTCCTCCCCAGGTTGTGAGTTGGACTTCCAGTCTTTTTGGGGTACTGCAAACTTGGAGGGCCTATGTGCTTGTTTTGCATGTTAAAAATCCCTTACTTTTGGAAATTGAACTAGAGTAGGTTCTACATGAGAAAAGCCATCTACAAAAGAAAATATGTAGTGTGTGTGATGTTGCTATACACACATTTGGATCCTTGCTGGTGTTATGGGGGTTCGTGCACTGTGTTAAGATTCTCCATGTGTCATGTACATGTACAATGAAAGTGATCGTTTACAAAGCAAATCAACCAGCCAAACCAAGCCCAGCAGATAAAATCTCCACTTTCTTGGTGTAAAAAGTGTTTGATTGAGGCAAGAAGGTAATTAAGAAATAAAGCTGACATCTAATGTTGCACACTCTAAGAATGTCATATTTGCAACCATGTCTGTATTCTTGGTAAAGTGAAACCTGCCTGTTGTTATGCACTTGTATTATTTCAATTATTCGGCACAGGAGCCCCTCTCTGTGTTGGTTACCCATTGTGGTGCGTACTCAAGATAAAGGACAGCTCTGCTTTTAAAGCAGGTGAAAGCCGATCAATGAATGTAACTATTGATCCTGACATAGTTAAGAAGGCCCAGGTAAGTTGTTGTTGTTGTTGTTGGTGTGTGTGTGGGTGGGTGGTTTTTTCCCCCCAATCATTTATGTAACTTTGCAGAAAAAAGAACTAAACGTAAAGGGCCCCTGTTAAACACATTGAGGCATATTGAGTAAATGCTGTTTTGTAGATCTGTCGGCACTGGATGGATGATGTGAGAAAAAATATGCCAGCTGCTGTTACTTCTCAGGGCATTTCCTGTACTGATTTTAGACTGTTGGCCTGGGAGCCCAAGCCGATATTAAAATATCTTTTTTAACTTTGGTCGTGTTTGGGATATATTTTTGAGAAGCACAAACTTCTTATATATATATATATATATATATATATATATATATATATATATATATATATATATATATATATATATATATATATATATATATATATATATATATTTGCTGAAATATTTCACTGCAGGTCTACATGCAAATTGTTATGAAGATAATAGCATGGAGGTTTCTTAATTTCAGTTTTTATTTGCCCCTTTGTGATTTATCAAGCGAATTGTATAACTTATTTATCTGTATGCTACCTTTCAGGTGAAGCAAACAACCAATCTGAATTCAGTTGTTCCAGGGATGTGTGTGACCGGCAATGTTCAAAGTGTGAGTTGCTTTATTGTCTTCTTAATTTCTATTGCTTGTTCTTCCATATCTTTGATGTTTGTAAGGTTCTTCATGAGAAATTGTGATTATAAAGCAATCCTGTGTGTGAAGGTTCAGTGAGGAACATAGCAAATAAAGCTGCCAGTGTTTTCTTGTGTCAAATTGGCTTAGAATTTGTTGAAATGAGATATGTATGCAATTGATTGTGTATCTACATGTTTATGTACTCTTACCTTCTGTCCAAAATTTCCATATGTAGATATAGTTTCAGGTGATCTTAGACAATATTAAAGCACCACACAATGAAAACAAGATGATCATCTTCACTTAACATTTAGGGTAATATGAATGTCTTCACTGAAGTGTTAAGACCATTAAGTACTATCACTTAGCAGTGAAAGTGAACAAAAATATTGACCACGTTCTTATATGTAAACATTCACAAAGGCTATTAGCATTTATTGATTGTTGTGAAAGCTTTGATGGAAATTAATCCAATCTGGAATGCTACCTGGGAATGCTTGGAAAAGGTTGGATGTATTAGCAAAACGGCACATGTGTTGCAGCTCTACTGTAACAAACACAACTCAATTACTGAGCAAAAACAAAATAAACAAAGAAGACTGGACAGGTCTGTACAATCATGGAATTATATGAATAACTAGTTTAACATTCTGACTAACTGTCTAACATTCTGCATTTCTCATCTTCCTCCTTCTTTACATTATTTCATTCATAAACCTCTTATTAGTTAATGGGGACGACCCGTTGCTGTGAAGTTGGAATCACGACTAACTAACTAACTTATTAGTTAATGGGGACGACCCGTTGCCGTGAAGTTGGAACCACGACTTACTAACTTATTCGTTAATTTTAAATCATCATCATCATCAAGTGTCCTCCTGCCAGCTGGCGTAGGCGTTCATGGCTCTCCTCAGATATCGGTCTTTGGTTTTCTGGATCAGCTCTGCTGCTGATATTCCTCCATGCCACCGTCTCAATCCATCCAGCATCATTTCTCTTGGTCTGCCTCTGCCTCTCTTCCCCTCTATCCTTCCAGTTGTCATGATGTTCTTGAATGCCTCTCTTCTCATCACATGACCGAAGAAAGATGTTTGTCTCTTTCTTATTGTTGTATATAATGTTCTTGTTTCATTAGCCTGTTTCACGCAGTCGTTGTTAGTTACTCTGGCAGTCCAAGGAATTCGCAACAATCGTCCCAGGAACCACATCTCTGTTGCTTCTAACTTCTCTTTAATTTGTTCAGTTACATTCCAAGATTCACTGCCTTACAGCAAAGCTGATTCTACATAGCATTTCAGCACTCTCTTACATTCAGTGATAGTGACTTCTTGCATAAGATACTCTTCATGTTCTGAAATGCGGCTTTTGTTTGCCCTATTCTGCTCTTAAACTCTATTGTACATCTTCCATCTGCTGTTATAAATGCTCCTAGGTAACTAAGATTATCCGCTTGGTTAAGAATTTTTCCATCTATTTCTATGTCACATTTTGGTGTCGCCATTTTCTTTGATATTACCATTGTTACTGTTTTCTTGATATTCAAGGAGAGTTCTTTCCTTGCACTCTCTGTTAAATAGCAATAACAATTAAAAAAAAGCATTGTAAATGCATGAGAAGAGTGTGAAAACATTATTAATACTAGTTATTGTTATGGTAATTGTGATAAAAGACAAAAGAAAGTGGAAACTAGTTTTATGAATATGGATTTGTGTTTTCATTTTCACAGATAACAGACACTGGCTTGCATGTGAGTGTGTTCAGCTTCAAAGGTTTGGTTCACAGCTCACAACTGCCCAAAGCTAGCAGCCAGTACCAAGTAGGGGAAGAGGTAGGTCTGGTTTGAGAAATTTACCACTTTTTGTTGCTTCTCTGTTTTGTTTTGAACATAATGATGTTACTCTTTGTTTTATGCAAAGAGCAGTGTTGTGCCAGTCATCACTTGATGACATTTTAGTTTATCAAAGTAATTTAAATTGCAAGGTCTTAGGCGTTCCATGTCCTTCCACAGATCTAGGTGCTTGAGTGTTCTGAATCAACTCTATTGATGATATTCCTCCATGCCAACATCTGAGATCATCCAACATTTCTCTGTCTGCCTTGGCCTTTGGCTGGTCTTTCTAATCATCCCATTGTTCTCCAATGCCTCTCTTCTCATTTTATGACCAAAAAAAATGTTTGCCTCTTTCGTGTAGTTGTATTTAATGTTTTACTTTGGTTAGCCTCTTCCAGGCAATCTTTGTTAGTTACTCTGGCTATCCAAGTTATTTGCAACAGTTGTCTCTGATCCATATCTTTGCTGGCTCCAAACTCTTTCTAGTTTCTTCATTCACATTCCTAGATTCACTGCAGACGAGGGTCAATATAACATTTCAATACTCTCTATTTGGCATTCAATGAACATAATGTGAGGGCAGAATAGAGGTCTCTTACACTATGGTTATATTGACAAATAGGATAGACCTGATTGATCGCAAGAGATGCAAGCTAAAATATTTTACCAAAACTGGGACTTAAAAAGCATTGCTGAATGAGATCAGTGTTAGGCAGTGAAAGTGCTTGGGGCATGTCAAGAGGGAAGAGTGGAGGAGAAGTGTGCAAAAGGCAGGCAAAATTATAAGTGAGCGGACAAATCAAGCAGATGGTTTTGCGTTCATTTGCATAATGGTATGAGCAAGTCCTACAAGAAATAAATGAAAAACATAAACTGATTAGAGAAACTAGGCCTAGACAGTCAAGTTGTTTTAGACATGTTATGTGAAGAAATAAACTGGAGAACTTGGTGACAACTGGCAAGAATAATGGAAAAAAAAGTGGGTAGGCAGAGAAGTAAATATCTGGATGGCTTGGCCCCATGTAATAATCAAGACAAAAACACTGATCCTCAACTCTGGTGATAGTGTGAGATGATCAAACCACTGTCCACGCTTATCAGCACAGCACATGATCATAAGCATTGGCCTTTATGCAGTGTGTAAATATGGACTAGATTAGAAAGCAATGGCAAACTACTGAATATAATATTGCCTAGAAATGCAAAAACAGCCAATAAATGGTGGGATTGGTTGTGACGTCAACCAGTATGGATGATGATGATAGGTTTTGTGTGTTCACATCGCTGTCAACACCAACATTTTACCGCTGTTGATGTCTTTGCAAGATTATGCTCAGTGGTTTGCCATTGCTTTCCGAGCGACCGGCTCACATACCCCCTTAAGTAACCAAAACGACACAATCCGCTACCGAATCTCGCGCAGCTGTGTTCCCCTACATGGATATACGGGATTATGGAGAATGTCGTTAACTCCTTCACCAGGGAGACCGGCTGTGTTCAATTACTTGTTTGAAAATAGTGCTCATAATAGATTACTGTCACTGCCATTGTTATAGTTGCATTGTTTGTTTCCTATCTGCCAGATCCAGTTGAGAGTATTGTACATCCATCCTGTCAGTAAAGTAATTCAGCTGTCAGCTTTGCCAGAGTTTGTTCACTTTAACGGGAGTCCATTGCAGTTGTTTGGTGACTTAAACATCGGCAACGTTATTGAAGGCACTGTCGTTTTTATAGCCAAAAAGAAAGGTGTATATTTCAAACTGCCCGGGAATGTGAAAGGATTTGCAACTGTAAGTTACTGCCCTGATCAAGTATTGTCAAATGTGTCACATGGTGCTGTTATTTGTTTGAAAACCGAACTCTTGGAAAATATTTATTGTCAAAAGATATCTCATTGTTTAAAATTCAATTTATACACTATAATTATAGTTATTAAAAGCAAATGAGAGATAATATCCTCAGACAAAACCACATGGCAATAAATAAATACAATTCAAATTTAAAAAATAAATAAATACAAATTAATAACAATTGGGGGCTGTGCAAAAGAAGCCAATAGGAGACATGCCATGACAGTGCAGAACTGAAAACCGCATAAAGAACCTATAGCCCGGGAAGGTTAACCCGGTCAACTAATGCCCGCAGAAGTCGGATGTGTCGGCCTAACGGCGCAAGAATGCAGCTCTGCTGTAAACGGGCACAACGCAGTCACATCCGAAAAAAAAAACGCCGGATGAATACAGTAGAAGAAGAAGAAGAACCTATAGCACAGCACCAGCAAAGAGATTTTGAGATGTGTATCTTTCCTGAGAAGGAAAAAAAAACTCGGTAACTTGGTGATAACTGGCAAGATTTGGGGGGGGGGGGGGAATAAAGGGAAGGCTGAGAAGTAAATATCTGGATAAATTTGGTCACAAGGCATGGTCGAGACAAAGAACACAGAGCTGATCCACGACTCTGGTGATCGTGTGAGGTGGCGAAACATGACTGCCCACGCTTGTTGTCATGGCATATAATGATGATAATAGACAGCATTAGAATTGATAAAATTAGACATGCAATATGTACCGCTACCCACACTCTGTAGAGTCAACAGATATAATTTGGAAATCTTGTGAGCCAAAATCATTTTGTGCTTACAGCTGAATAAGCTCTGGATATTGAGTTATAGGAAGCAGACTGACAGATTCTATCAAGATTGTACCACACAACTTCAGTGCTGTCCAGGTGACACATTTGGCTCAAGATTGAACCCTTCTCTTTCCTAAGCTTAACAGGAAGCGTGGACAAAAAGTCATTATATGTTTGGGGATAGTTATAAAATATATATATAGATATGAAACAAGTGACAAATCAGTTGAAACATTAACATATAAAAATAATAACCGTCATTAAATGTGACTCTGTAAAGGAAAACACTGATAATGGCATTGTAAAGGTAAACAATATAATGTTAATTAGTGTGTAAACATTTTGACAATGTATGTTCTGAGAATAGACTGCTGCATCAGTATTTCTACTCATCTTTTACCATCAAATTTTCTATTCCTGCCTTTATATTCCTTTGGAGAATAGGCTAGCAACCAACTCATGCCAAGCTATTTGTAAACTTGGTAATGATTAGTTGACTTCTGCAGCTAAAGTTTTCTGCAGGATATGGTAGGTAGTTTCACACCAACCCTCCTTTATCACCTCTTACAACCTGCATGGCAGGTTACAGTTGCAGGTTATTGACTAGAATTAACTAGAATATATATCACAACACATGGGGCTCACCCTGGTCTGCTCTCTCTCTCTCTGCCTTAGTAAATGTCGGAATGTGCAGATACTGACAGTTCCTGTGGTGTACTGATCATGAGTTTCTCTACATAGTCCCACCTGTGATCATGTCTGCTTTGGCCACAAGTAAACACGATTGTGTTGTATGATGTTCTCTGGTGTTTGATTCATGGAACATTGAAACAAAATTCTTGTGCCAGGATTATACGTCTGTTTTTGAGAAACCCTGAAGAACTGGCATTTTCTTAATGATGGTGTGTTTTATGTATTAAATATATTGCAGGTCAAACAACTAAGTGACCAAGAGACTCCAGACATCAGTAAATTCCAGAAAGGCAAGACTTTTCGGTGTCGTGTGATAAGCTTCAACTTTATGGAATGTGTCGCATTGGTCACCCTGAAGGAGTGAGCGCTTTTATTATTTCATTTCTTATATGTGTTACTGGATTGTACACTATGTTATTATGGAAAAACAATCAAATATAAATGAATTATTTTTAGTTTGTAGTAAGGCAGAATATAGATATGATAAAGCATGATTTAAGGAAAATTAGAAATATCAACCAAGATTACATAGACACAGTACATTAAACAATCTTGAATGCGACAAGCTGATTAAGAGATAAGATCAAGTCTTTTATGTGGGTTATAGTGAACGCGATGATCTGTGAAGGGCAAGTTAAATGATAATGCCCTTCATGGCTACCTTCGGTGCTAGCAAGTTTTAATACTCAATTGTCAACAAAACCTTCCCAGTAGATATCCAGCGCTGGCTTAAAATGGTGTAATGACAACTATTTAAGCAATGTTCTTGGATGGTAAACATCTAATTTTAGGAGGTAATTAGCTTTAAGTTTTGCAAAAGTTTTCAGTGATATGTAATGTTGGAGTTTAGCTAACTGTTCATATAAAGAAATAATGAATTTCTGAGGGTAAATGACCTACATAACATGTAGGAAATATTGTGCCACTCTTCTCTTTTCTTGACGACAGCACCTAATGGATCACATCATCAGTATCATGCCAGCTGCTTTAAGTAAATAGTTTTGATGAAGGTGCATTCGGCACAAGGGGCTAGATCCATATTTGTATAGAGCAGACAGCACTGATTGAGTGATGTATTCGGTATCACACCAGCTACATTTATTTCCAGAGATATTATCTGGCACTCATTTTAGGTTGGGTTGACTGGGGAGACCAGGTCAATTTAAACAAACAATTTGAAACTGCTCTGATGCGGATTGAACCAGTATGACAGCAGAGTGTCTAGCTACATTACACTGCTGCGGCTTACACCAGCCCCCCCCCCCCCCTTTTTAAAAAAATGTCCCTTACCGGATGTTGCAGCCAACAGCATTTTCAGCTGCTATTGATGTCAGGGCAAGATTACGCTCAGTAGTTTGCCATTATTTTCTGAGCGACCGGCTCACATACCCTGTAAGTTACCAACACGCCAAGAACCGCTACCGATCCTTGTGCAGGTTACGTTACTCACGAGAATATAAGGGCTTACGGAGAAAGACGTTAACACCTAGGCCAGGGAGACTGCCTTTCCTACAGGTAAAATATCTGGTACCCATTTTGTGAGGTCAACCCTGGAGCTGTAAAGTTACAACACTCTCACCTCCCTCTTCCTTGCTCTTTCTTTTGTTTATTTAAATTGAAGTTTGAACCTAGGACCACAGTGTCAGGAATAAGTGTACTAAACATTGCACTACCTCAGTTATCATAACGCATGAATTATTACATGCAAAATTGTCTGTTTGCTTGCATCTTGTTAAACACGACATGAATTGTCTCCTGTTTCATAGCTGGCTGGCTTTATATTGCATCACTTGTTTTTATAATTCCACATTCTCCCGATACAATTTACAGGAGTGTTCTGCAGCAGAAGTTCCTCTCTATCCAAGAAATCTCACCTGGGGATGTCATTAAGGTCAGTTTCAATTTATTCTAGCGGTCAATTGAGCTTGTTGATATATTTTGGTTTTGATATATTTGATTCCGGCTTTGTTCACTGCAGCAGATTCAAAGACAGAGGCTGGAGAAATGTTCTTTTAAAAAAAACATATTCATGTCAAAATTGTACACTAGTCATTTAAATTTTTTTATTTTACATTTTACATTACATGTAAAGAATGGTAGAAGGCCAAAATATGTGCCTTAGGGGTTTCAAAATTCTCAGACATAACCATGGGTAGATCACTTTACATTGATTTTGATATATGAGGCATCAGTAGTTTAGAAATCATGAGCAAAATACTGAATATAAAAATTGCCTAGAAAATTACAAGCAGTCAATAAATGCTGGGGTAATTGCATTTTCCTGTAAGGAGATATAGCTAACTTAACAAAACAGTGAATGATAAGTGTGTGCTGAAGCAAGTGGTCTAGGAAAGTCTTCTGTGTTACCATAGAACGTGCAAATGACTAAAGAAACAACATTTAAAGTGATACTGATGCTTCTTGTTGATTATGTGGATGTGTTAGGCATTCCATTAGGAGGTTGTCAGCATCTGTAGACTTTGATATCTGCAAAGCCAGAGTAAACAGGCAGGTTGTAAATATCATAATATTGCTTTTGTTCACCAGTAACCAGGTGCCAGTACCATTTTCCTAATATTTTCAGATTTTAGTCAGTAGTATAATTTTATATCAAATAGGCTTTACATAATTAAAACAAATAAGTACAGTTGTCTTTTCTGACCTTATTGAATGTGAATATTTAGTGTATGAATTATGCTTTTATTTAGCTTTGTAGTTTACACTTTTCGGCTCTCATGGATTGTATTGTGAATAAAGAACTGTTTGTTTATTTCTCTTTTGTTGTTCCCTTGTTTGTATTTTGCCTATCACAGTAATTCTTTTCACGTTTAAATGTTGTATTTCATTTACAGGCAATTATCAAGGAAGTGATATCAAATGGAGTTGTGGTAAAGCTGTCAAAGGGTATCTATTCCTTTGTTTCATGCCTACACCTGGCAGATGTACCAATAAAACACCCAGAGAAGAAGTTTGAGGCTGGAAAGCAAATCAAATGCCGTGTAAGTAGCTGTGCTTTTTTAAACACCAACTGTTGCTGTATGGTGCTTTTCTCATCTAACCGTCTAAATATCTTAGCATGTACATACAGATTTGAATAATACATACACTTATTCTATAGTGCAAACCAACGAATGAATCAACAACTGCTAGTAGTAATGATGTTTTCGGGCAGGAAAATGTTGCAAGTTACTTAGAACAATTAACAATTTGCATTGTAAACAGAAGCTTCTGTCAGTCATTTCAATTATCGATATAATAAACATTGAATAATATAAAACTGATCACTTAATTCTTGATTCTCAGTTTTAAAAGTATATGTCTGTTTTTGCCTTGGGTTGTATTGGGCATGTAGTGCTAGCCTCATATTTGTATAGACCAGCCAGTGGGGAGTCAAGCCGCCTAACTCGGGCTCAGAAGGTTGTGGGTTCCATTCCGGGCCACGTCCTTCAGTTCACAAGTGCATTTCTTCAGAGACTCCTGAGGGTCATCGCTGGAGCTACGGAGTTTGTGCTTTGTGTGACGCTTTCCGCGCTGCGGAAAGAGACTGAGCCATATGGGATAAAAACCCGGTGCAATGAAGTCGATCGACTCTGTTGACTTTTAAGCGACTTTAAGACCAGTCATCAGGTGATGTGGTTGATGTCACACTGGTCACCTTTACTTCCCATGACATTTCCTGGTGCCCAGTTTAGACTGGATAGTGACAGGATAACTCTTTCCATTCGTGTTGTATTCCTGTAAATAAATTGACTTACATGTTGTAGAATTGCTGTAAATAATAAAAAGGTAGCTACCTGTCTAGATTTGTTTGTGTTAACAGAAAAAAACTGAATATATGAATGTATGCAAAAGAGAAGGAAGAATTTATACCTTTAGAAAGTTATTAAGTTCATCATTACTTTGTGGTGCTAGCCACGTTTGCCAAATGTTCATTAAGACATATAAGAGTACTTTTTAAAGTGTTAGAGCCTATGAAGAAAGGAGTAATTATTTTGAAACATAGACATATTTACTTGTTTCATTGTGAACACAAAGGCCTGCACGATACTTTACTTGTGTAGAATTATAATTCTCAGCAACTATATACATTCTGTTTCTTTATGTTGTTTGTAAATGCTGCAAGAGTAGAATATTGAAGTATGTTTGTCCTTGTTTCGTAATGTAGGTGCTGAAAGTGGACCACAAGCGCTCAAAGGTCATGCTTACCCATAAGAAGTCCTTGCTGAAATCCAAGTATCCCATTGTGACTGATTACTCCCAACTACGACCGAATATGGAACTGGAAGGATACATTGTGGCAGTGAAGGAAGCTGTTGTTATTGTTTCTTTCTTCAATGATGTTAAGGTACGTTTTTGACAAAAATATTCCTTTGATGTGATATAGCATTAATTAGTAGTATTGGATTGATTGATTTGATTAAATGCCATCCTCAATGTGCTGTGCAACTGTCCTTTAATTCTTCATACTCCTGCTTCAGATCGCACCATCGGGTTTTTAAAAACTCAATGCATGATCCCAATATGCGGATGATCCAGAAGATCTCAATATGTGCACACATATACCCCCTATCTGTCTTCCACTATTCATCTCCCAATGGGACCCAGGAATGATAACCTGGTTAAAAAAACACACACAAAAGCCAGATGTGTTGGCCTAAGGGTTTTGGCCCAAGGGTGTCTAACAAGACACACCGCAATTATGTCTGAAAAAACACTCTGGATGAACACAGAAGAAAAAGAAGAAAATCTCCCAATTGAGCATACACCCTCAACTAACTCATGCCAAGCCTTTTGTGTGTGATTGTTTGAATTTTGCAGCTAAAGGGTAATGTAGCCAGTCTCTTGCCAATCCTCACCCTCATATGATATGCATGGTGGATTACATGTATCTATTGTTCACCATGGACGTACACCTAGCTTTTTATTTGTTAGTATTATTGATAGTTATAACATCACAAGACTGTATGCTTAACCCTTTGAAAATAAAGTATGGTTCATCACCTTTATATGTCATGCTGACAGGTGTCGATAGTCACCTGGGTCTTGGATCAGGTCTGTGTTCTTGACCTGGTTATGCCATGTACCATGCATCCAGGTGTTTATCTCTTTTTATCTCTTGCTCTTTTCCCATCAAGCTGAATCATAATTTATCAGACATTTGTAAAGAAGGTAGTCTGCAGTTTATTTCCTTCTTGGTAGTGACCATACTGGTCTGTGATTGAAGAGATACTCTTATTTACCATCATGAACTTGTGACCATAACCAGTAACAATCTTTTGGCTTACCCTGGTTGGGGGGGGGGGGGTGTGGAGCCAAAACTGACACTCCACCTTGCCTTATGGAGGAAAGGCAGTTCCCAATTTCTCCTTTTACGGGGGATACCCCTAACCCATCATTTTGTGGATGCTTGTTGAAAGTGTTGGTTACAGGGTCGCTTAAGAAAGCTGTGACTTTGTAGTAGATAAAAAAAATGCATTCAAATAACTATTACATCTGCACTTTACAGTATTCTAGTAATATGAACCGTGCACAGTTTGGTTTCTTTTGTCAATTTTAGGAATTGTGCATTGTTTGTGTGTAATACTATACTACATACAACAGTATTCCACTTGTGGGTCCATTTTTAAATTGGAGAAATCATGCATTGATTAAATGAAATACTGTATTAGATACAACAGTGTTATCCTAGTGGGTTCATTTATAAATTGGAGAAATCATGCATTGATTAAATGACACACTATATTAATTACAACTGAGTAGTTCTTGTGAGTTTATTTATAGATTGTATAACACATATAATGACTGAATGAAATACCAGATAAGAGGTGAAAGAGCTATGAGTGGTTTCATTCAGAATATTCAGAAATGTAATAATTTACTAAAATACTATCTTATAAACAAAGAGCATGGAGGATAGGCATTTGAACAGTTAAAGCCTCTAGAGTGGTTATGCTTGTGGCTACCGTTTGCATTCACAATTTCCTCATGTTGGATAGGAAGTGCATGGTTCCATCGCCCTGCTACTGAGTTGAGTACGTGGCACGACGCTGTGAGCTGTGAATTTCATGTGAAATGCTTTTACATCTGTCTGCGGTTGTTTGTAGCATGAACTGCATGTTTGGAATAATGGCAGATGGTTTGTCACAGAACTGACTGGGTTGCCTTATGTAGTAATGTGTGGCTGCTGGTTTTCTAGTGACTGCCGCTTAAATCGACAATAAATTGTATTTTTCATGGAGGACTTTTGTGTTGGCATTCTGGCGACAGCCTTATGCATAGTATACCTGTGCTGGTTGTTGGTTTGTCGAGACTCTTGTATGTTCCACTTTTCACATGGGGCAGTGAAGAGCATTTTGTGAGATATTCACTGGCACAGGATTGGAGCATAATGGGGACCACCCGTTGCCGTGAAATTGGAACCGCGACTAACTTATAAACAAAGTGACAGCCAACTTATGGCTATGGTGCATTCACAATAATCTTCCTTTTGTATTTCTTAGGGTGTGGTCAGGTTAAAGGAGATGGGCATGGAGAAAGTGGACAATCCATCCACCATGTTTTACATTGGTCAGGTGGTTCGATGTCGGGTTGTACACTACAATGTTGATGAGAAAAAACTCTGGGTATCATTCAATGTGAGTATGCCCATAGTGATCATATCTTAACCTTTCAACTTTTGATGGCATGTGTTTTTAGTACATATCAAAAGTTAGTTTTGTTTGCTTTCATTGATGAAATAATTGAATATATATGTGTATATCAAGAAGCATATTTTCGAAATTTTCTTTTTGTATGTCTTAAACTAACTTTCTGATTGCTTTCTGGACAAAAAAAGTTGAAACAGCCCAACTGTATAATTTGCTAATAAGTATGAGGGCGAGTCAATAAGTAAGTCACACAGTTATGCGGGATGGCAGGTAAATGTAGTTGGTGTTTTCTACAGGTGTCATTAGGTGACAGCAACATCAAACTTTATATTCCCGTTCACCAGGTTGCGCTAGGTGTCTCATGCGCATGTGCAGTGCATAAACAAAATGGTGACCATACTTACGGAGTGTACAACCAAAGAGCAATGTGCTGTTGTACATTTTGTGTGCAAAGGACATTCATAAGGAAATGCTTCCTGTTTATGCTGACACATGTTTGTCCCGTAAAGCGGTGCATAGCTGGGTAGAAAAATTTTCTCAGGGATGCAAATAATGCTGAAGTTGAATGTAAAGTGAAAATAGAGCAAGCAGTTCTTTGCAGCCGGTTTGGGAGGACTGATAAAACGATGGGATAGGTGCATCAATGTTGGTGGAAATTATGTTGAGAAATAAAGGGACAATGTATGTATAAAAATAAACTGGTTTCAAGTTGTTATCATATTTAATTATTATTCTACAGTCATTTGTGGTTTACTTATTGACTTCCCCTCGTGCATTTGCTAATAAGTACATTTGCGATTGGGAATTTTTGTTTTTTCCCCGTTCACTCGCTTTGAACTCAATTGTAGTCCACACACTTGCTACTACAAATAGTAGTTTCTACTACTGAGGAGTGCACGGGATTGATTTTTCACATCGATTAGCTTTCTCTATTACCAGTACCTCGCCATCAAGATAACCAATTCCATCTTCTGATGGAAACTTATAATTTATGTCTCCAAATCAAGGACGAGAAGTCAGCATTTACATCTAATTGACTGGCTTGGGAAATGAACCTACTACCAGAGAAAATTTTCGGACACCTCATCTTCCAATTGGGAATATTAATTATAGAATTTATCACCACGTAGCACCTCTGAAGTCAGAGTGGATGTTCATGGTGGCGAGGGACACTTGAAATAGGGAAAGATAATCCACACACAAAATTCAGTCAGTGCTACTAGAAGTAGTAGTGCCTGGACTACGCTTGAGTTCAAAGCAAGCGAGCGAGCAAAAAAAAAAAAGAAAAGCAGCATGTAGCAAGTCCATTGCAGAACGTCACTCTGATGATGGCAACTGAACAGTTTCTCAATCTCTCGCCATTTCTCCTGCCTCAAGCCCAATGTGTCTACAATGTCCTGTGTCTAACTTTGTGCTGGTTTACTTTGTGCTTCTTCTAGGTAACATGCCTTCCATCGCTGTTCTTTCCTAGCCACTGTGACATTTATTACATAATTACATGTTTAATTTTGATACCTTTTAAAGTCGGTTGCTGTGCATAGAAACATTTTGCACATTGCCGAAGAAACACATGCATGAATACTAAATACTAAATGTATTTAAATAGGAATGTGTACTCTTGACTGTCAGGTAGGTGAATGTATAGATCTTTAATTGTTGACCCATCGCCAGAATAGTTTCAGTTCATCATCATCAAGTGCCCTGCCAGCTGGCGTAGGCGTTCATGGCTCTCCACAGATCTCGGTCTTTGGTGTTCTGATATCAACTCTGCTGATGATATTCCTCTATGCCACTGTCTCAATCTTTCCAGCATCATTTCTCTTGGTCTGCCTCTGCCTCTCTTCCCCTCAATCTTTCCAGTTGTCATGATGTTCTCCAATGCCTCTCTACTCATCACATGACCGAAGAAAGCTGTTTGCCTCTTTCTTATTGTTGTATATAATGTTCTAGTTTCATTAGCCTGTTTCAGGTAATCATTGTTAGTTACTCTGGCAGTCCAAGGAATTCAGTTGGAAGCCACAAAAGATGTGATGACACCTAAGATACCTTTATGAAGGTGGAAAGCTCACACACTTAACTTGATAAAATGGAATGGCACTGACAAGTACAGATACGGTCACATAAACAATCACTGGCTTGATTGATTTGAACTAGTTAAACTGAGGGGAAATAATTGGCAGTACATTAGACAAAGGCTGTGGTCTGAGAGGATAACTAATATTACATTACATGGACTGTAAGAAGTAAGCATCCATTCTTATATAAAAATGAAAAGGATGAACAATGCACTTCACACTCCCATAGAACTCCAAAAGGACTTTTTTATGGGCACTGGCACATTACCGATTTATATTCTTAAATAAAATAATCAAAATTATGGGATAGTATAAGAAAATTCATATTGAGTGGTATTTGCAGGTTGTATTAATTTTTGTTTCATGCATTTTACAACACATTACAAGTTTCCTTTGTCTTTTTCACAAAACTGACAGCTTGGTACAAAGAAACCCAAGGAGCTTGAACAAGTCACCTTTGATATAGTTTCAGATTACAAAGTTGGAAAGGTTAGTTAACTTTGTTAAGCTTTAGCTGTTTTCTTTATTGTTATAAATGAAGTGGCAACAAAAATACTGTGCAGCTTTGCTTACTGGAGCAAATGTAATTATGTTATAGAAAAAAGGCTGCAAATAGGAATGATTAATTGATATAGCTGAAATGTGGATATATAGACAAATGGGGCTAATATCAAGACAAGACAAAACTATGAAGCAAACTAGAAATGAAAAGAGAATTAATAAACAAGATTAATTCAGTAAATAAATTGCCTGGGCACATTATTAAAAAACCCACCTGAAAGCCATTTTAGAGTGAAAGGATTGGAAACCTGCAAGAGCAAGAAGATGTCTTATATGGGTGAGGATACATCACGAGATTGACTTGGTTCTCGTTGAATAATCATATTGTCAACACTCCAACACCAACTGTAATGCTGTGTTCAGAGATGGTGGAAAGAACGCAGGCAATGAATTACCTGGGGATACGGTTTGATCGAAGCCTTGCTTATAATGTGCACATAGACAAAGGCCAAGCGGGGTTTGGCAGCGATGCGGGTGATGGCGGCAGCAAACTGTGAGCAGCGCCATCTATGTCTTCTGTACGAGGGGTTGGTCATGTCTGTTTTGGAGTATGCAATGGCAATCCTGACTCTCAGCCATAAGCAGATAGAACGGATGGAAAGGATACAGAATGAAGCTATGCGCATTATTCTTGGATGTACAAGAGATACAGCATGCAGGGCGATGCGCTACCTTCTTGGGTTTCCAACCATTGAAGAGAGAATACAAGATTGCAGGGCACGCGCCTACCTCAGAATTAACGCAAACACACAACATCCACTGCATAGTGAAATTAGGAAGGTGAAGGGCAGCAGGTTAAAAAGAGGACGGTCGTGGATGGGTCAAGCCGAAGACATTCTTCAACAGGTGTGTTCACTTGAGGACTTAGAACCTGGCGAGGAGTGGGTGCAAGTGCCAACAGACTTCTGCACATCCTTTTCAGTTTGCATCCAACTTGACAGAAAATGCAGACAAGAAAATCCGGCTGCTGTTGAGGCTGAAGTACAAGCGTTGATTTTCGAGAATTCGCTAGACGGTGACGCGGTCATCTACACAGATGGGTCGGTCGTCCGACATGTGAGAAGCTCATGGGCCTTTACAGCTCGGGCCGGAGGGAGAATTGTGAAGGAGGACCCTGGTGCTTTTACTGAAACCACAAGTAGCCTGACCATGGAAGTCATGGCAGTAAGTAAATCAATAACATGGCTCGAGACACAGACATTCACTAGGGCTTGTTTCCTTAGCGACTCAATGAACATGATCAAGAGGATAGAGGAGGGGTCGATCCGAAGAGAATGGTTGCTGCCTCTGGAGCGGTCTCGACTGGCAAAGATTAGTTTCATCTTCGTGCCAGGGCATGCGGGAGTACAAGGAAATGAGCGGGCTGACAAGCTCGCAGGTGAGGCTACTATGGAGGGCGGACGCGCCATGGACCAGGCCAACATTCTGAATGCTCTACGAGAAGTAAGACTTTTGCGAGAACCAAGTGATGACTGTGAATCTACAACAATGGCCAGACTGCGAGAGCAGCAAATTAAAAGAGGTGTGGCCAAACAAGAACACTACGCAGGAAGCCAAAGAAGATTGATAAACCAACACAGAACTGGCGTCGTTAGCCGCTACACGCTGCGGGATTTGCTGAGGAGGGGATCCGAGCACTTATGGACTGAATGGTTCGATGTGCAATGAGGATGATCTGTCGACTAACTAACTAACTAACATCACAAGATGTCATGGAAAGAGGATGTTAGAGAGTGCTGAAGATTCACTGCTGCCGACCTTCATTGTGAAGATAGTAAGTGATCTGATCTGGAAACACAAGCCAGATATTTCAGACCTTTTTATTGCCTAATCCTCTATATGTACAATGGCCTGTTGCCAGCCTTCTGAAATATGGACAAAGGATAAACATGAAATGAATACAGACATTTGAAATGTGGTGTTTTTGAAAAATGGTCAAGAACTGGCTGGATCAAAAAAATTTACAAATGTTGCATTTTTGAAAATATAACAAAGAAGTAGTTACGAAAAAAAATTGAATAGTGAAAGCTCTCAAGACTTGATCACACCTTAAGATATAAAAAAAAATACCAGAGAGAGTACTAGAGGGTATAATGCTGGGAAAAAGAGAAAGTGGTGGACAAAGAATAACATAAACCAAACATGCATAGATCTACCAGTGCAAACATATGGAATTAAAGATAGCAGCACAGGAAAAGCAACCATAGAATAGAATTATCAGGAAGCTTCATGACCAGCCCAAGAGCTGAAATACATGATGATGGTAATGATGACCATAGCCTGCAACTGTGAACACTGTCTAAATCAAAGGTTCCAAAGTTGGTGGTACCTCACCCCTGCAGGTATTGGACTGTTACAAGGGGCAGTGCAGTTTTGTAATCAAGGAAGACTAAATATCAAGATATAGGTGTTTGTTTTGCATATGTATGGGAGAACTAGAGATATGGCCTAGAAGGCAGTGGTCTGAAACAGTTTGGAAACCACTGAATTCATGCATGGTTTGTAGGTATCAAATAAAGGCAGCAATTAGACAGCATGCACATGGAAATAAAGGCATCATGTACCACAGTAAATGTTTGTAATCATGCAATCGGTATAAATGTGCGTGGAAATGGAGACATCATATTTTACAGTAAATGTTTAATATATAATCAATTGTACTAAAATAAATTTATATTTACTTTTTAAAAAATTGGAAATATGTTTCTTGTTTCAGGAGGTGGAAGCAAGAGTTTTAAAAGCTGAGAAGGATTGCTTCAAAGTTCTTTTGCAGCCTTCCAAAGCTGTAGCCAACCTGCCATTCTGTCATCTGTCTGATTTCCATGAGATACAGGAGTTAAGAAAGCTTGCTATCAAACCAGGACAGAGACTTGACAAAGTGATATACTTCAACAAGAATCAGAAAACAGTATCCTTTTTTGTTGAAAGTTAAGCATGTTTTCAAATCCAGGAACGCAGGTCAGCAAGGCCGAATGGGTAAGAAAACGTGGTCTTAAACATCCGGTGTGCTCATAAGCGGTAAGTGGTTCAACCTCTACACCGGACAGCTGGACTAAAATATTGACCTGTCGCCCTTGACTTGGGGACGTAAATTACAAGTAATTTAAGTGGTCAGAGCTGGTTCACCTGATGGCGAGTGACACTGTTAATAGGGAAAGCTAATCCATGCGCAAAATTCAGTCCATCACTACTATAAATAGTATTTATAGACTACGCTTGAGTTCAAAGTGAGCGAGAGGAAAAAAAAAACCCAGGAACAATTAATTGACTTTTGCATTGTTTCGTAGCCATAAAAATAGAACAAGAACATTTGTAGGCCTGCGTGCACAGATGAATAGGCTGCCTTTCTCTCCACTAATGAAGATCAGGAGCTGACATTGCATTGAACTCTCACCTGATCATGCTTATGCTGTTGTCAGCTGAACATCCTGACCATTACACCATCATGCCTGCTGTAGTAAACATACGCTTGAGTTATGATTCAATTGTAAGAAAACAGAAAGTGTTATCTCCAAGAAAAAATTGCAGTGACAAAACTATTAAAGTGCTATATATTGTCTTTACTGCTGTTTACGTGTGAAGCATGGACAATTAACAGACATGTCTTCAAACATCTGATGCAGCAGAAATCTTGTTTCTGGGGAAAATGCAAAGTTATTTGGATTGGCAGAAAAATAAATGAGGTAGTCATTCAAGTAACAGGCGACAACCTTAAGTTTCTTAGGGAAATTAGACATCTGCAGTTAATAAAAAAAAAAATTTAAATACCAAACATGCAATGACCTGCAACAGCATACATTGGCAGAGGACATAGAGTAATGTTATTGAGGTTGTCACAGTGTTGGTGATGAAAGACATTTGTTCTGGCAATATGGTTAGAAGGATAAGGATATCTTTATATAACTAAGCAATTTCTTTCCTTAAGGATTATTTGCTGTTTGCTTTGGCGTTGGTGAATTAGATCAGCCTTCTTGTTTGAATCCCTGTTCTTTTCTCATTTTGTCATAATTATTAAATTATACACAAAATATTATTCTAAATCTTGAAGATTGATAGTTTGTGACAAATGTGTGTCTGCTGTATAGTCAGTTGACAGAAATTTTAACTTATTTTGAACTTATTTGCTCAGTATTTCATGATTTTATGTTAAAATAGTAGTTTGTAGTATCTAGCTTTGTTCTGTTCAGTCTGATCAGAATCTAACTATGTGATTGTGAACTTAATAATATGTACAAATGTTACACTGATGTTTAAACTCCAATATTTAAACATTTCTTGTATGTGGAGTTATACTCTAAATTCTATAATGTTTGTGTATAGAAACGCCTTTCCCACATGTTATTTGACATATAACTCACTGTAGATTGTGACAATGAAAGAGTCATTTATACAAGCTGCCAAAGACAATTCTCTTGTTGAACATTTTGAAGATCTGAAGGTATGTTTTATGAAGTAGAATATGTCAAAATAATATTTCTTATGTTGGTGCATGTAGAGTTGGACACAATACATTTTGTGATAGAGAGCCACTGTAACATATGGTCATGTATTTGAATCCCCACTAAAGCAGATTTTGTAAACTTGATCAAGTCTCTCAGTAAAGGCGGCTGGCTTTATGTTGGCATATCACCAATCGTGGACTGATTTGTCTGTAAAAATATGGGACCAGCACTATATATCCAATACGCATCAAGACACATAAAAGGTTCTTTTACTTTACTAATATGAGAGAGATGATCATAAAGTTGATTAAGGCAGTATATGAGACACATGTTGTTTTCATAAAAATTGTGTGTTGTGATGGTAGCAGATAAAGCTGATTTCTTACTGAGAACGAATTGCTCACCTACAGATGGAGTAGTCTGAATACATTTTATTATATTCATTAATGAGAGAGGTTAAAGAGAAGCCAGGAGCACTAATCGGTGTTTATAATATAAACAATATACGCTATACAGATGATACAGTAGAGGTGGCAGATAATGCAAAAGATTTACAATTGTTGGACATTGTAGTTACGGAGAATGCAAAGAAAGGACTCTCCTTGAATATCAAGAAAACAATAACAATGGTGATATCAAAGAAAAATGTGACACCAACATGTGTAATTGACATAGAAGGGAACTTTCTTAACCAAGTGGATACTTTTAAATACCTAGGATCATTTATAGCGTCAGACGGAAGGTGCACAACAGAGATTAAGAGCAGAATAGGGCAAGCAAATGAAAATTATCTTATGCAATAAGATACTATCATTGAATGTAAGAAAGAGAGAGAGCTGAAATGCTGTATAGAACCAGTCTTGCTGTATGGCTGTGAATCTTGGAATGTAAAAGAACAAAATTAGGAAGAACTTGGAAGCAATAGTGATGTGGTTCCTAAGACAAATGTTGCGAATTCCTTGAACTGCCAGAATAACTATCGTCGATTGCCTGAAAGAGGCTAATGGAACTAGAACATTATATACTTCTTCGTTCATCCGGATGTTTTTTTGGATGTGACTGCGTTGTGCCTGTTTACAGCAGAGCTGCGTTCTTGCGCCGTTAGGCCGACACATCCGACTTCTGCGGGCATTTGTTGACCGGGTTAACCTTCCCGGGAACATTATATACAACAATAAGTGACAAACAACTTTCTTTGGTCATGTGATGAGAAGAGAGGCATTAGATAACATCGTGACGACTGAAAAGATCAAGGGGAAGAGATGCAGAGGCCGACCAAGAGAAAGATGCTGGATGGATTGAGATGGAGGAATATTAGCAGCAGAGTTTATCCAGAACACCAAAGACCAAAATATGTGGAGAGACATGAACGCCTTCTCTAGCTGGCTTGGCACTTGATGATGATGATGATGATATTCTTCATAATATTCATAGTTTTCCTAGGTACATTTGTGCAAAGCCAGATAGACTGATCACACTGTTGTTTATGATAAACCCAGTTGTATCATCATTTATGCTCATATGAACTTATAGAGTGTAGGGCAGTCAGCCTGATTCCACCCCTCAGAACAAGCAGTACAGCCATTCTGATTTCCAAAGAAAGATCTAGTTCTAGTTATCTGCTGTGACTCTCTTGCAGTCTTGTAGTTAACGTTTGTTGTGCTTGGCAGTCTTCTTTTTCTTCTTCCTCTTTGTCCTCCATTCCCCCTTTGGAGCATAGGCCTTCAACTTACACACTCCACCTATTCTATCGTATGTCCTCTCAAGCAGCTATGTCAGTTGCTCCCCATATTTTTCATCTGAGCCTCTAATTCTCTTCATCTTCTTCTTCTTCAGCGTTCCGTGCCATTGAGGTTCTTTGTTGCAGATACAATTCTCTTCTTCATGTGTTTTTAAAATCCCAAAATGTGAATCTCATGGTATTTCATCTCCTTTACCACTTGTGCCTGTTTTTCCCAACTCATACACAGTTCTAGCACCTCAGGTGCCAATTCTAGAAATGTTGCCTAGGTGAAAGGAAATAAATTTGTAATCCAGACTATACCTCTTTTAGGAGAGCCTCCTTTCCTCATGGTTGACTGAGTTATTCTTTTTTTTATGCACGCGTGTACACGCACGCACACACACCACCCACCACCACCACCCAATTTCTTTGGACTTGTTCCTGGATGATTCAATTTGTTAGAAATAAATTTGTCTAGATAATGGGGAAACCAGCCCCAAATCCAACCCTCCTTAGTCGCCTCTTGTGACATGTATGGTGAATTACAATGTTCCTATTCTTTACCTCTTTTATATGCCTCAGTAAAGTGAATGGAAACACCTTGACACCCCCCCCCCCCCCCTCGGGTCTCCTTATGACATGTATGTTAGGTTAGTATTACTGTTTATTGCTTCCCATAAGGGTCCTGGTAGCACACAGGTATGGCCATGCTTCACAGTCAGTCTTCCCTTCATTGGCTAAGATAGTTTCTGTTTCCAGATTGCCTCACAGGGAGGTGAAAACAACTATTGGTCAGAATGATATCTGATCGTGGGACATCATCGCTCTGCACCCTGACTCATGATATAAAAACACATCAGCAATAGAATAACAAGCATATTTTCTATACACAGTGGAAGAGGCACCAGCAGGTGATTGTAATGTCTGGCATTTAGCTTAATTGTTCTTATGTATTATTCCTCCCCCACCCCCCCCCACCCCCCCCCCCCCACCCCCCAATTATTTCTCTGGTATATGGTTAACAATATGTATTATCAAACACATATAATTTGCTTGTAATTCACAGACTGGTACATTGGTGCCTGCGGTCATAAAGAACCATCAAGATTATGGCATGTTTTTGGAGCTGGCTGGTGGCCACACCGGACTATGTCCAGCCAAGGTGCTTTTTTAAATTCATTCTTGTTCGTGTATAATATTATCTCCTTCATTTTATCTTTCCACCTGCAGTTCATTGTTGTCTATAGTGAAGGGGTTAAGGACGCAGTTTGTAATCCAGCATACTGCAGCAATTTGGCAGCAGACCGCCTTGCATTGCATTATTTATAAAATGGTATGAATGCCTTGCGTTCAGAAAGCAATGGCAAACTACTGAATATAAACTTGTCAAGAGATCACAAACAGCCAAAAAATGCTGGGATTGACTGTGACGTCCTGTAAATGACTAAATGCAACTATTAACTCAAAATATAAACTAATAGCTTCAGTTGTTGTCCTACATTCATTCAGGAGCTCAGAGTATGAGAGATTATAGGGATGGTGTAATCATGGCTGTTTATGATAAAACCGATATAAATATAGTAGGGAATCTCATAGTTGTCCTTTCAGAAGAGTGAACTATTATTTTTTCCTAGATAAATATAATAGATTTATTATTTTAAATTATTGTAATATGGATGTTTGTTTCACCTTGGCACATTGTTGATTTTGTTTCAAATGGGTATAAATTAAGGTTTTTTTTAATTGGTATAATAATAGTTTTGCTGAAACTTTATATAAAATGCGTTTGTTTCAATAATATTGGGTTTTGGTTCAAATTAGTATATTGATTTTCTTTCAGATTAGTGGAATACTCCTTTTTATTTCTGTTGGTGCAGTATGGAATTTTCTTTTAACTAATTTATATAATAATAATAATGGTTTTCATCAAGGTAGGGGTTTACTGCAGGTTTCATGGTGACAGAGATGGCTACATATTCTTTCTGATCATGTACATTGTTCATATTTGTTGTTGTTATCTTCAGACTCTGGCCTACCTGCAGCCCTCCAACCTGCAGGAGCTGTTTCAACCAGGGCAGACTGTCATCACCCGCATGACTAAAATTGACACTGAGAAGAAAAGATTTCTGGGAAGTGTGCGCCTAGATGATTGTTGTGTTGGGGGAGTTGAAGCTCCCCTCTCCCTGCTGAAGACTTACCTGTCTGCTAGAGAGAAAATACATAGACAACTGTTTGCTGAAAAAGGTGAATATTTGCTTTCTTTATCATGTTTCTGTTAACAAATATGTAAATTATCTCTTTATCTTTTCAGGTAGCTGAATGTAAAGATTTTTTTTTAGGTTATATGGCAGTGAATCCTGGACAGTTAATAAGTAAGCATGAAAACCCATGAAGCCACATAAATGTGGTTTCACGAAAGAATAGTAAAAATACCAGGGAATGAGCAATCTTAAATGGTTTGAAAGAGGTTAAGATGCAAAGGAAAATTGTCTCGTATATCAGAAGGATACAATTAAAAAATACCAGGGAATGAGGAATCTTAAATGTTTTGAAAGAGGTCAAGACACAAAGGAAACTTGTCTCGTACATCAGAAGGATGAAATTAAAAATACCATGGAATAAGCAATCTTAAATGTTTTGAAAGAGGTCAAGACACAAAGGAAACTTGTCTCGTACATCAGAAGGACGCAATTAAGATTGATTTACTACACAATGGGAAAAATAAAAACTGGAACATATTGTTAACAACTGTTATGATTTATCTGTTACAGATGAGCTGACCATGTATGAAGGGCTGGGTATTGGCAGTATTGTTGACGTGACTATATCATCTGCACTCAAGAAAGGCATATTAGGAGACCTGCCTTCAGGAGCAAAAGCTCTGGCTACAAAAGTTAATCTTGGAGGTATGATATTATAACTAAGATTTATAAGGCTTTAGAAAAACTAACATTTAGTTTCTGTTGTTAAATTGTGTTCTGCATGTCTGATTTTTACCAGACAGTATAACTAGAGAAGAATTAGACGTCTTTGGGGAATTAGGCGTTGATGTCATCACATATCTTTAAACAATATATGCAAAACTAATCATCACCATTTCAAAGAAATTTGGATCTACAGATTATGAAGAACATAGTAACATTTTTGGGGCCATATTATGAGATGAAAGAGTGTTGAGAAGGTTGTGACAACTGGATCTAGTGTTATAAATGGAGGTCAACAGTCAGCTAAAATACTGGATGGGTTGGCAGAGTGATATGGAAGATGATTGGCGAACAGACGTTTCAAGAACACAGCAGACAAATGTTTGTGGAAAAACATGATCACGGTGCCGATAACAAATCCCGGTAATTGTGGAGGAAGGTATTTGAGAATTATTCTGAAGGTGAAGTTGGGTATGTTGTTATACAAGTGAGGAGCTCATAGGCTTTTACGATTCAAGTCAGAGGGAGAACTGAAGAAAGACTGCAGTGGCAGCTGTTACAAGTAGCCTGACTGTTAAACTCATGATAGTAGCTAAAGCAATAGCCTGTCTGGAGACACAGACATTCACCAGGCATGCTTTCTCGGTAACTCAATAAGTATCTTCAGCATGATTGAGATGGGTTGAGCTTAACTACAGTGGATATCATCTATGAAGCGGTCAAGCTTGACAAAAATCAACTTAATTTTTTATGCCAGGCCACACTTTGTAAGATAAAATGAACAAGCTGATATGCTTGTGAGCCAGGATACTGTGGAAAGTGGACAAGCAATAGACCTGGCTGATATTGTGAATGCTGTCAGAGAGGCAGGGCGATTAAAAGAATCAAGAAACAATTGCAATCTTGACCAGACTGCATATTGAAAGGGCTGAAGCCCCCGGGAAGGTTAACTCGGTCAACAAATGCCTGCAGAAGTCGGATGTGTCGGCCTAACGGCGCAAGAACGCAGCTCTGCTGTAAACAGGCACAACGCAGTCACATCCGGAAAAAAAAATCCGGATGAGCGCAGAAGAAGAAGAAGAAGAAAGGGCTGAAGCCAGACAAGAGTTGTATGCAGGGGGCCAAAGAAGAATAGTCAATCGACACAGAATTAGTGTCATTGACTATTGCACACTAAAGGAGATACCAAGAAAGGGATCCGAGCACTTTTGGACTGAATGTTTCAATGTACAGGAGGTTAATCTGACATCTAACTAACTATGATCATGTACACTTCTCAGCATTGCATGTGGTTATAACGTTAAAGAAAATAACTCATGACATTAAAAACAAAAAACTATTATTTGTGCCTTTTTGTATTATTTAGTTGGGAGCTATTTCCTTAGGTAGGTTCCTTTTAGGCTTGGATTGGCCTTTGTGCTATATGGCTGTGTTTATTTCTCTATCTTTCAGGTCTGGAACCAGCAGTAGGGAGCAAGTATAAGGCCGTGATTCTGTTTGTGGACCTTTTAACCCCATGTGTGGAGTTGAGCCTAGATCAGAAGCTTGTCAAGGCTATTGGTACACGAAAGGAGAACAAAAAAACTGAGGTTTGTCAGCTTGTAATGTATTGTTGCTGGCGTGTTTTGATGGGGCCAGGGAGCAAATAACACAGAAATCTACGTTATGTTGCTAGACGTAACTAAGAAAGATTGGCATAGGACAACTGTTCTGTGGTGTAGAAAACTTTGGCTGCAAAATCCAACTAATAATAAACAGATCTTTAAGAAAGAAAAATATTACAGCCAGCCAGTCAAGATGGGGAAACATTTCTAAGAGAATAATGGCTTGGTGATGTGGAGAACTACAAGAGATAGCAAAGAATAGAACGGCTTCCCCGGGAAGGTTAACCCGGTCAACAAATGCTCACAGAAGTCGGATGTGTCGGCCTAACGGCGCAAGAATGCAGCTCTGCTGTAAACAGGCACAACGCAATCACATCCGAAAAAAAAACTCTGGATGAACGAAGAAGAAGAAGAACGGCTTGATATGAAGTGGTTACGGCTCAGTACTCCGTGGGAAACTCAAAGACAGAAAAATAATCTTGGTCCCTAATGCGATTCCCAACTGACTAGATGTAGACATTGAAGCAGACATGTTAAACAGTTTTTATTATTCATCTGTAAATCTCCTACAATTCTTCCTCAGTCATTTGGAAAGAAGGGTGTTTGTTTTATTAATCTCATGTAAAATATTTTTGTTTATTCTTATAGCTGAAAACATAAATTTCTCTAAGCAAATTTCCTAAGATCGATCAATTGATAATTTAATAAATAGATCAATTAATTGAAATTATTTCAAGCAAACTGAAACTGGTACCAGCAGCATGGGAATTCTTCGGTGGCTTTTTAAGATGGGAATGGAGCAAATGTAGGAATGGAATGAGTTCATGAGTAATTAAGAGTAATTTCTGTTAATGTTTACAGCGCTAGATATTGTGATTATTTGAAATTAATTGCAAGCACTGGCGATATGGGATGTCTATATAGCTTACATTCATAATGCATGCATTCTCGTAACATACTTTAATTGTATGATTTGTCACTTCAGCTGAAAACTGGACAGATCCTGAAAGCAGACGTCTTGCTGGTCAAACCAGAGTTCATGCTGATGTGCTTAAGAGGTCATGGAACTGGCAAGTGTGTGTATGTACCAGTCAGAAAGGTAGATACCTGAGTTATTCTGTTTTATGTTGGGACGTCAGTAACAGATGGATATAAAATTAGTTAAGTGAGATATGAACTTGAACACCATTTATTATTGCGCTTTCATGATCACCTTCATTTCTTAACACAATCCATCACCAATGTCACATATCCCATCACTGTATCAATGCTTTGAAACTTGCAGCTTAGAAGTGCGTTCTCTGCTGTTTGAGCAATATTCACAGCTTACATTCAACTACTACTTGATTCATGAAACATTTGCCACCAAGTAATGAAAATCACTCGAGGTTAAGTTTGGACTGCTAGGTTCGAGAATTCGATTCTCTGGTAGGATTGTCTTCAGGGTTAAATAAGCTGTTTCCCGGGAAGGTTAACCCGGTCAACAAATGCCCGCAGAAGTCGGATGTGTCGGCCTAACGGCGCAAGAACGCAGCTCTGCTGTAAACAGGCACAACTCAATCACGTCCGAAAAAAAAACTCTGGATGAACGAAGAAGAAGAAATAAGCTGTATGTGGACTGGTCTTGTCATGATGGAGCAGTACTCTAGTCAGTAGGGCTAGATGTTTTGTTTGAATTGCACTCTGAAGCA
The DNA here is from genome assembly GCA_963921405.1 of Cepaea hortensis. Lineage (NCBI taxonomy): Eukaryota > Metazoa > Mollusca > Gastropoda > Stylommatophora > Helicidae > Cepaea > Cepaea hortensis. The sequence continues at coordinate 56,801,868 of OY992878.1, read as the reverse complement.
TCAGCGGTTTCACAGTACAATGCAGCATTCACAATCTGACCTTTATTCTAAAGAATGGGCCAGCAGCACTCTTTGTGAATCCCCAATAAAATGTAAACACAGCTTTCCTGGAATTATTTAGCTTTAGATGAAGATTGCATTGAAGTACAATGTAAATCCTGTTCAGCAAGACTTCTCCCTTATTTGTGTGCTTTGTGTTCCAAGGACGGGCACATTTGTCTGGACACCCACTATGGATATGTAAATTTGTTTGGCTCCATGCGTGTGTAAAATCAAATCAAATCAAATAAACTTTATTAGGGTCACAAATTGGGCGCGCAGGCCCGTCTTACATTTGGCCCTTTCAATCACTCGTCTTTCATTCATCAAGAGCATTATACATTTACATAGGAAGAAAAATAAACATTGTGAAATGAATGTTGTAAACATAAACAAGGCAAATTACCATGTTATGAGGCCCATCTCCCACGTACCCATACATCACCACACCCCCACCTACCCACACACACGCACACCAAGGGACACATACATACCCCACCAACCGACCCATCCCCCTCCCACACATCCCCCATCAACACTCCCCTCACCTGTTCCCCCAACCAAAACACTCGCCACTCACAAACATTCCCCCACCAACCCACATATCCTACGCCCACCCACATACACATCCTAACCCACACATCCTCTCCCCATCCACACCTCAAACCACCCTTCCCCCAGCCACATCTCCATTGACCACATATTTCCCACCCACGCACACAATCCCCCCTCCCCCACACACACACATCTCCCTAACCACCCATACATCCCCAATCCACTCACACACACACCCAACCACCCACACATACATCCTCCACCCACCCATACATGCCGTAACCCAATCCTCCACTACACAATCCCCCACCCGCACATCACATACATCCCCTACCATGCAATATTCCCAACCCACGCACCGCACACACACACATCCCTCACCAACACATCCCACACCCACATACCACCACACATCCCCACCTACACACCACACACATATCCCCCACCTACATACCACACAATATTCACACCCACACAGATACCCTTACCCATCCACCCCACATACCCCCACCCACACACCACAAAAATCCCCTATCCACACACACATACTTAACCCACACAATATCCCTAACCAACACACCACACACCTCTCCCCACCCACACACACATTCCCTACTCGTCCACCAACACACACTCACTCACGCACACATCCTCCACTACGCACGATGTATACAGCACCTAGCATTCTGCTAACTAAGCAAATAATAAAGTTGGATTATGCTGCCACCAAATGACACCTTCAGAAACTACCAGTTACCATGTTTAACTTCCCCATATCAGTTTGTAACTTATTTTCTGACATGCCCTCCTTTATCTTGGAAGTTAATCTTGTTGAGATGTAACTATTGCATCCTGCTTATTTTCCTCTTAGCAGATCAAAACTACCTACCAGACTACTGTTTTCAGTTTTAACTTTCTGTTACTACTCAGTATATGTTGTTTCTTCAGTTGTATGTTGTTTCTTCAGTACCATAGACTGCAGCTTCATTGGCTTTGACATTGAGCACTCTACTGTCTGTTGAAAATAAACTTAAAATGTTCTTAACTTTTAGTTATGCTTTTATTATACAACTCAAGTTTTGTAAATTTTAAGAATGTTAGAAGTATCAAATCTCTCAAGGTATTTGTACTCTTGTGTTTTAAAACGTCTTATGAAAAAAGGTGACCAGTTATGGACACATGTTTAGGAACTTGACATTTGTATGTTGCTTCCTAATCCTTGGGCAGTGGATTATATGCTTCTTTATGTGCATCAAATAATAAATAAAAACTACTTACTGAATTGTTTTTTCCCCACCTTATCCTACAAGCACATCAACGATGCAGAAATTGACAGACCATATGAGCCGGGAACATTTACTGAAGTTGTTGTGAAAGAGTGAGTACTAAAGTTTGTTGTTTCATTCTGTTGATTATTTTTCCCTTTCACTCGCCTTGAACTCAAATACAGTTCAGACACTGCTATTACTTCTAGTGCACTGGACTGATTTTTGCATGTGGATTAGCTTTCCCTATTACCAGTGTCTCTCGCCATCAGGTGAACTACTCTGACTTCATAGACACTTGTAATTTACGTCCCCGAGTCAAGGGCAAGAAGTCATAATTTTAGTCCAGCTGTCATGATAAGTACTTTCTCTCTACTATAGTGTCTTGAGAGATTATACTTCTATAGTGTCGTCCCTGGAGTGAGGGGAATCAACACCCACATTTTATTAAAACCCATATCATATTCTGGAGAAATCCACTAGATTCCGCCCACAACACCCCGTCAGTCTATAGACACCTCTTTCTCTTTCACTCTCTACCACCACCGGATCGTGCCCCCTCTCATTCTACCCCAAAACAACATACTCAACAACTCTAGCTTCTAAAAATTAATAACAATTAATTTATTTAAAAAAAAAAAGAGTTGTATGTGAGAAGTGTAAGCGTGGAATGTGTGTTGTATACTCTAGTGTGAACGTAGAAATCAGACCACAAAGCTCAGGATCAGAGTCCACTCATCATGGCAAGGATTACACGACATCATAATAGTCAGCACAATTGACCTCACCAAACGATGCGTCTCTCCCGCCAGACGTTGTCCACCTCCAGGAGCTTTGATAACCACGATGCTTGGTCACCACTCAAATATACAGCCTGGGACTGATCCTGTCTTGTTCCTAAACACTGTTCCTAAATGTTTATAGAAACTGAGACCACACAATTCCTGCACAGTGAAAAGCGGAACACTGTCCCATGAACATGACATTCTTCATTCCTACGAAGTGTTCTAAAGTTTTCACTCTTAAAACAGTCATTGTACATAGTCTCATATGAATCTCTTAATTTCCCAGATAAGTCCTAATGTTTTACTTTCCTTGTTATGTTGAACAAACACTCTCTAAAGTTTTGGTTTCATGTAGTGTGAAAGTCAATCACTACTGTTCTAGTTATAAGTGGAGTGAAAATCCATCACTACTGGTTTATTCACGAATGGTGTGAAAACTAAAAACCATTACTATGTTGCTGTCCACAGGTAGTGTGAAATACCACCATCACTAATGTTCTCAGTATTTATCCTGTAGGATACTTATATGATTCAGCTCCACAGAGCAATGTTCTTTCAAACCTTTTCTAGCATAGGCCCAGTGAGAAGGTCGCTGACTAATCCTTCTGCACCAAAAATATCCCGGATCTGAATTTTCAATGTTTCCGTGGTTTTCATCCTAACCTGAGGGAACCTGTGAAATAGAGAATATACCTGGTGAGAGCCACCCCGTCACTGATCCCTATTAGATGAGTGTAGGCCACTGGTCTCGCTCAGATAAATAACAGTGAACCAAACTCTGTCATGGACAGATGAGCTCATCACATAGCTCTGAGTTACGGTAAGACAAGCGAAGACCAAAATAGAAAGTGCAGGACCTCAGTAGCCACCATTAAGATCCCACCATTGGACATTTCCCCCATCCCCCAACCAACTTCAATCCCTTTAAATATCATCCCCCTTCACTATTCACAACCAGCTGAGCAAATTGATTTCCCACACCAGTTAATTTTAACAAGGCAACTTCCTACTGTTGCCGACACTCGAACGACTAACCACAACACAACACTATGTTAATGACCTAATCTCTATTTATCCCTAGACTGTACTACATTATTCACATCTAATGTTTACTAGTAATTACCTTATGAAAACTCCACTATCCCTTAATCGAATCTTATCCTTGTCATAACAGACACATGTCCAACCATGTAAAATGGATATTAACACGTTAGATTCTCTTTTCTACACCAGGATAGGGCTATTCAAATTACGTCCGCCTAGGTTGACTTTATTCTGCACACTAACGGAAACCAGTTTAGTTTTCTCATTTCCAGTCAGGGATGTCCTAGTGACATCCTTTGATGTCACACAGGTGTCCCCAAGGGCAGACTATCTTTGTCACTAACCTCACAAGAGTAGTTTATCTCCCCCTTGGTACAACGAAAACAAGCCGGTGTTTTCCCTTCATTCTCCCGATCGGGCAAACATCATGCCGACATTTTGATGTAGGAGAATTCCCAAGGACTCCCGACTGTCTTGATCTGACTGCTACTAGAAGTAAACAACTTGGAGCTGTGAACACAGACTGTTTTTTCTGTAATTTTTTTCATCTTATCGCCAACCACAGTGGTTTCCGTGACACCAGCTGACCGGTACAGGGTTGTACCCGCATCCTCAACATCAGCACAATGTTTAAGAATGCACGCTTTTATCTATTCAGCCATGCTGACCTCCACTCTGTTGATATATGATTTCCATGCATGCATATACTCATGTGCATACAGTACACACGTACATACATATATACAGATGTATATATTGAAGTGGCCGCAGATGCTCAATGATGCTAATTGCCTGGAATTGTTTGTAGCATATGAAAATTAAACCACCTCTTTGTTTCTTAAGTACTAATTATTTTTCTGTGTTTATATAAAATGATGGCAGTTATTTGGTGTTACCAGCTTTGAAGGATGGCTAAGCAATGTGATGCATGCAAGTGAGACATGAGATTGTTGGATGAATACAGCCTCAGAGGAAAGCCTTCTTGGCTGTAACATGTGGAGAGGTACTGTTGAACTCAGTGAAAGGAGACTATTTCAACAAGAAGAAGTGAAAATAACCCACCACGAGGCAAGCCAGGCCATGTGGCTGGAAACTTTCTGCTCATAGGGTTCATCCGCCCATAGATATGACTGGATGAGACTATTTTAAGCAATGTTAACAAATATGGTTCCAATCATGCTTTCTGACATGCCAGATTTAGTGCTTAATTAAGTAAGTAAAGGACCCTATTATACACATCTTGGAGGCATTTTGGGAAAATGATGCTGGCCCCATATATTTTATCAACCAGTCGGCACTCAAGAGGTAATGTGATCAATATAATGCCTGCTGCTGTTACTTCCCAAGATGTGGTACTCATGTTTTAGGCTGTCGACCTAGGAGCCCAGGCCATTTTACCGTCTTGATGCAAATACAACTACTATGACTACAAGATAGCCATTGTACTACCTTGGTTACCGAATTTGGCACTAAGAGGTTTGATGAGCTGTTCCACTCTCTCTGCCTTTACTTCTGGTATCTGTTAATTAAAAGTTAGCCGGACACGGAAAGCCTACCCTTGCTGGAGAATCGTTAGATGTCATTGATGGACAATGTGGTAGTATACAATTACCACATGGCAACTGCTGCTTTCTGTATTCAACAAACTACACATGTTCATTCTATCCTGAGGTTTTAGTTAACAGTTATGTCATGCACAGTTTCTTGCATGCGTATGTAAAAATTGAACTATTTTCTTGCAGCTATTTTGGTGACTATACTCTAGCAGTTCTTAAGAGTCAGGACCCTGAGGTTATGGCAAAGGAGAATGCAGAGAAAATTAATTTCAAGACATTGCCAAAGCACAACATAAAACCTGGAATGGTATTAGAAGCCAAGTAAGTTCAATGGGTTTATTTTTCTGTCTTTGTCAGTGAATGTGTGGTCATAAGATATTTTCAATACCAAGGATAATGCTCAACTGCAACTTACCTTAAACATTATACTTGTACATTCATTTATTTATGCTGTAGAATCGTTATAGTGGTAGAAGAGGTTAGCATCTAGAAGTAGAAAATGTAGTTAATATTACAAAGTATCCACCAGAATAAATGGAGAATTCTGCACCTTAACAGAGCAGATTACTCACATTTCTTGGCAACCAGAATTTCTGTCAAATATAGAGGCCACAAGCCATCCATATGTATGTGGAAGATAAGGGAAAACCATTATATTATCCTCTCAAGAATAAGTTTATTATAAGCATGTCACATATCTGAAATAGAGTAGTGACACGTTCTAAAACATCAGCCCAGTCTTTGGGCTAACTTACGAGGCATTTGATCTTTGTGAAATGGTTCAGCTAAAAGCTAATGACAGTAGACTGCAGAATGAAGAGTTTGCCATTTAAGCTGTAATGGTTAAAGGCAAGTGTATAGACTTCATTGCACTGAATGTTACCTTTCGTGGCTGTCTCTCTCCACAGCAGAGAAAGCTGCTCATCAAGAGCATCGCAGAAAACTTCATCGCTCCAGCAATGCGTACCAGTGCCCTTAGAGCCTGATTTTGTTGTTGTTGCTATCACTCGCTTTGAACTCAAGCGTAGTCCACACACACTACTTCTAGTGGTGCTGGACTGAATTTTGCGTGCAGATTAGCTTTCCCTATTAACAGTGTCCCTCGCCATCAGGCAAATCCACTCCGACTTCAGAGGTACTTGTAATTTACATCCCAAAGTCAAGGGCGGGAGGTCCATATTTTAGTCCAACTGACCGGTGTAGCATCACCACTGTTGCTCTTATCCATTCGGCCATGCTGACCTCCTAGAGTGGTGTAATCGCTCTTCTTATGCTCTGTATCACCTAAAAGAACATAGGCGACTTCTTATGCTCTGTATCACCTAAAAGAACATAGGCGACTTCTTATGCTCTGTATCACCTAAAAGAACATAGGCTCACTTCATACCAAGACCTTCTCTGAAAATGTGTTCAGGATGGTTTGATTTTGCAGCTAATTTTGGCACCATTTTGCCAGTTTTCTGTACTCTGATTTGAAAAGTAAAGAGCATTCTTCTCATTCAGTCATTTGTTTATTTAGCTGGAGTTTGATAAAACCGTTTTGTGTGTCAGGTCTTAGTCAGATATGACTGAGCTACTGTATGACTGTAGACGGTACTACCTGCTTTCTGTTGGTGCCGAATATTGGGCGGTGCTCACCAAACCTGACACTCCATATTGTGCCTTCTTGTGCATCTTCTGGTGGAAGAGTGCAATTGGGAAGCCATACCCTTGTGCGAGGAAATGCAACCTAAAGACTAAATGTTATGGCAGGGCAGACCAGGCCTTAAGCCTTGGTCGGCAATTGGTCTAGGATGGAAGCTTCGACAGGTGGACAGAGTATTGCTTTGCTGATCCGTTAGCTTCTGCAGCTTGTCTTATTCCAGACGTATTGGTGTTACCTTTCCTCTGGAGTAAACTAGACAGGCCGAGAGAGGGATCATGCTGCATGGGCAACTCATGGTCTCTAAATTCAGCCCAGGCTTTGTTTTATGAAGAGGTATGACTCCATTTTACAAACTATCGTCTGTCAAGACGGCTAGGTGCCAGTCGATAAAACCATATTACCTGGAAGGTTAACCCGGTCAGCAAATGCCTGCAGAAGTCGGATGTGTCGGCCTAATGGCGCAAGAGCGCAGCTCTGCTGTAAACAGGCACAACGCAATCACATCCAAAAAAAAACTCCGGATGAACGCAGAAGAAGAAGAAGAAACCATGTTAAATCATGCTACAGAAAATTGTATAGTCTGACCCTTCATTATATAAAGTTCTGTTCTGTATAAGTTTTAAAAATTATTGTTTTTGTAATATTTTCTTTTTGTAGATTGTAGTGGCACAAATTTTCTGGTGACTGCAGTTGTAATTTGCAGTTACAGTTTCAGTACCAGGTGTCACTCACTCATCATGTGTGTCACATTAATTGACTACAGCATTTTGTTTTATTACTGTTCAGAATCCGAGCTGTCCACCCACTGCAGCTGAATATTGTAGTGAAAGATTTACATGGTCGGGTGCACATAACAGAGGCTGCTGACAGTGTTCAAGAGGTTGGTATGAGACATTCAATAAAACATGCACATTCACATGCAGAAAGGGACACACATGTATAAAGTAAAGAACACTTTCCCCACACCTTCAGGCATATAGGCATAGCTCCACATGTTGATAGACCAAATGATGCTTGATGGGTGATGTGTCTGTATCACACCAGCCACCTTTACTCTCCAAGATACAGGGTGTATTTTTAATGACTGTGCAGTGTTTGAAAATATTGCCGGTCCAAGTTTTATATGTACCTATTATGTTCGAGTGGCTAGAATGCCGGATTCTCCTTCTTGAGACCCGGGTTCAAATTCTCGGTAAGGTGTGAGGTTTTTTCTGTCAGGGGCAAAAAGAAAACTAACCTGCACAGTTCGCGGCGACTGCACTAGCCAGGGGGCCTTAATTCCTCAGGCTCAATACCTCCCTGCCATACACCGCAAGGTACTATATTGGCAGTAAATGACAGTTGACAATCGCATGAACTTTACAGAGGGTGAATACAAAACTTGGACCCGCAATATTTTCAAAACAGTGCACAGCCATTAAAAATACATCCTATACATACATCTTAGACTGGGTTGATCTGGGAGCCCAGACTAGTTTACAAAAATATTTGTTGGTGTACATTTGGATCCGTGACTACAGGGCTGGCAGGCAAGCACGCTAAACATTGTACTTCTGCAGCTCCTGGAACACAAGATATAAACCCATATAGTCAGAGAGAGAGAGAGAGAGATCACCACTGTCTGAGACTTTCAGTGACCACATCACCTCAGTATTACCCGTTGTGTGCCAATCAGTCTAAAAAAATGAGGGCTCAATTACCTGGCGTGCCTCATGACATGAAAAGGGGTACTTGATATAATGTATTTACATCGTTTCACAATGGTTTGACTCAGCAACAAAGTGTTTGTTTGCTACATTTTAGTCTTAGTTTTTAAGATATGTTGAAAGTGAGCTAGTTTTCAAGTCTGTAGAGCTCATATGTGCAGGGGTAGAAAATATGGCCATTTTGGTGTTTTATGCTATTGGTAATATGTAAAAAAATAAAATGAACAAAATAAAAAACTGAAATGATTGTAGGCATAAACAGTAAGGACCTGTTTAGCTCTATGTGTCTTCATTAATCTTAGTATTTTTTTTCTTCAGTCATCTTAGTATGTTATGTCTTCATTATTTTTAGTAGTTTGTGTCATAATTAATATTAGTATTTTATGTCCTAATTAGTCTTAGTATGTTGTGTCGTCATTAATCTAAGCATTTTGTCTTCATTAATCTTAGTATGTTGTGTCTTTGTTAATCTTAGTATGTTGTGTCTTCGTTAATCTTATTATGTTGTGTTTTCATTATTCTACTAAGTATGTCGTTTCTGCATCTTAGTATGTATTAATCTTAAACTGTATTCATATTATTCTTTTTCAGGGAGATTGTCCTCTACAAAAATATCGTCAGGAAAAGATGGTGAAAGTGAAAGTCCTAGGACTTAGAGATCTCAAGTCTCAGAGGTATGTAACTTCAAAACTAAATTATCCTTATGGCATATCCTTGTGTCTGTTGAGACGAAGGTCACTTGTAGAAGCAGGCGTGTGCAGGCCAGGTCTTTTCACTTCCAATAGATTGAAGGTGGTGTTGCTGAGATGATTCTGCTTGAGTCTCAGAAATTATTGGTTTGAATCCCAGCAGAGGTGGCAGCTTTTTCCATAACCAGTGGTTTCTCATGATGTCACATTGGGTAGTGAGATCGATTGCTTAGCCTTCTGAGATAAGGATGGAAAACAAGGTCCCGTGTACAAGTTGACAGTATACAAAATCCCAAAGTTGTTTGAAATTGCAATGAGGGAACCATAAGGCTGCTTGAATAAATAAGGGGGTAGATATGAGCACAGTTAAATTTATTCAGAAATGTTCTCACAGAGCCTGAGATAATTATGTAAACAATATAAAATAACAAAAAGTAATGTAGCTTTACAGACCAGAATTATAAAACATTCAGGATGTTGCAGCGACTAGCCTTCACCAGAAAACAAATACATGCATAAAACATAACATATATCATGGAGAAGACCCTCCAGTGACTACATTAAGGCATTGTGTTTTGTGTATGTATTTTTTTTGCTGATGAAGGCTGATTGCCACAACATCCTGTATATTTCGTAATTCTCTTCTGTACAGCTGCATTACTTTGTGTTATTTTATATTGTTTATATTTCCACTGCTTTACCGCAGTTCCACTAGTTTTATTCATGAGATAATGATGTAGTACGAAAACTATGCAGAACATAGTTTGCAAAAAAAAAAGATCTTGCATGATGGCCTTACTTTACAAGTACAGGTCGGCTTAAAAGACTCAGTTAATAATTTTTCTGCTAACTGCATGTGGCGCAGAAGTAAATGTACATCAAAGATATCCGTGAGGTGGAAATACAATAAAAAGGAGACCCTATTTCTTAAATGCATGTCCTGCTATGTGAGGGCCTAACACACCCAACAGTGTGAATGCATCTGCCTTGAGATTACTTTTACCTTGTAATCATTAGAATTTTAAATGTTGTAATATTGTTGGTCATGAGGAATATCTGTCACATGTGTCACTATTGTATGCATTTACTTCTGCCTGCCAGTCTCATCAAATATTTATTTCTATGTTTGCCTGTTTAGTTCAGTCTCTCTGTCTCTGTAATTTTCGCCTAGTCAGATATTTAATTTAGTCTCCATCTTTGTCTCTTTAGTATCTTTTATTGTCAAATTGTCAGGTCTGCCTCTTTGTCTCTGTAATTCTTTCATTGCTAAATATTTAGTTCAGTCTTCCTTCCCTATATTTGTCTGTGTAATTCTCTTATTGTCAAATATTTAGTTTTGTTTACCTGTCTTTTTAATTCTTTCATTACCAGATATCTTCTTCTGTCGGCCTGTCTTTATCTCTGCAATTATCTGTGTAAAATATTTAGTTATTTCTCTGTCTTTGTAATTGCGTCTTTCCCTCTTAAATTCCTCTCATTGTCATATATGTCATTCAGTCTTCGTCTATATTTCTATAATTCTCTCGTTGTCAAATATTTAGTTCTGCCGCCCTGTCTTGGTTTCTGTAATTCCTTGTTTGTCAGATTTTTAGTTCTGTCTGCCTGTCTTTGTCTTTGTATTTCTCTCATTGTTAAATATTTAGTTTTATTTACCTGCTTTTGTAATTCTTTCATTGCCAGATATCTACTTCTGTCGATCTGTCTTTATCTCTGCCATTATCTCAGTGTCAAATCTTTAGTTATTTCTGTCTTTGTAGTTCTCTTTTAGTTATGTCTGCCCATCTTTGTTACTGTAATTCTTTTATGGGCTCCCAGCTGTAATGGCTGCATGTTGATTTTAGTTTTCATGGAGATTAATGTATTATGCATAAAATAGTGTGTTTTATTCATGAGATAATGATGTAGTACGAATCATGACCACGATGTTAAATATAAACTATACTTTTGTATTTTATTTTAAGCTACCTACCCATTACTCATCCCAAGTCTAATCGGGCTCTTCTGGAATGTACTCTTAAAGAAAGGTATGTTGTTCACAAAATTATAAAATGAGTAAATCGACCATTTATATTGTTTTTGGTTGGTGGAGAACCCTATTGTGTTAACTGTACTTTTATACCAACTGATGTAATCATTTCCCAAATGCTCTATATGTAGGTTAAACAAAATAAAAGAGCCTTTTTCTGCTTTAATGCATATTAGGAAAAAGGTGCTAACTCCATATCTTTTATAGACCAATTGGCACTTGATAGACGGTTTGGTCGGTATCATGTCTGCCACCTTTGCTTTCCAGAAAATTTTCTTGTACTTATTTTAGACTGGCCCAACCTTGGAGCCCATTCATTAAAAAAAAATTCCGCATTGATGAGAAATCAAACTCATGACCACCAGATCAGCAGGCAAACATGCTAACCAATGAGCTACTGTGGCTCCCTCTATATATTATAAAGGTGCAGAAAGCAAACAGGTAAATCTGTTTTGTAAATCTGTAAATCAGAAAAAGAGAAGACTGCCATTTCCAGCGACTCCTTGGCTAGAATGAGCAATGTCTGGAAAAACAGAAATATCACAGGCACAAACATCCGTTTTCTGAAACATGTGGCCTGCATGCAAATATTACACAATGAGTAATAAAATCATGAAGAAACAGGAAGTAGTTGAGTTGTGATTATTTTTATAAAATGCTAAGAATATCGAGAAGAAAACCAACATTTAGGTATTGACAGCTGCAGTGTTACAAGATCACTCATCAAAGTCATAAGGTAAACAAAAATGACATTTATGGTGCATACCAACAGAAGAGGTGGATTTTGGTAATCAACCTTGTGTAGGTAGATACTTAGACCACCTTGTGTAGGTAGATACTTAGACCACCTTGTGTAGGAAGATACTTAGACCACCTTGTGTAGGTAGATACTTAGACCACCTTGTGTAGGAAGATACTTAGACCACCTTGTGTAGGTAGATACTTAGACCACCTTGTGTAGGTAGATACTTAGACCACCTTGTGTAGGTAGATACTTAGACCACCTTGTGTAGGAAGATACTTAGACCACCTTGTGTAGGTAGATACTTAGACCACCTTGTGTAGGTAGATACTTAGACCACCTTGTGTAGGTAGATACTTAGACCACCTTGTGTAGGTAGATACTTAGACCACCTTGTGTAGGTAGATACTTAGACCACCTTGTGTAGGTAGATACTTAGACCACCTTGCGTTGGTTTTTTACGAAAATGGTGTGGGTGACGGTCGTTCAGGAAGCAATGGCAAAATACTGAATGTAAACTTGCAAAGAGATCACAAACAGCAAAAATGCTGGGAATGACTGTGATACCCTGTGAAGGATATGCAACTAACTTAGGTAGATACTTAGTTTATCTTCGGTGTAATGCTTGCAGTTGGTTCTTTACTTATTTACATATCTGGTGCCCATTTGATATGGCTGCCTTGTTTGTTAAATAAGTGAGAATTCTCCAGTAAACATATAATGAAACCTTGATTTGCTAAAGCTATTGAAAGTAGAACATTATAAACAAATATAAGAAAGTAACAAAAGTGTTCTTTGTTTATGCAATGAGAAAAATAGAAAACACAGTGACAGCTGGAAAGATCATTGGTAAAAGAGGCAGGAGCAGACCAAGAGAAATGATGCTGGATGGATTGGTATGGTAGCATATAGGAATATCATCAATAGAATTAATCCAGAACACCAAGGACCGAGGTCATTAGAGATGCATGAATGCACAGCTCACATGGCACATGACGATGATGCTGATATACAATGAAACAGTCATTGAGCTAATCATGATCAATTAAAGTAAAAACAGTCAACACCAGTACAAGAAAAGTCACTTGCTGATTTACTCATATGCACATAATTTCTTCTTCAGCAAAATCAACAGTGAAACTGATGCAGGTCTTTTCACTCCAAAACTGACTTTGCAGAATGGTGACAAAGTTGTAGCATTTGTTATAAAGGTGTGTATAGTGTTTGATATATATATATTTATTATCAGTATATATTAGAAACTATTTCAGCAAATGCTATTTTATTTTCTACATCTTATATATAAATTAGGATGTGCGTATGTATTTATGTATCTCTGTATGTCCTTCATTTGTTCGCGAACGGCCCATCCGATTGAGATGAAATTTTCTACACGCCTTCCTTTCATTCCAGAGCTGTCAACTGTGATATTTTGTTAGTGTGAAATCGCCTGCTTACTCAGTATTATTTCATTTTTCATTTTTCATCATAATTTCATATATCTCAGGGGACCTAACTCTGTAAAAGTTATTTCAAGGGGCATAACTTTTCTGTATAACTTATAGTCATATTGTGGCATCGTTTTCAAAGATTTATAAACTCTTTGTCCATAGTTATGTACCGGCATATGAGTTATAATAAATAATGATACAATCTGTAAGGCATTTTCAAAGTTTTCATAAAAATGATGCACAATGCATAACATTGTAACTCATCTTTTTTTGCTTAAGAAGTTACTGTAGTCATGCAGGTGATTAGAAAGAGTTTTCATTAAAAATAATGGATGGTGTGTGGTAGAACGTTATTTTAAGTTACATTTTTTTTTGTTGTATGAATTTAATGAAGCCGGACAGGGTCAGGCAGACAGATAGACAGACAGACAGACAGATAGACAGTCGGGAACAGGAACTTATATGACTACTTATATAAATTAAATGAGATGCTTCACACCAGGAGCTGGGCGATGTCGGGCCGGGTCAGACAGACAGACAGACAGACAGATAGTCGGTAACGGGAACGGGAACTTATATGACTACTTATATGAATTAAATGAGATGCTTCCCACCAGGGACTGGGCGAAGCCGGGCAGGGTCAGCTAGTTTCTCATAAAAGTGACACCACTTTTGTACTGAAGATATAAGTGTATCACTAGTGTATTACTTGAGGTGATGAGGAACTGGAGCAGCACAATGGCCAGCATGATTGTATGCTAGCTCAGTGCTCGCGTGTATGAATACCCATTAAGACAAATGAGGTCAGTATCACACCAAATGACTTTATTTTCTAGAAAATATTCTGGTGTTCAAATTATGAGACTTTGTTAACTCCAGAGCCATGTGATGTTATCAAAAATCCCTGTCTTGATGGGGATTTAAAACCACTACTGGCATGTCAGTTTGGGATTGTGCTAGACAATGCACTCCACACCATTAAGCTGTGTTCTGTTATTTGTTTGGCACTCAGATAAATGTTTATGCTTTCCTAGATTTGTTTCTCATGATTTGTTTATCAGTAAAGGTATTGAAAGTGTCTTTGTCCATCTCCCTAGCAATTTTATGTTTATTTGTTGTTTTTAAAAAAATCCTAGCTTAATTCTAGCTACATAATCTAACAATATTATTGTGCATATGATGAACAGATATCCAGCAACAAGGTGTGGTGTCAGGTGAGCCTGAAACAGCAAGGATACATTGATTTGTTCCACCTGTCCACCGATGTGGATATTCTAAACAATGTTAACAACCACTTCAAGACTGGTCAAGCCTACCAAGTTACAGTTCTGGAGAGTGAAGATGATGATAAACTCGTCTTGTCTAGAATTGGTATGAAATTTGTGTTTTTGACTTTTTAAAATGTTAAATAAACAAAGTCTGGTTAACCTTGAGCGTACATTTGATATCATCATGTAGCAGGTACCTTCCAGAACATCGCTGTCCTACAAAATGTTTCCCCATCTCTGGCCATGTCTCCTGCCTTGTGACCTTCATGCCCAAGGTGTCTGCAATGTCCTGTGGTCATCTTTATGCTGGACAACCCAGCCTCTTCTCCCAGGAACCAGTCCTTCCATCACTGTTCTCTCCAAGCCACTTTCATGTTAATATGGCCAAAGTATTGCAGTTTCATAGACAAGCTATAGTTTATGAGCCAGTTGTAATGGCTGGGTATTATTATAATTTTGTATGGATTACAGCCAGTTACAATTTACTCTTTATAATTGCCAAATGACAAAGGATCTTTGATGGGACTTGGCATTCACGTAGGGCCTTCTCTTAACTTGGTCCTTATCTAAGAAGGCTGGGCACCTGATTTATTTCTCAAAAACATTAATTAAAATAAAAAGGTAATGGTAGTCCCAAAACAGATACTGCCATAAGTTGTGAAGTATTAGGCTGTCACCCATTCTAGGCCAAGATATATGAGGTGGGGCGGCCACTTGCCTTCCTCATCACTTTTCTTCACAGACAGTTGTCAGAAATTTCCTAAAATTGGCAGATATGAATTTAATATGGCTGGTTCATATCTGGAACTGTGCTGGAGATTGAACCACCACCTTAGGCAAGTGTACTAACCACATTGCCACTGTGGCTGCATTACATCAAAAGTGGGAGTATAACTTCCTTGGGTTCTTTATTTAGTGAACATTACCGTCTGCTGGTTGACCATTTTTAAGCCAGCTGTAGCACCTTATCTAGAAACCAGCTTCGTCCTTATTTATAATAAAGGAAGTGTTAATAATTATTTTCACCTTTTTATTTCAATTTCTTCACCAGTTTTATTCAGAACAAGTGACATTTTTGTTTTACCTTCTGAATTGGTTGTGTTTAAGATGGCAGAATGAAAGTCACAGTTGGAGAACCAGTGACAGCACAGATCACCAGCATGAAGACAGGGGTAGCTCTGTACGTGAAGTTGCCTGGCGGGCGATTGGGCATTATAAATACACAACCTTCTGTACTTCATTATGTGGGTCAGTACATCAGATGTCAGGTCAGAGAGATAGAAGACCTAGACAGGTGCATTTTGACACTATTGGATCCAAGGTAAATTGGTATTTTATTGAGATTCAGTGTCTTATTTTGTTTAATACTTTGGTAATCAGAAAAACTCTTCCTCCAAAATGAACACTAAACAGTAATCTCATGTAAGATATTGTCAGAGGGGCAGATGTATTAGAACTTTACATCTACTGAAAGTAAAAGACCCCTTTTTGAGCAACGAGGCATATTGAGTTTATGGTGCCAGTCCCATATTTGTAGAGCAATAGACACTTGATGGGTGATGTTAATATGCCGACCTCCTTTACTTCTCAGGAAATGTTCTGGTACCCATTTTAGGCCAGGTCAACCAGAGAACTCAGGTCAGTGAAAATACACACCCCTAGGGGGATTCAAACACATGCCCACAGGTCTGGATGGCAAACAGTATGTATACTATGTTCTGGCAGAATAAGGTGTATTGACCAGTTATTCCTCATCAGCTTTCTTTCCCAGATTTATGCAAAAAATCAAGAATAGAAGAAAACAATAAATTATTTTAGTACAGTGGTTCTCAACCTTTTTTGGCCCCATGCACCCCTCCTTCATATTTTCAGAATGTCATTCCCACCCCCACACCCCGCTTTGTGTTTCCTTCCTGGGGGGAAGGTTGAGAATCACTGTCTTAGTAGATGGCTGTGTGTGTTTATTTGTTACTTAAAGTTAAAACTGAGAGGATTGACCACATTGCACCTGGTTTTACCCCATCTGGCTTGGTCTCACTCTATTATATTGAGAAAGTGCCTGTCGAGAGTATCACGCTATAACTTCACAGCTGTACAACTTCCACTGGTCTGCGCAAAAAATGCACTCTTGGTCAGAATGATGCAGTCTTAAAACATATGCACAGCCTTCAGAGCATGAAGCAGAAGGCTTGATCACTTTGCCAAAGATCAGTGTCACTTAATAGGGTCCACAGACAAGTGGAATCACTTTGTGGGCTTGTCTGTTAATGATACAGTGAGTGTGAATAACTATGACAATGCTCAATAACCTGGGGTATTATTCATTTCATACAACACTCAATTATGACACTTGTTTCCACTCTCACAATCTCTTGGAACATGGTTTCCTTCACAATGACATAAAACATTCAACAATTTACATATTGCGTGTTTCAAACCGAGTTTCTGAAAGATGTTGAGTGTAAAGTAAACATGAGAAAGAAAAACACAAGATGTTGTGTTTTCAAAGTATAAAACAGTATTATGAATATAAACATAATTGTTGTAAGAATATTGTGAGAATATGATTGGAGCAGGATTAAATGTATCCCATCATGATTTTATACTATGCACGTCAGTACTATAGAAATCCTTAGTTGTGGCATGGAAAGGTATCAGTACACAAATGACTAAAATGCCTGCAAACATAGAAAGCCATGATAACAAATATTTGCAGGGTGCATAATAGACTGGTCTCTATGATAAGACATGAACTTTTAAGCCACATGGAAAAGCACTTGATGATGATACATAGTATTTCTTTTAAAAAAAACACCACTATTTTCACACTTCACCAAAATATTGAATTATCAAGTTTGTAATACTTACAATTCTACTTTATTGTAGAGAATCCTCGTGTATGATGTTTGTATGACATGTTTTACTTATGGGGCAGTAATTATTGCAAGATAAATTCCTCACATGTGCTTATATCAAGCATCAAATTGAACATTATATCAATGTCATATATATATAATCATACATGAACACACGTAAATATACATAATCATAAATGCGTGCTAGTAGATCAGGTTAGTGAAAGAAAAACATGCTATTAAGGAAAATAAATCTCACATGGGTTTGGTTTGAGACACTGATTCTTGATAGCGTTCAGAGCCATGAGAGTAACAAATCAGATTTAGCACATAAAATAGGTGCCAAACAGGTTTTAAAGTGAGTCCAGTCTTACCCCTAGTAATGAATTTTGCTTTTCATCATATTCTTGATTGCAAGGATGACAATAGGATACAGCCAGGGCTGACTTCGACTAAGTTTTGGGCTGGTACAGGTCATCCAATGTCAGCTGAAGCAGGGAAATAACTGTAAATTCTGAGTAACTTTTCTTTCTGAACATCAAAAATATGCTTTGCTTATTTCACTACATAAAATAACCAGCTCTAACGGGTACATTTTTATAGTAACCTATACGCAGAGAGCAATATTCCAGAACTGCTTGTTACAATCAGTCCATGATTTGTACTTTTATCTGATTTGTTTTTATTTTGTGGTGAATTTATGAGATACATAGACTCTGGGTTATTTTAGTATGTGAATTGAGAATATCTCAAACTTGCTAATGGGAAATGAAGGTTATTAATATTGTCGCTAAGCAAATGTGTTCCCTGTATACCCTAGATAAATCTGAGATTTACAAATACAATAATGTGTCTTTAGAGTATTATAATGGATGTTTTGGGAACATAGCTATGATGTTGAATATAATATTGTGATTTCAGCCAGGGTCTTGTGATAAAAGCAAGGAAGAGAAAGCATGAGGCATCAACTCTGGAAACAAAAGACAACACCACAGAAAAGAACATTATCAAGATGAAGAAAGTCCAGAAGATGGAACAAAAGAAGAAGAAAGTAGCAGATGCTGAGGAACAAGGAGACATCAACAAAGATTCGTCAGACTCTGACAAGGAGGATGAAAAATCTGTTCAGCAGGTGGGTTCTCTAAACTATCATCACAACATGTGTACCATTACTGCAGGTGCTGCCACAAGGATATTGGAAGTGTTCATTGTGAAAGACCGCTTTTGCTAGAGCAGTCACCATGCAGTGTGCAGGATAAGATATGTATTTTGCATCAAAGAGATATAAATCCTTTGCCTTACTGGACATAGAACGTGTTCTCATTATTGAGAAACTAGTATCCCCCTATTGCTGTAAAGAAAGCAGTGGCAAACTACTCAACGTAAACTTGCCAAGAAATGACAAACGGTAAAAAAAAATGCTGTGGTTGACCTGACTTCCTGTAAAGGATATGTAACTAATGTTTTTAACCACTGAAAATGCTGCTCTTCACTGTTATGATTATTTTTTTCTCATGTTATTGAGTCTGTTATTTCATACTTGGGTTAGTGTCACCATTTTGTGGTCTCAGGAAGAAATGCGCTAACGACACATTGTCAAGAAATTAATGTAAGCCTTTGTTTAAAAGTCAATTTTGTCCAGTTTATTATTGAGAATTTACGCCTACAAAGTTTGTGCCAGTAAAATTATTAATGTGAGTGAATATAATTAGTCACAATGGTATATTCATGGGATTATTATTGTTGGTGATAAACAGAAATTATAAGTATATATTTAGTCAGGTCTTAGATAAGACTGAGGAACCATATAACAGTAGACGGTACTAGCTGCTTTCTGTAGTGCCAAAAAAAAAGCACAATAACTGTCTGTCAAGATGGTAAAATGCCAGTACAGTTTCATACATGTACACAGTGGTGTCTCTAACTTTTACTGCAAGTTAAAGATGTTGTAAAACACATTCATGCCTTGTTGTAAACATGTCTGTTTATGTCCTCAGGTGAAGAAAGTGTTGTAAACATGTCTGTTTATGTCCTCAGGTGAAGAAAGGAGCCAAAGTGCCACGGCTTTCCATGCAAGGATTTTCTTGGGAAGGAGAGTTATCAGTCAGTATGGGCGATGACAAGGCTGATTCTGATGATGATGATGATGATGGAGATAACATTGTAAGTCATAAGATATCATGCCATTAGAGTTGGTAGAACTGGTGCTTGATATTTTCATGTTTGGTAGTAATGCAGGAAAGCAAGCATTGGGATCACAGCATCTGTCAAATCATGAAATGGGGTATTCGAGTTTGACTTCAGTGACTAAGTGGGATGGGGCCATGAGAATTGAGAGTGTAAGAATCCTTGATGTTTTTACTCAGAATCATTGCCATGAACAAATGTTACTTGCATTATGCATGTATTTTGCTTGGAGCATGAACAGGCTGGATTTCTCAAGGGAATTGAGAAATTGTGTAATGTTAGGGGACTTACCAACATGAATTCAGCACTGCTGACTGGAATGACTAAAACAATCACTAGTAAACAACAAATATTTATTAACTGGTGCCTGCACATAACAGAAGGACTAAATGGTATGACAGAATCACCTGTGTGGAGCTTATGGATGGCGAGAACTAGACAAACACCAGTGTGGAGCTCACAGAGAGAACTAGACAAACACCAGTGTGGAGCTCATGGAGAAAACTAGACAAACACCAGTGTGGAGCTCACAGAGAGAACTAGACAAACACCAGTGTGGAGCTCACAGAGAGAACTAGACAAACACCAGTGTGGAGCTCACAGAGAGAACTAGACAAACACCAGCGTGGAGCTCACAGAGAGAACTAGACAAACACCAGCGTAGAGCTCATGGAGAAAACTAGACAAACACCAGTGTGGAGCTCACAGAGAGAATTAGACAAACACCAGTGTGGAGCTCACAGAGAGAACTAGACAAACACCAGTGTGGAGCTCACAGAGAGAACTAGACAAACACCAGCGTAGAGCTCATGGAGAAAACTAGACAAACACCAGTGTGGAGCTCACAGAGAGAACTAGACAAACACCAGTGTGGAGCTCACAGAGAGAACTAGACAAACACCAGTGTGGAGCTCACAGAGAGAACTAGACAAACACCAGTGTGGAGCTCACAGAGAGAACTAGACAAACACCAGCGTAGAGCTCATGGTGAAAACTAGACAAACACCAGTGTGGAGCTCACAGAGAGAACTAGACAAACACCAGTGTGGAGCTCATGGAGAGAACTAGACAAACACCAGTGTGGAGCTCACAGAGAGAACTAGACAAACACCAGTGTGGAGCTCACAGAGAGAACTAGACAAACACCAGTGTGGAGCTCACAGAGAGAACTAGACAAACACCAGCGTAGAGCTCATGGTGAAAACTAGACAAACACCAGTGTGGAGCTCACAGAGAGAACTAGACAAACACCAGTGTGGAGCTCATGGAGAGAACTAGACAAACACCAGTGTGGAGCTCACAGAGAGAACTAGACAAATACCAATGTGGAGGTCACAGAGAGAACTAGATAAACACCAGTGTGGAGCTCATGGAGAGAACTAGACAAACAGCAGTGTGGAGCTCACAGAGAGAACTAGACAAACATCAGTGTGGAGCTCACAGAGAGAACTAGACAAATACCAGTGTGGAGCTCACAGAGAGAACTAGACAAATACCAGTGTGGAGGTCACAGAGAGAACTAGACAAATACCAGTGTGGAGCTCACAGAGAGAACTAGACAAACACCAGTGTGGAGCTCACAGAGAGAACTAGACAAACACCAGTGTGGAGCTCACAGAGAGAACTAGACAAACACCAGTGTGGAGCTCACAGAGAGAACTAGACAAATACCAGTGTGGAGCTCACAGAGAGAACTAGACAAACGCCTGTGTGGAGCTCACGGAGAGAACTAGACAAATACCAGTGTGGAGCTCATGGAGAGAACTAGACAAACGCCAGTGTGGAGCTCATGGAGAGAACTAGACAAACGCCAGTGTGGAGCTCACAGAGAGAACTAGACACACACCAGTGTAGAGCTCATGGAGAGAACTAGACAAATACCAGTGTGGAGCTCATGGAGAGAACTAGACAAACGCCAGTGTGGAGCTCATGGAGAGAACTAGACAAACAGCAGTGTGGAGCTCACAGAGAGAACTAGACAAACAGCAGTGTGGAGCTCATGGAGAGAACTAGACAAACGCCAGTGTGGAGCTCATGGAGAGAACTAGACAAACGCCAGTGTGGAGCTCATGGAGAGAACTAGACAAACAGCAGTGTGGAGCTCACAGAGAGAACTAGATAAACAGCAGTGTGGAGCTCATGGAGAGAACTAGACAAACGCCAGTGTGGAGCTCATGGAGAGAACTAGACAAACAGCAGTGTGGAGCTCATGGAGAGAACTAGACAAACAGCAGTGAATCCAGAGATGAGCAAAAGGTGCTGGTGCTGGATAGGCAGACATTCATGCCGAATGGACACTCATGCAGATATTGAGAACATCTAAGAACTAGACAGTCTTTTGTCTGAAACCCAACGGGCAAACAAATAGACTAAAACACACAGAGAAGAGAATTAGAGACAGAAATGAATAATGTGGGGAGGGCATGGACTGAGCTGCTTGAGATAGGAACAGATAGAACAGCTTGGAGTGAGTTGGTTGAAGACCTATGCTCTAGTGGGGGTTTAAAGGGCAGGAGAAGAAGAAGGTGATCAACCAGGAGAAGTCAACTGG
This sequence comes from Cepaea hortensis, assembly GCA_963921405.1. Classification (NCBI taxonomy): domain Eukaryota; kingdom Metazoa; phylum Mollusca; class Gastropoda; order Stylommatophora; family Helicidae; genus Cepaea; species Cepaea hortensis. The sequence continues at coordinate 56,779,504 of OY992878.1, read as the reverse complement.
AAACCATTCCTCATTGTTTTGACAGCTTTTGTCTGTGGCTGGTCTGAATGTGGGGTCCTTGACTTGGGGGCGTAAATTACAAGTACCTCAGAAGTTAGAGAGGTTCATAGCCATGAACACTCATAATTGGTAAAACAAAATGTCATGCAAAATCTGCCCAGTACACTCACTAGTAGTAGTATGAGTGTTGACTACACTCAATTTCAAAGTGAGTGGACACAATTTAAAAAAAAAGTTTATAGAATACATACTGGCTGCATTGGTGTTCCAGTCAAGTATGTTAAGTCAAGGAATGCTTGTCAAGTTTGATAAAGATTGAGACCTGTGGTCTTTGAGACCTGTGGTCTTTGAGACCGGAGACCTGTGGTCTTTGAACCATAACATAACCCCAGATTCGTAACAATATTTATTGTTGTTGTTAAGAACCCCTTGAGTGAAATGCTCACTATTTTGTTAAACTGATAGAATCAAGGACTTGTGATGTCTTGCTTCTGTCTATCCCAGTAGAGAAGCAACACATTCAATCTTGAGCTGTCTACACTGGCTCATGGGTGGTATTCTGAGGTCCTCTCATGCTATGAGTAAAGCACAAATTTAGTTTATAGTCATCAGTGGGGATATTGACATCAGATTTATATCTGGAAAATGTGAAATAATTGTAACTTATGCAGTTGGTCCTTAAAGTCGCTTACCTGCCAATACAGTGGCTATCAGTGGCAGGATTTTCTTCCAAATAAAATGGCTTTGGGGTCGACACAGTCATATCAAATACATACCAGATGATTTTCAGAATTTCTGGAAGGAAAGGCAGTGAAGAAGGAAGTATCGCCTAGAAGGTGTTGAAGCCTAACATTTTACATGAATGACAGTATCTTTATCATTAGTTGGCGTGTAACACTGAAAATCTGTATTTGTACTCAGTGAGTACAAACTAATTACATTTTTTAATAGTGAAACTAAATACTATATTACATTTAGCCATTGTAAAATAATTTACGCATCATTTGCTTCGACAGAGATGTTTCAAATATTCATATTTTAAGTAAAGTAAAGGACCCTTTTTCATGTCATGATGCATATTACATAAATGGTGCTGGCCCCATTTTTAGACGGATCAGCACTTGGTGGGTGATGTAATCAGTATCCCATTGGCTGCTTTCACTGACCTTCCAGGACATTTCCTGGTGCCCATTTCAGGCTGGGTCACCCTATGAGCCCAGGCCAAGGACAAACATCACAGCCTCGAAGGGTATTTGAACACATGCCCTCTGGGCCATAAGGCAAGCAGGCTAACCACTGCACTACCAACAGCTCTCTATTTAGTATTGTGCTGTTTTTTTAAATTGTTATTCTGCTGTCATAATCAGTTGACACTTAAATTGTGCATTTTATTTCATGTAAGTACACTTTTTCATTTACAGAAAATAGATGCAAGCAAATTAAAAAAGAAGCGGAAAAGAGATGAAGAAAAAATTATCCAGGAAGTAAGTTTTAGAAAACAGATCTTGATGAATTTACTATTTGTTAGGTATTTAAAAACATGTATAATCTTAATCTTTGACTTGTATATCCTATACTTTGGTCCACATATGATTTCTTTATAAATTGTAGGTCTGCCTGTGTGGGCACTGTATCTTATCAGAAGTATAGAAGATTTAAAATTTTGACCAATCATAGGTTTTCTTTTAATGGAGTGATGCAACAGCTGTAAACAAAAATGACTGCACTCAGTAGTAAAAATTAATTGAACTTTAAACTCAGTTTTCTCTGTGAATTTTTAAGTGGATGAGATTTGTAAAAAAATAATCCCAGGACTCATCATCAGGTGCCAGGCCAAGTGGCACAGGGGATCATCAAACGACTGTTCTTCTGTGCCACTGTTAACTAATACATCATTTTCTGCCTCTGTCGACTTCTGTCTGTAGCACCCTTGATTTTTTCAACCTTAACCTGACCCATTCATTTCATTTGGCGACCAAAAATGATGATTGTATTGTCTTGATGTAGGTAATAAAATATCTTTGTGAATTAACTATAAAAACTCATGGATGTTGGTCTTCTCTTAGCCACTCTTGGATTCTTAACATTCTCTTTAGAAATCTATCTCTGTGACCTCCAGTTCCTTTCTATTCTCTTTGTTCAGTGTTCATGATTCATAGATAGAAATCTCATCCATCTCATCATGTTCCTCTTGTACCTCGCGATGTCGAGGTGAAGTATAAACTTCGTGAGTGCCCAATTATGGGCTTCATATATCGATATTCCCATGGACTGCTATTCCCTCCGTCCAACGTTCACGTGGTCGGCCTCTTCCTCTGTTTCCATCTGGTCTGTACATCATTGCTTGTTGTGGTATGTTGTTGACTGGTAACCTACTTGCATGGCCAAACCATTTGACTTGCTGCTTTCTAATAAAATCTAGTGCTGCTTTAACCCCCACTTTAGTCCTGATTTCTTCATTTCTGATCTTATCTCTTCTTGAAACGTTGAGTATTCTTCTCAGGAACCTCATTTCTGTTGTTGTGATTTTTCTTTTCTCTTTTTCTGTCATTGTCCAGGTTTGGCATTGGTAGTATAGAGTTGGTAGGAAGATTGTATTGTAAAGTGCTTTCTTAGTAGTTACTGATACATGTTTTTTCTTTAGTATTGGTGCCATTTGTCCAATGAGTTGATTTGCCTTATTGCACCTATTTTCGATCTCGTCTTCTGATCTGCCATTTGATGATATTATACTTCCCAGGTACTTGAAACTCTTCACTTGTTTCAAGGGATGTTCATTTAGGTGAATTGTTGTTGTTTGTTCTTCTTTAGTTATAGTCATTACCTCTGTTTTGCTTGTGCTAATTTTCGTGTTATGTTCCCTACACATTTCGTGTAGACTATTCATGTGGTCTTCTAATTCAGCTTCTGATTTTGCTATTAGTGCTTGGTCGTCCGCAAACAGGAGTTCTCTAATGGTTAGATTTGCAGATGGTTCTTCTTCTGTGTTCTCGTCATGTGGTATTCTTGCTATCTCTGCTTGGCTGGTTTCTTTACATATGTTGTCTATATATGTTATGAACAAGAGAGGGGACAGGACACAACCTTGTCGTACTCCAGATCTTATGGTGAAGGGTTCTGAATGTCCTCCAGTTGCTCCCACTATGCATTCACTGTTGTTGTATAAACTTCTACATAGGTTTGTTAGATGTGTACTCACTCCATATTGTTTGTAAGGATTTGCCACAACTTGTTTCTATCTACTCTATCGAATGCCTTTTCTTGGTCGACAAAGGCTCAGTAGTGTTTCATTGAATTCGATTGATTTTTCTTTAAGCTGTCTAAGAGCAAAAATTGCATCTGTGCATCCTTTGTTTTTCCTAAATCCAAGTTGTGTTTCGCTTAGCTGGGGTTCTAGAGTAGTTCGTAATCTTTTTTCAAGAATATTGCAAAGATAGAAATATGATAGAAATATCAGTATATACCTTCCTGAATCTTTTATGATTCATGACTCTTTCTGGCAGGTTCTTTAGGCAGGATGCCTCCAGCCACACAGTCTGGCATTCCTTTTGATGGATTCTTTTCTTCTTTACTCGTTTAAGCAGTCTTGCATAAAGATGTGTTAGTGTAGACGTTGAATGTATAATTTATTATAGGCAGTTTAAAAGTAACTTGTTCTGTTAATGAAATGTCCATGCTTCTTTCAAGATTTCTGTATTGTAACAGTTGCATCTGTGTATTGTAACCATTGCATCTTTGTATTGTTAGCATTGCATTTCTGTATTCTAGTATGAACACAGTCAGCTTGAGGGCAACACAAATGCACAAAGCGCCAATGACTTTGAAAAGTTGGTGCTGCAGTCCCCGGACAGTTCACTTGTCTGGCTCCGCTACATGACATTCCACATCGAGCAGGGCGAGGTAGAGAAGGCAAGAGCGGTTGCAGAGAAGGCCCTGAACACCATATCATTTAGGTACTAGTTTCATTAACATAATTCTGATTAATTAATTATGATTATCATATCCTTATGCTGTGTAATGAGAACAGGGCTGCAACAGGTGATGTCCATTGATTTGCTTTTTAAGCGGTCTCTGTTTAGTGGTTCCTGTGTCATTCTAGTACCATTGTACTTAAGCTCTTCTTTAGTGTCTTCTAGTCTACATCTTCTCAAGTTCATTTCAGTCTATATTTCTGTGGTTTGATTAAATTTATCCCATCCTTTTCCAGTTTATTCAGTTCCAGTCTTTTCATTAACAATATCATTTAGGTATAAGTGTTATCATTGTTACAATTCTTTTCCATGAGAAATACTTTTTTATTATTAGGTTAATTGAGTTTGGGAGTATGTGTTCTTGTTTTGATTATGTGATGTCGCTAAAATATCCAGGTATTTATCACTTTATCTTCACCTTGTTCTTTTCCTACCAAGTTTGCAATTTGTTACTAAATTTTATAAGTTTATTTCTTGTCATAATGTACCCAAAAACTGTCCAGGCCTGACTTCCCTAATCAGTTTACATCTTATTCAATCTCATCCTGTTCCTCTTGTACCTTGCAGTGTCGAGGCAAGCAAAAATAGCAGGAGAGTTGCTGTTTTCTTATGAAAATCTAGTACTGCTATAACCCCCGCTTTAGTCCTGATTTCATCATTTCTGATTTTCTCTCTTATTGACACATTGTGTATTCTTCTCAGGAATGTCTTTTCCGTTGTTGTAATGTTTCTTTTCTCTTTTTCTGTCATTGTCCAGATTTGGCATTGGTAGCATAGGATTAGTAGGACTAATGTGTTGTAGAGTGCTTTTTTTAAAAGTATCTACTGATGTGTGTTTGTTCTTTAGTGTTGGTGCCATTTGTCCAATGAGTTGGTTTGCCTTATTGCATCTATTTTCAATCTCATCTTCTGATTTGCAGTTAGATGATATTATACTTCCTAATGTACTTTAAGCTCTTTACTTGTTTCAGGGGGTGTTCATTTAGATGAGTCTTTGTAGTATTTTCTTTTTGGGTTATAGTCATAACCTCTGTTTTACTGTTGCTAATTTTCATACAGGAAGGTTCCACTATACGTCGCTTCGGTTTATGCCATTTTGATATAATGTCGTCATCACAATGGGAAATAACTTCACTAAACGTTGCTACGTTCCACTATAACGTCGTCACCTGTATTGCTATGCTACGTTGACATCGCCATTTTACATTTTGTGAAGTGCTTTTCCCCAGAATTTTATCGTGTAATCACCCATAATTATGAGTTCAAAGCGCACAGATAGTTTTGGAACGAGTCGTGGTTTTAATTCCCCTACGTCCCAATAGCTCTGCCACCTGCCCTCTAACTCACCTCTATTTAGCCAATAAATATCCATCCATCCATCACGTGCCATGCTGGTAAACGTGGGCGGTGATGATTGGCCATTTCACTCTATCACCAGAGTCATGGATCAGCTCAGTGTTCCTGTCTCGACCATGCCACGTGGCCAAGCCATCCAGGCATTTATTTCTCAGTCTCCCCCTTGGTCTTTTCCCTTCGATCTTACCAGTTGTCACCAAGTTCTCCAATTCATTTCTTCTCATAACATGTCCAAAAAATTTGGACTACGTCTAATTTCTCTAATCAATTTATGATTTTAATTTGTTTCTTGTAGCACTTGGTTTTTCTATCTGTCCATGTTATTCTTTGCATTCTCCTCGGAAACCACATTATCACAGCCATCAGATGTTTTTCAGCTTGACTGCACGTTGTCCAAGCTTCACATCCATACAATAAATATCAACAACCATCAAAATAAACATTACATAATACACTGTATTTCATTTAATTCTATGGGAAATAGTGTTTTACTATACGCCATTTCACATTAAGTCGCATTTTCCAAGAACGTAACACCGACGTTAACCGGGGCCTTCCAGTATTATGTTTGCTTTTTCACAAACTTTGTTTAAACTATTTATATGGACTTGTAATCTGCTTCTGATTTTCGCTCAGTGTACAGTTTTCATCTATTTCTTGAAGGACTCGCATTAATGTTTCTTGGATGTTAAGCCTCATTTGATACAGGCAAACAATATCAGGGCCTGTGGGCAAGTTGACTTGTTGAAAATTCCACAGCAGTTTGAAGTTAAAAGAGTAAGCTGTAAGGCTGCTTGTTGTCTTGGCTAAACTGATCAGAAAGAAAACCTACCTATGGGTAAATACAGCATGGAATCTGTCTAGAGGAAGTAAACCATACACAAAAATCATGTCAAAGCCAGGAACCCTAGCCCAAGTAGAGAAGCACATAACTAGGCATGACGAAAGAGGAACAAACAAATGTTAATTAGTTATGTAAGATATCAAGTTTAATTAATTAATCCATACTCTTTTTATTATGCATTTCTATTTTACTCAGAATTAATTAAATTTAAACAAAGGAACCACAAAACATTCAATGTTTTTTATTTTTATTAAAATGTTATTAAGGTTATTAAGTTATTTTGTTAGTTGCAGATTAATTTTACTAGCTCTTGCATCGATTGTTTTTATTGTTTCCTTAGTGTTAATTTTGTTTATTGTGTTACTTGACGTCTAAAAGTCACACATAGAAAAGTTGTCTCATTAGCACTTACACAAGATTTATATTCAGTGGAAGTTTTTTTTATTAATCCATTTAAGAATCACATTTCTCCAGGCTCCTGGTCATTTATTAATTTGGATGTTAATTGATAATTTGCTCGAAAGTCTGCAAATTTGTAATTGTTACAGTATATTGCAATAAAAATGCAATCTGTTTTAATTACTGAAGAATTACATTGTTTTGTTTTTGCAGAGAGGAGCAAGAAAAAAAGAATATGTGGTTGGCATATTTGAACATGGAGACCATGTATGGAGATTCCAGTGATGTGAAGAAAGTGCTGGACAGAGCTGTGACATATAATGATGCCTTGGATATGTACCTCAAGATGTGTGACATTTATGTTTCTGCTGGCAAGATAGAGGTATGTTGTGTGTTTTTGTAATTGTTACTTTATATTTTCATTGTCTACCATAGGCAGTACCTCTAAAAGTGTCTGAGACTTAGAGAAATGTTACCTTAGTCTCATAACTTGTAGATTTTAGGAAACACACTATGGTGTGACAAGTATATGTCTATGAGTCAATGCATCTCTGCGGAGCAAGTATCCACCATGATAAGTCAAGTATCCACCAGGATAAGTGGAGACTGCTGCATGCTTTCTGCTGTTACTGAGAGTATTAACAATTAGGGAACCAACTTACCAATGTATCAAGAAGAGATAAGATCATAAATTAATAAAACAGGACTAAAGTGGGGGTTGTAGCTGCACTAGATTTTATTAGAAGGCAGCAAGTTAAATGGCTTGGTTGCAAGTAGGTTACCAACTAACAATATACAACAAGCAATGATGTACAGACCAGAGGGAAGCAGAGGAAGAGGCTGACCACGTAAACAATGGATGCAGGGGATAACAGAGTCCATGGGAATATCAATACATGAAGCCCATAAGCGGGCACTCTTCTGCTGTTTATACTTCACCTCGACACCACAAGGTACAAGAGGAACATGATGCGATGAGTACCAACTTACCCTGGCAACTTTCAACGTTGCTAAAGACTGAGAACTTAATCCAGAGAAAGTTACCACATTGTGCATCCCAAGAAACTTAAAATGAGGGTGCATGAAGCAGGAGAACTGGCAATGGACCGAGAAACTTTCTGTAGCCATGATGAGCAACATTCTGTGAAGGACCTGTACATGATGATGCCCCAGGTTATAGAAGCACAGTTTAGTTTTACCATAGCAGACTTACACACAAGCACATACTGTTTGAATTGGGAGTAGCTCGGTTCCAAACTGCACCAGATTTATGCCAACCCACAAGAAATAGTGACACTGTTCCCAGCCTGCACATTGCAGCTTGCTGGACTTATCTGCAAGCTTCATATTGGTTTCCAGATAAGTGCTCCTTCTACAGTTCAAAGAGATGTGTGTTTCCATGTCATGAATGCATGTCATACCATCATTCAAGATTGAAGTTGAGACAGTTGTACTGATAAATGAGTGCACGGTTAAGTAGATGATAATGATTCCGACAAGTACACTTAGAATACAGAATTTTCAGTTCAACTGAGGAAGATCAGGCATTTATGTGGCTTGATATTGTTTCTGAAAATAAATGTGCCATCTTTTAATGACCTTTTTTATAGGACGCTAGCCTGTTGTATGCATTGTTTTTTATAATAAATGTTACATTATTTAATAACCTTTTTAAAGGATGCAGACCTGTTGTATGCCCTACTGACCCGGAAGTACAAGAAGGAGAAGAATGTGTGGAAATCTTATGGACAATTTCTGTTCAAGGCAGGAAAAGCAACAATTGCCAGGAATGCACTTCAGCGCTGTATTAATGTTCTGGACAAGAAAGATCGTAAGTGACACCTTTTTGGGTTTGAGTTTTTAAAAGAAAAATAAAGTTACCAATACACTGAAGAATGTCAGTAGTAAATAAAAATGAAGCATCCACAGAAGTGTGAACAGTTGTATCTTTTCAACCTAATACTTTTGTGACAAGTCCTTAAAATGTATCCTTCCTAAAGAATCACTTTCATTGCTCATAGATATCTCCATAAGTGTTTCAGTCTTTCTCATAGATCACTCGAGAATCTCCACAGAGTTCACAAACTCTTGTAGCACTGACAGGGATCCAAATCTGCCTATACTAGAATCACACATGTTATAAATGTATATTGTGGGCTTGTTTTCTGATTTATAATTTAGCTTGGGCATTGGCTTATTTGGCATGATTTTTCATTTCAAACTGGCAGAGATTTTAAATGTTCCATATATTTTCTTTGCCCTTTTCTGAGAAAGATGTCTGATTAAATATCACAGCATAAGTATACCATCATTTTCTTATTTCGTACAAATTCTTTCCACCCACACTGTGAATTATATACCAGGTCTGCTTGAGGCAGAGGCGGACATCGTACATCTAAGACACATCACCTCCTAAAGACAGGATGAAAGAAGGGTTTTGAGAAAAGATGTTAACATCAAGTTTTGCACTGTGTAGCTGTCAATTGCAGTTTGAATAGTTTTGATTATGTTTTGAAACAATTATTGATTTTCTCTCTGTTAATTTCTTTCTCAGATGTTGAAGTTATTGCTAAGTTTGCCAACTTGGAGTTTACTGATGGAGACAAGGAACGTGGCCGCACCATGTTTGAAAATCTCATAGCCAGCTACCCAAGTCGTACAGACTTGTGGTCAGTTTATGTAGACATGGTAGCTAAAGTTGGCGATATTGAAGGCGCCAGGTAAGAATATGTTCTCATTAATCTTTGCTTTCTGTGTGTACCAAAGAAATCTTGAACAATATTAGTATTTCTGAAAGTCCTCTTTGTTGCCTAAAAAGGTACAGATCTAAACTGGATGAGTGTTTATTTCATTCAGTATATAAATTTTTTTTTCATATTGTTTGAATAATATTTGAGTTCCCTCCAAGATTAATTGTATTTATATGCAACACCTAAGTTTAAGATAATCAGTGACGAGTGCATGGTTGAGGAGCTAGGATGCCCACCTCAAACATTGCGAGATGATTCTGTTCTGCTCCTCTGCAAGGTCAACCCAGCATCATTAAATGATCACAAGAGACGTGGGAAAGTTAAAGTAGTAGGCATATAATGATCATTCTGTTGTCCTTTGTCTAGCCCTGGGTGGATGATATTATTTTTTGTAACCCACACTGTTTGCTAAGCATAGTAGTTGGGGAGCTTAAGCATGTCTTCCATGGCAAGATGTGTTGCCTTGGTGTTATCGATTGTTTAGAGTACTCTTTATTGTTGTATATTCATCATTTTCATGATTTCCCCTGGCTCTTTATCTAGATATTCGTGGTTCTTTGCATTAGTTGGTAGTTGATCGGATTCCATTCTCATAATATATCCAAACCATTTATTTGTTATTTCTCAGTGAAATTAATGCATGCTGTTATGGTTATATGAATTATTTCTCATATGGTTGTTTCACATTCTGTTTCTTCTGGTGACTCCAGCAGCCTTTCCTAATAATTTCACCTGACTTATCTTATAGCCCATGCCATGTGGCATTGGTGATCATGCCTGGCCAATCATTTCTGTTATTGGTGTTCTTCCATGCCATGTTGTCAAACTGCCCAGCATCTTCTGTCTTGGTCTTCCTCTGCCTCCCCTCCAACTTTCTCAGTGTGATGATAAACCAAAGAATGTGGACTCTTTTGATATGATTTTTCCCCTGATTATGATGCATTTTCTTTGGTAGGATGCTGACAGAGGCCAAGCTTGGTATTTATTGCAAAGGATTTGAAGAAAAATACATTTTATGAAAATTTTATAAATAACATATTTTTGTTCTTGGGGTAAAATAAAGTATTGTTTACTTTATTGGTAAAATGAAATATTTTAATAATGAAGACAACCAATAGATGACACAATTCATTGTCTAGCATATAATTTACTGCATCTCGTCAGGTGCATAATGCAGAAGTAACTCAACATAAAACAACGCAAACAATAAATCCTTCAAGCTGAAATATCATCATCATCAAGTGCCCTGCCAGCTGGCGTAGGCGTTCATGGCTCTCCACAGATCTCGGTCTTTGGTTTTCTGGATCAACTCTGCTGCTGATATTCCTCCATGCCACCGACTCAATCCATCCAGCATCATTTCTTTTGGTCTGCCCCTGCCTCTCTTCCCCTCGATCTTTCCAGTTGTCACGATATTCTCCAATGCCTCTTATGACCGAAGAAAGATGTTTTTCTCTTTCTTATTGTTGTATATAATGTTCGTTTCATTAGCCTGTTTCAGGCAGTCGTTGTTAGTTACTCTGGCAGTCCAAGGAATTCGCAACATTCGTCTCAGGAACCACATCTCTTTTGCTTCTAATTTCTTCTTAATTTGTTCAGTTACATTCCAAGATTCACTGCCATACAGCAAAACTGGTTCTACATAGCATTTCAGCACTCTTTCTTACATTCAGTGATAGTGACTTATTGTATAAGATACTCTTCATTTTCTGAAATGCGGCTTTTGCTTACCCTAATCTGCTCTTAATCTCTGTTGTACATCTTCCATCTGATGTTATAAATGTCCCTAGGTATCTAAAAAATGTTCCTTCTATTTCTATGTCACATTTTGGTGTCACCATTTCTTTGATATCACCATTGTTACCGTTTTCTTGATATTCAAGGAGAGTCCTTTCCTTGCACTCTCTGTTATTACAGTGTCCAACAATTGTTGTAGGCCTGTTGATTCATCCGCCACCAATACTGTGTCATCTGCATAGCGGATATTATTTATATTATAACCTCCAACTAGTATTCCAGGCATCTCTTTGATCTCTCTCATTATTAGTTCGCGATATAGGGAGAAGAGATCTGGTGACAAGACACACCCCTGTCATACTCCTAGCTTTATCTGTTCGTAACTACCCTCTTTATTTCCTATTTTAATTGCTGCTACTTGGTTTCAGTAAATATTGTTTATTATTCTTAAATCTTTCCCATCAGTGTTCCAACATTTTAATCAGTTCATCATGTTTTATTTTATCAAATGCCTTAGTTCAATCTATGAAGCACAAATATATGTCTTTCTGTTTCTCTATTGACCTTTCTATTAGTGCCCGTAATGCATATATTGCATTGTTTGTGCCCTTCTTCTCATTATGATTCTGAGTAGAAGCTTAGTGATAAGGTTTATGGTGTTAATTGTACGAAAATCTTCACATTCAATTGCTCCTGGTCTTTTTGGTATAGCTATAAATACAGATTTCAGCATATCACTGAGTAAATATCCGCTGCTGTAAATATCATTCAACATTTTGGTTAATATATCTACTCCAAATTCTCCCAATACTTCTAATTCTTCTATTGTGATTTTATCTGGCCCAGCTGTTTTTCCTTTCTTCATAGCTGAAATATACAACACACATATTCCCATGGTAATTAGACCTTTATAGTAATTTCAAAATGATTATCATGTCTGTTTATTTACATAGCAATGGCATAGCCATTCAGATCGCATCTGCTTCAGCCTATCTTAACATTCTCCTATTTATGTGGGAATATGTGTGTTGTATATTTCAGCTTGGAAGATGCATTGTTATATAATTACATATAAATATAAATATATAATTAAATTAAATAAAGTGTGTAATCTATTGATCATTACCTAGATTCACAATGGGAAAACATTATTTGTTAAAAATGAAATTGTTTCTCTTTTTCAGGCAAATCCTTGAGCGGGCTGTGAAGCAAAAGTTCAGTGCAAAGAAACTGTCTTTCTTGGTTCAGAAATATGTTCGCTTTGAGGAGACACATGGCTCTGAGGATCAGGTGCAGCATGTGAAGGACATGGCCTTGACATTGTTTGATAAAAGTGAAGCTTAGTCTAATTTTTTTAGACATTTGTTGTTGTTGATGAGAGTTCATTTCTGTACTTGTTGATTTAATTGACTCATGTGTCTTGTCAGTTGTGTGCATTTAAGTGTGAATGTGATTGGTTGTGGGAGTCAAGCAGAAATTGGTAAATTGAATATGCATACAAATACATAACATATGCATTCTGAATGGAAGTTATGAATAGATGAGAATGAGGAATATTGTGTCTTTGATTTATGTGGAAATGTATTATTCTACTTGCAGAATTGAAATAAAGAAGTGATTATTTAAATATGTCATTGTGTTTGGCTTTTTGTACATTTGTTGCTGGCATTTCACGCATAGAGATATTTTATTCATAATCTCATATGTTGTCGGAGACACATGATTTCTGTAGATTAACAAATGTACCTCTTTTACTATAAACCGATTCCTCTCTCTCACTGAACATAACTGCAATTTACACACAGAAGCCACACATAATATGTTTCATCATTTATTGCCTGGCAAAAGATATTGTTACAATATCTTTGTGGCGCCTGTGTTTACATTCACCATGGGGATACATTGTTTTGAGTAACTACTATTGTGTCTTGATTTGCTGATGTGAGGCAATTTGTGGTTGTGGATGAGTAGTGTCTGGAATATCACCTACTTCTCTGTAGCATGTTCGAACTGAATTATGTTTGTAAGGACTTCTCATAAAGTGATAGCTATTTTAAGGAACCCCTAGTGTGTTTATGTTAAAGTTCTGTAGTGTGGTTATGTTAAAGACCACAGGTGTGTTTATGTTAAAGTTTCTTGGTGTGTTTATGTTAAAGTCCCTTAGTGTGGTTATATTAAAGTTACTTGCATGTCCTTTATAGGATGAACAATCAATCCCAGAATATTGTGGCTGTTTGTGATTTACTAGGCAGTAGTTTGCCATTGCTTTCTGAATGACCAATGCTTATACCTTCGAAATCAACACGAGGCAGTCTGCTTTCAAATCATCTGAGGCTGATTTCGAACCGCTGACTGGGTATGGCGGGGAATTGTGAAACATATTCACAACTCCTGCTCCACAGAGTGTTTTTGAGTTTAATAAACATGAAATAATAGTGCAATAATAAGAGTATTGCCAGGTAGAGTGTTTGGACATTTGCTCTTGCAATGCATTTCTAGTCTGGTGCCCTGAGAATTGGCTCCTTGGTCTAAGTCGGGTATGTATTCACAAACATATAGTATCTTGATTTTCAGGAGTAGGTGAAATATTGAACACTCACATAAATAGATGTTTGCTAGCTCTGTGCTGCAAAGATGCCTGGGAAAACAATACAAATAAATAGGAAGACTGCCACATGAGGAAAGTAGGACATGACCATATCTTAGCTTGTCCTAATTTACATACTGTCTTTCATAAAGTAATTAATGAAGGGAAAGCTTCAAATGTAAAGTTTGCTTACAATTGTCTTTTCTGTTATCTTTTGTGCCCTTTGTTCTGGCTTTTCAAATTTTTATTTAATCTCCAGCCAACACATGGTTAATTAACTCACCAACTGATGTGATGACCTTATTTCCCTAGTATAAAAATCAATACAGCATTTGCAGTTTTAGGAAGAAACATGACAGTTAAATCAGATAATAAAATATATAGTTCACTGAGAAATATAATTTTCAGCAATATTAATTGAGAAAGAAAACAGGGTGAAGATCAAAGCACAAATAAATACGTAGCTAATAATAAAGAGTCAAGATTTACAATAATGTAAGTTAGTTGCATATTCTTTACAGGACATCTCAGTCAACCACATAATTTTTTGCTGTTTGTAATTTCTTGGCAAGATTACGTTCAGTAGTTTGCTATACATTAATGTAACATAGATGAAATCTGAATATGGAAGAAAAGTGTTTCCTAAACACAATTGTATTGGAAATTGAAATATTTTGGCCATATCAAACGAACAGTGGCTTAGAGGGGAGCGGCTCGCCGAATTGTTAAGAATGCAGGGTTCTCCATCGGGAAACCCGGTTTCGAATCCTCAGTAAGGTGTGGGACTTTTTTCTGTCGAGGGCAAAAAGAAAATCCGAATCTGCACAGTTCGCGGCGACTACACTAGCCAGGCGGCCTTAATACTAATACCTCAGATTCAAGACACCTCCAACCTCCCAGCCCTACACTGCAAGGTACTATAGGCAGTAGATGACAGTTTCGACAGTGGCTTAGAAAGAATAGCAATGGAAGGCATGGTTCCAGGAAGAATAATCATGGGTCGACTAATATGAAGAGGATACAGGCCGTTAAGAACTACTGGGGGAACTGTCGGAAAATCAAGTGTCAAGTGTTGAGCGCCACGTTCTGTAAATGTCACGGTTACATGATAACGATGATGAACAGAGATAAGAGAGTAACTAATTTAAATGAATCATGCAAATCAGCTTGACATGTGACTAGGAAGTTCAACAAACTGATGATACAAGTACAAAAATGAACTTTTGAATTAAAGTCTTTGTCAACGTACAAGTAACAGAATACACGAACACTTCGTGCTGAACTACAGAAATATTCTAGTTCACAGAACGTTGTTCAAACTTCACAATTAAATAAAATAGACTAAAGTATGTAAGTCCAGAAAATGGAGAAAATAAAAGAAACAGGAAATGAAACGGTGAAAATTGCCCCACGCGGAAAAGCGGAAAATCAGATTGGTAGCATATAGATAGGGGACATGTTGACCCTTGCATGTCAACGTCTTTGCATTTTCACAATTCCACACACCTTGTTCTACATCAACCTCGGGCGATTTGGAAGCAGAGGGCCTTGCTGTGATTTTCACAATGGTATGAGTGGCGGTCACTCAGAAAGCAATGATAAACTGCTGAACGTAAAATTGCTAAGACCATCACAATAAGCAAAAAAAAAAAAAAAAAAAAAATTGGCTGACGTTGATTGCCACGCCATGTAAAGGATACGATAAAAATTCATCACCATCGTCTTCCACTCTTGCGTCAAACGACATGAGGAGGAATAGTTTACGTTCCAGCGCCCGATAGGTGGCACTGAATAATGTCATTCCGTGAGACTGTACTGTGTCTTTGATGTTAATCAATTGTCTTCTCGGGTGTCCTCTTGCTCTCGTAGCAGACGTTCTTTGATGTAACGCCAGTGCTAGTAGTTGATGGTGTTGTATTCTGACGAGGTGGTCGAACCATTTGATCTTCATTTCAATATATGTGGCACAAGAGTAGTAACCTAGGAGGTAATGGATTAATCCATTAATGGATTAGTGAATCTGGTGCACACCAGATTTTTGACGTAATATTTTACTATATGAAGAGTCTAGCACCAGATTGATGACGTAATTAACCGACACCAGAATTTTGAAAAATTGGCGGGTATTTTCTTGGGTCACTTCCGGTTGACTACTTCCGGTCCATGGGTACACCCTACCCGGGTGCCCCACACCGCGTCTAGTCCGGTTCGCGGCGATTCGCGTGACGACATCCGGTCGGTTCGCACCGGACACCGCGCCGGTCGCCCCCCCCCCCCCCCCCCACAGCGCGCCGACGTCCTGTCCGGTTCGAGCTGGTCCACCACGTCACCGCGCGCGTGGATATCGAACCCCTCGATGAGGAGACCGAAGTCAATATGACAGATTGGAAAATGATTTATTCCATCACTCGAGTTACCTCGAGTATACAGAGTTGGACGTATGAATAAAATTTCACGGCTCAGAATAATAGTTATTAACATTCAGCAGGTGTCCATAGTGGTTACCCATGTATCAATTTTAATCGATTGGTGAAAATCTGCATAATAAATACTAGCGAGGCAAACATTATCATTAAAAAATTAATCCTAAAAAACATAATAAATGGCTGTATTTCTAGTATGTATAACGTAGATTATTAATCTTAATATAAAAATATTATTCTAAAATTATATAATTAATATCTTATAAACATAATGTTGAAAAATAGGAAAATAATAACCAGCGCCAGTTATTGTCCTTGGCCCGAATAAATAGTATCCCTTTCCTTCTTTCCTTAATAGTCCCCCTGAACAGTAGTTTACCTGCGCGCACAGGCAAACAGTAATCGATCCACTTATCATGTGGAGTGATTGAAATATGATATCCACGGGCCAACGGTCACGACTTTAACCAGCATGCTAATAAATGTGACGTTAATTAAACCGGGCAGGCTAGCCGCATTCTAGCGAGTAGAATAATCCCAGATAGAGAAATTTGACAAATTGAGGTTTTAAATGAACACATAGCTACAGTCGCGGTATATATATATATATATATATATATATATATATATATATATATATATATATATATATATATATATATATATATATATAGTGAATGTGTGTGTATATGTAATGTGTATGTGTGTGTGTGTACATGTATGTGTGTGCATGTGTGTGTGTGTATGTGTGTGTATACATGCAGGTGTGTGTGTGCAGTGCATGTGTTTGCAGTGCATGTGTGTGCGTGCGGTGTGTGTGTGTATGTGTGCATGCACATTAGAAACTAAATATTTCCTTTTGCCTCACATTTTATATATTTTCTATAACTGCAGTGATGTCACCTGCGTGTGTGTGTGCGCGCGCATGCGTGTAGGCATGCGTTGGTGTGTGTGCATGCGTGCACATAGGAAACTTAAATATTTCTTTCAACTGTAATATTTCTAGAACTGCAGTGTTGTCTTTTGCGTGTGTGTCTGCGTGTGCATGCGTGTAAGCATGCGTGGGTGTGCGTGCGCGCGCATGCGTGTGCGCGTAGCAAACTAAATATTTCTTTCACATTAAATATTGCGAGAACAGCAGTGATGTCTCTTGCGTGGGTGTGTATGTGCGCGCGCATGTGCGTGCTGTCCCTTGTATGAATGTAACTGTCTTACATACCGTGTATTGTATGAAACGTTTCAGTGTGTTTGTGCGCATGAATGTGTGCATGTGTGTGTGCGCGTGTGTATGTATGTACGTATGTGTGTACGTATATGTGTGTGTGTCGGCGCGCGCACGTGTGTGTGTGTGATCGCCTTTTTCTATTGCATACTGGGCTATGCGGGAAGAGCGGATACCGTGACCGAGGCGACCTTGAGGTGACCTGAAAACAATTCCACAAGGACTATGGCGCTGTGATAGGCCATGTCCTTAGCACGTGAATGAATCAAGGTCAGACATGTCCAGACAATATTCTACAGAGTCAGAATTCTTCATGAGCAGATATTATGTATATAACAGCCACCATTCACCGTTTACAAGTACCGGTCTCAGTGAACAGCAAGCAGAGCACCATGTGCCAAGTCTCTAATGGTAAGTTGGCTTTTTTGATACATCTTTCACATTTTCGTTGTGTTTCTCCAAGTAGGCATACAGTTAACCTAACAATACTAGTATAATAAAGGGATATATGGTGCTAACCGCATATAACTGAAGAGACAAGCCATGTCTTCATATATTTTGGTAGGTTGGGGCGACATGGATTACAGCTGGCATTCAAACTTTTGAACACAGCGCTATGGTGGTACCGTAATATTATAGGTAGTAGTGTGTAGTCTTAGGGGAAGGTGAAAGTACTACAGGGTCTACATACCCATTATCGATAGTAATATATGGACTGAATAACAGAGGGTGGATGTCAGATACAGAGCTATTATTTATAATATGTATTTCTATAACGTTGGTATAGTAACTTATTCTTATAAATGTTTTACAGATACGTATGCCCACGAAAACCTAATTATCAAACTGTGGAGCATACTAAGAGCAGAGCCAAACAGCTATTGCATGGCGTGTCTTAATATCCCACAAAATCAAGAAGCTGAGAATCAATTCAGTCATGCTTGTGATTATGGTGAGGGTGGTAGTTTTGCGGAACTAGTAACTTCGACTGCGGTCTGTGCTACAACAGAACTTCACCAAAGAAGAAATAATCATATTAAGTCTTAGTAGAATTGAGGAGTGCATCCTCGACTATAATCGACAACAGGATACTCCAGAACCATCCTCACCAAACGTCGAGCGGACATCGTCATCGGCATCCTTAACCTTTAGCCAGTCCACACTAGCGGACGAGTATTAGAACACCTACATAAAAACAAGATGGTTGTAATATACTTACAGCCATGTCTTCAATAGCTGACCAGTCCTCAATACGAAGAAAACGACAGTGGGTGTGAGGAGACTGTATATGTATATCACTGTTATTCTGACTTCACAGACTGTAGTTCACAGTGACTACAACGCAAGTAACACGGCGGACTGTACGCTATCCATTTCATCATGGTTAGAGGTCATGGAGCGAGCATGACCCGCATTCCCCAACCCAGCTCAAACATAAAACGGGTCAACAAGCGGGTAGTAGAACGCTTAGTCGCGCCATACGGACAGGCGCGTCAGCGTAATCGGTACTGCTTGACCTAAGAAACTGGTTCTTCTTCTTCTTTCGTCCGCTTGAAATATGTCTATATCTGCAATGTCGTCTCTTGCATGAATTGAACTGTTTTTTTCTTTCAGTTCACACAGTGGTCCATAGAGTTTATCTTCCACCGTCGTCTCTCTAGGCCAGAAGGTTTGCCTAGATATGTTATATTTTGGGCAGTCTTGGAGTATGTGCTCTGCTGTCTGCGACGCCAATCCACATGTGCACATGGCTGTTTCACCAATCTTGAATTTTGTATACATGTGGTTGCGTAATCTATTGTGTCCTGTTCTGAGGCGCAGAATAATGACTTGTTCTGGTCTGTCCATAATGTGGTAGTCATCTTGAGCAGGTTTTGGTGGCTTTCTGACTGATTTGATCATTCTTTTCTTTTGGTGGTATGTAACGGGCACATCAGGCTGTTCCTCTTTGGCTCCTTCCTTAGCCAATTGATCAGCTCTGTCGTTTCCGGGTACTCCACAGTAGTAGTATAGTAGCGGGTAACTAATTAGATTTTCAGGATTGAATCCTAAGGATTGACCCCAATCCTTAGGATTAGGATTAGGGTTAGGGGTTAGGGTTAGGGGTTAGGGGTTAGGGTTAGGGTTAGGGGTTAGGATTAGGGTTTTTGCCTTCTCCTAATTATACTTTCTGGATTGACCTCGCTGGATTTCCCCCAGTCCAGCTCGGGACCAAGGCGGGTTGGGTAGGGTAGGTACTTAGGTCATTTGTAAGGGTCTATAATTCTAATAAAAGACATGTTTTTCTAAGAGCAGATAACTGAGTGTGTGTATAATATTTTAACTAATTTTAAAAAATAAAATAAAAATAAAAGACAATCAGAGGCGCGAAATAAAAATAAAAGACAATCAGAGGCGCGCGGGCGCAGTCGCAGGAGCGACCACGGGCGACAGTCGCTTGGGTGCGGTTTGAACCCAGTCAGTGTATTGTAGTAACCACATGGCCAGTCATTTCTGAGTGACCACAAGCCGGTCAGTGACGAGTGTGGGTGGTGGGGCTAGACGGTTCGAACCCTCGAGGCGCACCGGGTGTGATATGAAAATTGTAATAAGTAAAAAGGTAAATATGGCGTGTATATGAGCTGTAGTGTGTCGTAGTGGCCTACACACTATCATGTAGATTACACCTCTTCAAAGGAAAACCTTAAAACAGTAAAGATGGCCTGTAGTAACGGTTGTAAGGGGGCGTGGCTTAGTGTTATTCGTTGTTAAGGAGTAGATGAGCGGAGCATTAGCTAGAGAAGTGCTTCTGAACATATTAAAGGGTGGGAGAGTGGCGAAGTGGCTAAATGAATGCGTCGGTTCCTTGCTAAGAGACAGAGGAGTTGCTAGATAAAGGCTCCAGGTCGTTGTCAAGGGGTTGGTGAGTGTAGAAATAGCTAGATAACTGCCTCTGATCCTTGTTAAGAGGTGGGCGAGGGATGGAGTGGTTAGATAATTACGCCCGTTCCTTGGTAAGAGCCAGGGTGATCGAGTGGAGAAGTGGGTAAATATTTGCATGGAGGTCTACCACCGACACATTGAACGCATAATGACGGCGTCGGTAGTCAGAAGACCAAGGATATTTTCATTATATGTCTATTGTAAAGTGGTCGACTGTTTATTATAACGTTGGTTACTATTATCTGTAGTGGATGGGACTTAAATACTATCATCATACCGTTTACAGCTCTTCAAATGAAAACTTTGAAAGTGTAAAGATGGCCGATGGTTTTAGTGGGTATGACTTTGTGATATTCATTGTTAAGGCGTGGAGTGAGTGGGTGAGTAACTAGATAAACGCTTCCGATCACTAGCAGCGGTTTCGAATCCCAGTGGGGAGGTCTAGTGGTAGAAGAAATATTGATAATATTTGGTTACTTAGTTGTGATTTCGAGCTCGGTTGTTATTAACCCGGTTATGTTTAGAAAAGTAGAGGTGGTGTGCTGGTTGCGGAGTATGTTTAGGGTGTACCCCAGACACCGTGGAAGTGACAGGTTCGAATCTCGGAACTTTGTCGTGGGTAAGATTTCCAGTCATCAAGGTGTGGGTGTCGTCGCGGCCACAAGTCCCACCGCTGATGAAAAACACAGGCAGCAGATTTCACCATTGTACCTACGGGTCACAAAATATAAGCTAACTTAACATTCAGAATATGACCTCAACAGGTGTTGCCAAAAATCAATACTTATTCTTATAACGGCTAATCCAGGGGATTATCGTCATCGTAATGACCAAGTCAGGTTAATAATATTTCTTATATCTCCGCCATTGCAAATAGTTCGTAATATTAATAAATGTTCATATAAAGGTTGGAAGGGGATTAAAAGATTAACACCTATTGTCGGGACATCCAATAAAAATCAATAACACTACCCTCGATTTTTCTCATAATTGCCGATTGGAGATTATGGGCTAGGTGTATGTGTCCTTATTTAGTTAAAACAGGTGGTATGAGTAGGAGATATCACAAACAGTATCACCATGTGCCACTCTGATCTTAAATATCAGTAGTTCGTTATTCTTGTGACATTGAAAACGCTTGTGGCTTAAAGACAGGTGGTGTACTATGTTATTGGGTGGTGTATATAGATTGACCAGTATGTGAAGTTGATAAGGTCACCCCTGCCAGCGCATCGTAGCTGTGTTGTGACTTGTCGCCTATTACATCCGGGTGTAAAAATAACCAAAAATATTTCACATCAACTCAGACATGCCTCTATATAGCTGCACTGCGAACATGGCTAGAGTCTACTTTAGGAAAGTATCGTGTATCTGTGTATACGGGTTTACCACTGCTTATAGATGTGTGCAGTATTATTAGAAAGCGGCCTTTATGTCTACATTATCAAAGTATGTTGCCTTACAGAGCTGGTATAGTATCTATGTGTCTGCTACGTTGTATGTTTTGTCATGTTGCCTTGTAGTATTTGGAGGGAGTTTCATGCGGGTGTCTAGTGAACTTTTTAAAAACTATGTCTCAGAATCCACAACGCCACTGGCATTAGAGGCTTTTCAACTTGTCTGCTCATTGACCACGCTTCACAGTCATACTAAAGTACGGGTTCTATGTAGTACTTAAACACTCCTTTTATTTCTCATTACAGTTGTCAACTTTATATTAGTCAGTATGTTTTCCAATTTGCAAAAGACAACCTTCATCACAGCGATTCTTGTTCCAACGCTTTAAAGCCACCTCCTATCAGACATTTTTTTCTTTCCTTTTATGCTCACGGCTACCGTTTCCCCATTTCAAGCTCCAGGTCTCTACTCGTATGCATTAGTGTGGTAGAAGTAAACCGATAACTCACAAGATAGACGTATATTATCACACTGTAAATGAACATGTGGGAAACGGCTACATCCGGGCAAAGAGGGAGTTGTATCTGTCACATGCGTATGGATACAGCCGAGACACGTGGTTAAGAGGGATACTACAGAAAAAAACGGTATTATGTTGGCGATCGAACCAGGGGACCTAATTCGTGATGACCACCATGTACGGGAGTGATTCTGCCCCCTCGTCAACAGGGCGTCGGAGGTTTAAAAGGGTGTTCATTCTCTCGCTTTTCTATTTCCGAGTCGTCATAGGGTCACCAAGTAACAGTAAAGAACACGAAACTACTACTACTACCAAGGCCTCTATACACAACAATGCATTTTCGAATATAATATACACAACTATAATCAAGTCATCACAGTATTCAACTAACCCGTTCTCATAGACATAGAGGAGAGATGTGAGCACCGAGGCCAGTTGGGGGAGGTGTACCTTATACTTAACATCTATCGGGTCATACACCGACGAGTGTTTAGCTATATTTATCATATAATATTACCCGTGAACACAACAAGCTTCCCCGGATCAGTCTTAGGCTTCTCATATAACATGACATATCACGTACCCGCTGTCCTGACTAGCAAAGTTATCGCTTCTCAGAGCAGACATTTACACTTTCATTAATTCTTCTGCCTGGCCAAAGGGGGTCTTTGCATCTTTCCGCAGAAACCTAGTTCCAATGCTAATATATGTTTTTCAATGTGTCGGCTCATTACCACATTTCACACCCTGACAAAAGTACAGGTTCTATGTTCCACTTCAACAGTCAAATAAGAAAACATTTTAGCCAAATTATTAAAATGTTGGCCAAATATAGAAATATATCGACCAGCCGTATAAAGTATAGTAAAATATGTTAGCCAAACTTATAAAACTCGTGGTCAAAATAAGAAATATCTCAACCAAGCGTATAAGAAATAGAAAAAAATGTTAGCCAAATTATTAAAATGTTGGCCATATATAGAAATATATCGACCAGACGTATAAAATATAGTAAAATTTGTTAGCCAAACTTATAAAACTCGGGGTCAAAATAAGAAATATCTCAACCAAGTGTATAAGAAATAGAAAAAAGGCTAGTCAAACTAATGAAAATGTTGGCCAAATACAGAAATATCTCGACCAACTTATAAAAGGTAGGAAAAATTGTTAGCCAAACTGACAAAACTGTTAGCCAAAATAAGAAACGTCTCGGCCAACTTATAAAATGTAGGAAAAATTGTTAGCTAAACTGACAAAACAGTTGGTCAAAATAAGAAACGTCTCGACTAACATTATAAAAAGTAGGAAAAATTGTAACCAAATTAATTTAAAAAGGTGACCAAAATAGGAAATATCTCATCCATTCTTATAAAACTTAGGAAAATGTGTTAACCTAATGAGAAAAATATCGACCAATTGAAGAAAAAAGTTACACAAAACTTATAAAACTTAGGGAAATGTGTTAACCTAATGAGAAAAATATCGCCCAATTGAAGAAAAAAGTTACACAAAACTTATAAAACTTAGGAAAATGTGTTAACCTAATGAGAAAAATATCGACCAATTGAAGAAAAAAGTTACACAAAACTTATAAAACTTAGGGAAATGTGTTAACCTAATGAGAAAAATATCGCCCAATTGAAGAAAAAAGTTACACAAAACTTATAAAACTTAGGAAAATGTGTTAACCTAATGAGAAAAATATTGACCAAGTAAAGAAAAACGTACACCAAACTTCTGAAAAGTAAGAAAATTTGTTAACCAAATGGGAAAAATATTGACCAAGTGGAGAAATATCTCAACCATACTTATGAAAAGGAGGAAAATGTGTTAACCAAATGGGAAAAATATTGGCCAAGTGGAGAAATATCGCAACCATACTTATGAAAAGGAGGAAAATGTGTTAACCTAATGAGAAAAATATCGCCCAAGTGAAGAAAAGAGTTACACAAAACTTATAAAACTTAGGAAAATGTGTTAACCTAATGAGAAAAATATCGCCCAATTGAAGAAAAAAGTTACACAAAACTTATAAAACTTAGGAAAATGTGTTAACCTAATGAGAAAAATATCGACCAATTGAAGAAAAAAGTTACACAAAACTTATAAAACTTAGGGAAATGTGTTAACCTAATGAGAAAAATATCACCCAATTGAAGAAAAAAGTTACACAAAACTTATAAAACTTAGGAAAATGTGTTAACCTAATGAGAAAAATATTGACCAAGTAAAGAAAAACGTACACCAAACTTCTGAAAAGTAAGAAAATTTGTTAACCAAATGGGAAAAATATTGACCAAGTGGAGAAATATCTCAACCATACTTATGAAAAGGAGGAAAATGTGTTAACCTAATGAGAAAATATCGCCCAAGTGAAGAAAAAAGTTACACAAAACTTATAAAACTTAGGAAAATGTGTTAACCTAATGAGAAAAATATCGCCCAAGTGAAGAAAAAAGTTACACAAAACTTATAAAACTTAGGAAAATGTGTTAACCTTATGAGAAAAATATTGACCAAGTAAAGAAAAACGTACACCAAACTTCTGAAAAGTAAGAAAATTTGTTAACCAAATGGGAAAAATATTGACCAAGTGGAGAAATATCTCAACCATACTTATGAAAAGGAGGAAAATGTGTTAACCAAATGGGAAAAATATTGGCCAAGTGGAGAAATATCGCAACCATACTTATGAAAAGGAGGAAAATGTATTAACCTAATGAGAAAAATATCGCCCAAGTGAAGAAAAAAGTTACACAAAACTTATAAAACTTAGGAAAATGTGTTAACCTAATGAGAAAAATATCGCCCAATTGAAGAAAAAAGTTACACAAAACTTATAAAACTTAGGAAAATGTGTTAACCTAATGAGAAAAATATTGACCAAGTAAAGAAAAACGTACACCAAACTTCTGAAAAGTAAGAAAATTTGTTAACCAAAAGGGAAAAATATATGGGCTAAACTATGAAATATGTTGACCGAACTAAGAAAGTGTGTTAACCAAAGGGGGAAAAATGTTGGTCAAAACATGAATCATCTCGACCAAACTTATAAATATCTCGTGTAAACTTATAAAAAAAGTAGGAACAAATATTGCTTCTGTAGTTATGTCAAACGTGTCTTGAACTTTTATCTGAACAGACATTTCACAAGACATAATCATCAACGTCAACACTTTCCCTCTTTTACATTACCGAAAGTTTCAACTTATCAGTCCAGAGTATCCACTAAAGAAGCACTTATGCATACTAATCACCCAGCTCTTCACACTCTTGGTTTTTTTTTTTTTCTAACGCAAAGTGTCTCTGTCTTTCATAGATAGCTTCACAACTTTTCTGTGTAGCACCACTAACAACTCCAAACCTTCGTTTCACATGAGCTCTAATGAAACAGTCATAACAACATTTAGGGCAATCTGTGGCTCCACCTGGGATAGTTTCAATATCACCTGAGTATTCGTCAGCAAAGATCCACTTCCCATGGCTGATATCTTCAACTTTCTATACCACAATGTCTGCTACACTAACCTTCCATTGGTCCATCTTTCAACAATACAAAGAGTGTTCTCGAAGTCTAGCTAACATAACATTGCTTACTTTGTCCACCTCTATCACACTTTGTCATTTCACAGCTGCAATAGCGGCAAGTCTGCAACCAACCAACAGTGTCTGTTATGAAGTCGACCTTTCTTAAAGCCACGTCTGCCTTACTGAACCCTTGAATACCCTCTACCACATCGTCTAACCGACTTTCAACATTTCATACCAAATAACATTAACATTCTCTTTGATTACAGAACAACTGATTTTCTGCTGATTAAGCAGATTTTCCAACCCCGTGGAGATCAATCATATGCCCCCTAACCTACTAGGCGCTATTCTAGACAACGAATATGGTCATCGACCAGCACCCCTAGGCAGAACTTGAAAAAACAACAGAGCTTGGGTTATTGAGACGAATGAGTTGCATTCCTTGGACTACCAGAAAGACATCAAACACAACAAACTCTTTCTTACTAACCCTAACCCTAAGTATACATCAACTAACCCTAACCCTAAACCTAAGTATACATCAACTAACACTAACCCTAACCCTAACTATACAACAAACTCTTTCTTAAGAGACATAGATACAAACCAGTGTTAGAAATGAAAAAGTTAAATTTATGTGATTACATTTTAATTAAAATTTAAAACTAATAAATCGCACTTTTTTCTTCACTTGGGCGATATTTTTCTCATTAGGTTAACACATTTTCCTAAGTTTTATAAGTTTTGTGTAACTTTTTTCTTCACTTGGGCGATATTTTCTCATTAGGTTAACACATTTTCCTCCTTTTCATAAGTATGGTTGAGATATTTCTCCACTTGGCCAATATTTTTCCCATTTGGTTAACAAATTTTCTTACTTTTCAGAAATTTGGTGTACGTTTTTCTTTACTTGGTCAATATTTTTCTCATTAGGTTAACACATTTTCCTAAGTTTTATAAGTTTTGTGTAACTTTTTTCTTCACTTGGGCGATATTTTTCTCATTAGGTTAACACATTTTCCTCCTTTTCATAAGTATGGTTGCGATATTTCTCCACTTGGCCAATATTTTTCCCATTTGGTTAACACATTTTCCTCCTTTTCATAAGTATGGTTGAGATATTTCTCCACTTGGTCAATATTTTTCCCATTTGGTTAACAAATTTTCTTACTTTTCAGAAGTTTGGTGTACGTTTTTCTTTACTTGGTCAATATTTTTCTCATTAGGTTAACACATTTTACTAAGTTTTATAAGTTTTGTGTAACTTTTTTCTTCACTTGGGCGATATTTTTCTCATTAGGTTAACACATTTTCCTAAGTTTTATAAGTTTTGTGTAACTTTTTTCTTCACTTGGGCGATATTTTCTCATTAGGTTAACACATTTTCCTCCTTTTCATAAGTATAGTTGAGATATTTCTCCACTTGGCCAATATTTTTCCCATTTGGTTAACAAATTTTCTTACTTTTCAGAAGTTTGGTGTACGTTTTTCTTTACTTGGTCAATATTTTTCTCATTAGGTTAACACATTTTCCTAAGTTTTATAAGTTTTGTGTAACTTTTTTCTTCAATTGGGCGATATTTTTCTCATTAGGTTAACACATTTCCCTAAGTTTTATAAGTTTTGTGTAACTTTTTTCTTCAATTGGTCGATATTTTTCTCATTAGGTTAACACATTTTCCTAAGTTTTATAAGTTTTGTGTAACTTTTTTCTTCAATTGGGCGATATTTTTCTCATTAGGTTAACACATTTCCCTAAGTTTTATAAGTTTTGTGTAACTTTTTTTCTTCAATTGGTCGATATTTTTCTCATTAGGTTAACACATTTTCCTAAGTTTTATAAGAATGGATGAGATATTTCCTATTTTGGTCACCTTTTTAAATTAATTTGGTTACAATTTTTCCTACTTTTTATAATGTTAGTCGAGACGTTTCTTATTTTGACCAACTGTTTTGTCAGTTTAGCTAACAATTTTTCCTACATTTTATAAGTTGGCCGAGACGTTTCTTATTTTGGCTAACAGTTTTGTCAGTTTGGCTAACAATTTTTCCTACCTTTTATAAGTTGGTCGAGATATTTCTGTATTTGGCCAACATTTTCATTAGTTCGACTAGCCTTTTTTCTATTTCTTATACACTTGGTTGAGATATTTCTTATTTTGACTCCGAGTTTTATAAGTTTGGCTAACAAATTTTACTATATTTTATACGTCTGGTCGATATATTTCTATATTTGGCCAACATTTTAATAATTTGGCTAACATTTTTTCTATTTCTTATACGCTTGGTTGAGATATTTCTTATTTTGACCACGAGTTTTATAAGTTTGGCTAACATATTTTACTATACTTTATACGGGCGTAATTATCTAACCACTCCATCCCTCGCCCACCTCTTAACAAGGATCAGAGGCAGTTATCTAGCTATTTCTACACTCACCAACCCCTTGACAACGACCTGGAGCCTTTATCTAGCAACTCCTCTGTCTCTTAGCAAGGAACCGACGCATTCATTTAGCCACTTCGCCACTCTCCCACCCTTTAATATGTTCAGAAGCACTTCTCTAGCTAATGCTCCGCTCATCTACTCCTTAACAACGAATAACACTAAGCCACGCCCCCTTACAACCGTTACTACAGGCCATCTTTACTGTTTTAAGGTTTTCCTTTGAAGAGGTGTAATCTACATGATAGTGTGTAGGCCACTACGACACACTACAGCTCATATACACGCCATATTTACCTTTTTACTTATTACAATTTTCATATCACACCCGGTGCGCCTCGAGGGTTCGAACCGTCTAGCCCCACCACCCACACTCGTCACTGACCGGCTTGTGGTCATTCAGAAATGACTGGCCATGTGGTTACTACAATACACTGACTGGGTTCAAACCGCACCCAAGCGACTGTCGCCCGTGGTCACTCCTGCGACTGCGCCCGCGCGCCTCTGATTGTCTTTTATTTTTATTTCTCGCCTCTGATTGTCTTTTATTTTTATTTTATTTTTTAAAATTAGTTAAAATATTATACACACACTCAGTTATCTGCTCTTAGAAAAACATGTCTTTTATTAGAATTATAGACCCTTACATATGACCTAAGTACCTACCCTACCCAACCCGCCTTGGTCCCGAGCTGGATTGGGGGCAATCCAGCGAGGTCAATCCAGAAAGTATAATTAGGAGAAGACAAAAACCCTAACCCTAACCCCTAACCCTAACCCTAACCCTAACCCATAACCCCTAACCCTAACCCCTAACCCCTAACCCTAACCCCTAACCCCTAACCCTAATCCTAATCCTAAGGATTGGGGTCAATCCTTAGGATTCAATCCTGAAAATCTAATTAGTTACCCGCTACTATACTACTCGCAGTGGGATGGTATCCACTGTATGGTGACTTTATGCTAAGTTCAGAAAGTAGTGTCCTTAGTACTGGCAATTTCCCAGAGAGGAGCGCCTCGAGTACTGATTTTGCATCTGTTAGTAGCACCACAGGTTGTGTACCATTGCTGTTATTTAGTAATTTCTCTGTTGCTATCTTGATTGCCTCAATTTCGGCATCATAGTTATGGCAGTACTTTCCTGTCGGTACCCTGGCTGTGTCCCTAGTATTATTTGGGTATTCTATGTACACTCCCGCTCCTCCATTTCGAACAGCATTTTGTGCTGACCCATCTGTGTAGACTCGGATCCAGAGGTCCTGTGGGTATTCTTCATCAAGGAAGCTGAGAGTGGCTGTTTTGCGCTGCACACTGTTCTGTTCTTCCTTGTCAAATATTCCTCTCACTTTTGTCTGGATTTGTAACGATAGTCTATGCTCATCTTTCCATGGAGTTCGCTCTGGAATAGTTGTTAGGGGGATACCAACTGTGGGCAGATCAGTGGTTTCTCTGCAGAGTCGTTTGGCTTGGTGGATAAAACTACTTCTTTTCAACCGCCCCATAGCTAGGTTTTCAAATCTGTTCTTCATAGGGTGGCCTGGCAAGCTGAGGAACTTTTCTGCTTGTATTAGCGTTTTCGTATCTCTGCGCTCACTCAGTGCCTGTGTCCTCCCCATCTTCTCCATTTCCACTATAGGGGTTGATCTCATCCCTCCTGTGGTGACTCTAATTGCTTGATTTTGCACCTTGTCCAGCTCTTGTAGTGTGGTATTTGATGCTGAACACCACGCAGTTGACCCATATTCCAGGTGTGGTCGTATGCTCTGTTGGTAAACTTTGCTAAGTATTTTCGTACTGGCTCCCCATGTGGTTCCACTTAGCTTTCTCAGGATGGCTATTTTCCTTCTGGCTTTTGCTACTGCGTTGTTGATGTGCTTTCTCCATGTCAGCTTGCCATCAAATGTTACTCCAAGGTATGTTGGTTCTTTATCTTCTCTTAGGGGTGTTCCATTTATCTGGATGATCCCTGCCTTTTGTTTTGGAGAGAGGGTAAATAGGGTGGTGCTGCACTTGTCAGTGTTTATGCTGACACACCATCTATTTGCCCATGCAGCAAATGTATCTACAGCTCTTTGTAGCAATCTGGTGGCCACTGATGCATATTCATTTGTGCTCCATAGAACCAGGTCATCGGCGTACATTGCCGCTTTAATTCCATGCGGTAGGTGAGCAA
The DNA here is from genome assembly GCA_963921405.1 of Cepaea hortensis. Classification (NCBI taxonomy): domain Eukaryota; kingdom Metazoa; phylum Mollusca; class Gastropoda; order Stylommatophora; family Helicidae; genus Cepaea; species Cepaea hortensis. The sequence goes on along the minus strand of OY992878.1, from coordinate 56,749,226 downwards.
CAAGATCATTGATGAAGATTAGAAAAAGTGTGGGGGACAAGACTCCGCCCTGGGGGACACCGTGACGCAGTAGTACTTTCTTGCTCTTGAGTCCGTCTATCTGTACTCGGGCTCTTCTGTTGTGCAAGTATGCTTTCATCCATTTGTACATTCTTCCATTAACTTTGCAGTTTCTCAGTTTCTTCATCAGACCTTCTTTCCAGACTTTGTCAAAGGCTTTCTTCAGATCTATCCATGCCGCAAGCACCAGCTTCTTCTCTTGGAATGCATCCTCAATTTCTTGAGAGAGGTAGGTTGTCTGATCTTCCGTAGAGTAGCACTGCCTAAAGCCAGCCTGCTGTGGCACAAGGATGTTTTTACTTTCAATGTACCACTGCAGTCTGTGATTGATGATGCGCTCCAGTGTTTTGCAGAGACAGCTGGTGAGGCTAATTGGTCTGTAGCTAGAGGCAATGGAACCATCTTTCCGTGATTTTAGGAGGGGTATCATGATTGCTTCTCTCCAGGCTTGTGGAACACTGCCTAAGGTCCAGCTGTTATTGAAGATCTGCAACAGCTTTGTTTTGGCCTCTGTTCCTAGGTTCCTGATCATTTCATTGGAGATACCATCAGCTCCTGGTGACTTTCTCATTTTCAGTTTTGATATGGCTAACTCCAGTTCGCTGATTGTGATGAGTGCCTCCAGAACCTCATGTACTATTTCCTACTGTCCTGTATGTTGTCGTTTCTTTCGAATCTCTTGTTGTTTCTCTGGACTAATTTTGATATTGCTATCTTGTGCGAACGAGTCCGCAAAATGGTCAGCTGCTTGCTTTCTTGTTAAGATTTTTCCATCTTTATGTAGTGCAATTTTTGAGTTTCTCCCTGTGCCCTCGTCATTAAGCTGTTTTATTAGCTTCCACAATTTCCTTGTGTCTCTTTCAAAGTTCAGAGACTCCGTTTTCTCCTGCCAGCTTTTCCGTCTAGCCTGCAGCTAAAACTCGTGGTCAAAATAAGAAATATCTCAACCAAGCGTATAAGAAATAGAAAAAATGTTAGCCAAATTATTAAAATGTTGGCCAAATATAGAAATATATCGACCAGACGTATAAAATATAGTAAAATTTGTTAGCCAAACTTATAAAACTCGGGGTCAAAATAAGAAATATCTCAACCAAGTGTATAAGAAATAGAAAAAAGGCTAGTCAAACTAATGAAAATGTTGGCCAAATACAGAAATATCTCGACCAACTTATAAAAGGTAGGAAAAATTGTTAGCCAAACTGACAAAACTGTTAGCCAAAATAAGAAACGTCTCGGCCAACTTATAAAATGTAGGAAAAATTGTTAGCTAAACTGACAAAACAGTTGGTCAAAATAAGAAACGTCTCGACTAACATTATAAAAAGTAGGAAAAATTGTAACCAAATTAATTTAAAAAGGTGACCAAAATAGGAAATATCTCATCCATTCTTATAAAACTTAGGAAAATGTGTTAACCTAATGAGAAAAATATCGACCAATTGAAGAAAAAAGTTACACAAAACTTTTAAAACTTAGGGAAATGTGTTAACCTAATGAGAAAAATATCGCCCAATTGAAGAAAAAAGTTACACAAAACTTATAAAACTTAGGAAAATGTGTTAACCTAATGAGAAAAATATCGACCAATTGAAGAAAAAAGTTACACAAAACTTATAAAACTTAGGGAAATGTGTTAACCTAATGAGAAAAATATCGCCCAATTGAAGAAAAAAGTTACACAAAACTTATAAAACTTAGGAAAATGTGTTAACCTAATGAGAAAAATATTGACCAAGTAAAGAAAAACGTACACCAAACTTCTGAAAAGTAAGAAAATTTGTTAACCAAATGGGAAAAATATTGACCAAGTGGAGAAATATCTCAACCATACTTATGAAAAGGAGGAAAATGTGTTAACCAAATGGGAAAAATATTGGCCAAGTGGAGAAATATCGCAACCATACTTATGAAAAGGAGGAAAATGTGTTAACCTAATGAGAAAAATATCGCCCAAGTGAAGAAAAGAGTTACACAAAACTTATAAAACTTAGGAAAATGTGTTAACCTAATGAGAAAAATATCGCCCAATTGAAGAAAAAAGTTACACAAAACTTATAAAACTTAGGAAAATGTGTTAACCTAATGAGAAAAATATCGACCAATTGAAGAAAAAAGTTACACAAAACTTATAAAACTTAGGGAAATGTGTTAACCTAATGAGAAAAATATCACCCAATTGAAGAAAAAAGTTACACAAAACTTATAAAACTTAGGAAAATGTGTTAACCTAATGAGAAAAATATTGACCAAGTAAAGAAAAACGTACACCAAACTTCTGAAAAGTAAGAAAATTTGTTAACCAAATGGGAAAAATATTGACCAAGTGGAGAAATATCTCAACCATACTTATGAAAAGGAGGAAAATGTGTTAACCAAATGGGAAAAATATTGGCCAAGTGGAGAAATATCGCAACCATACTTATGAAAAGGAGGAAAATGTATTAACCTAATGAGAAAAATATCGCCCAAGTGAAGAAAAAAGTTACACAAAACTTATAAAACTTAGGAAAATGTGTTAACCTAATGAGAAAAATATCGCCCAATTGAAGAAAAAAGTTACACAAAACTTATAAAACTTAGGAAAATGTGTTAACCTAATGAGAAAAATATTGACCAAGTAAAGAAAAACGTACACCAAACTTCTGAAAAGTAAGAAAATTTGTTAACCAAAAGGGAAAAATATATGGGGTAAACTATGAAATATGTTGACCGAACTAAGAAAGTGTGTTAACCAAAGGGGGAAAAATGTTGGTCAAAACATGAATCATCTCGACCAAACTTATAAATATCTCGTGTAAACTTATAAAAAAAGTAGGAACAAATATTGCTTCTGTAGTTATGTCAAACGTGTCTTGAACTTTTATCTGAACAGACATTTCACAAGACATAATCATCAACGTCAACACTTTCCCTCTTTTACATTACCGAAAGTTTCAACTTATCAGTCCAGAGTATCCACTAAAGAAGCACTTATGCATACTAATCACCCAGCTCTTCACACTCTTGGTTTTTTTTTTTTTCTAACGCAAAGTGTCTCTGTCTTTCATAGATAGCTTCACAACTTTTCTGTGTAGCACCACTAACAACTCCAAACCTTCGTTTCACATGAGCTCTAATGAAACAGTCATAACAACATTTAGGGCAATCTGTGGCTCCACCTGGGATAGTTTCAATATCACCTGAGTATTCGTCAGCAAAGATCCACTTCCCATGGCTGATATCTTCAACTTTCTATACCACAATGTCTGCTACACTAACCTTCCATTGGTCCATCTTTCAACAATACAAAGAGTGTTCTCGAAGTCTAGCTAACATAACATTGCTTACTTTGTCCACCTCTATCACACTTTGTCATTTCACAGCTGCAATAGCGGCAAGTCTGCAACCAACCAACAGTGTCTGTTATGAAGTCGACCTTTCTTAAAGCCACGTCTGCCTTACTGAACCCTTGAATACCCTCTACCACATCGTCTAACCGACTTTCAACATTTCATACCAAATAACATTAACATTCTCTTTGATTACAGAACAACTGATTTTCTGCTGATTAAGCAGATTTTCCAACCCCGTGGAGATCAATCATATGCCCCCTAACCTACTAGGCGCTATTCTAGACAACGAATATGGTCATCGACCAGCACCCCTAGGCAGAACTTGAAAAAACAACAGAGCTTGGGTTATTGAGACGAATGAGTTGCATTCCTTGGACTACCAGAAAGACATCAAACACAACAAACTCTTTCTTACTAACCCTAACCCTAAGTATACATCAACTAACCCTAACCCTAAACCTAAGTATACATCAACTAACACTAACCCTAACCCTAACTATACAACAAACTCTTTCTTAAGAGACATAGATACAAACCAGTGTTAGAAATGAAAAAGTTAAATTTATGTGATTACATTTTAATTAAAATTTAAAACTAATAAATCGCACTTTTTTCTTCACTTGGGCGATATTTTTCTCATTAGGTTAACACATTTTCCTAAGTTTTATAAGTTTTGTGTAACTTTTTTCTTCACTTGGGCGATATTTTCTCATTAGGTTAACACATTTTCCTCCTTTTCATAAGTATGGTTGAGATATTTCTCCACTTGGCCAATATTTTTCCCATTTGGTTAACAAATTTTCTTACTTTTCAGAAATTTGGTGTACGTTTTTCTTTACTTGGTCAATATTTTTCTCATTAGGTTAACACATTTTCCTAAGTTTTATAAGTTTTGTGTAACTTTTTTCTTCACTTGGGCGATATTTTTCTCATTAGGTTAACACATTTTCCTCCTTTTCATAAGTATGGTTGCGATATTTCTCCACTTGGCCAATATTTTTCCCATTTGGTTAACACATTTTCCTCCTTTTCATAAGTATGGTTGAGATATTTCTCCACTTGGTCAATATTTTTCCCATTTGGTTAACAAATTTTCTTACTTTTCAGAAGTTTGGTGTACGTTTTTCTTTACTTGGTCAATATTTTTCTCATTAGGTTAACACATTTTACTAAGTTTTATAAGTTTTGTGTAACTTTTTTCTTCACTTGGGCGATATTTTTCTCATTAGGTTAACACATTTTCCTAAGTTTTATAAGTTTTGTGTAACTTTTTTCTTCACTTGGGCGATATTTTCTCATTAGGTTAACACATTTTCCTCCTTTTCATAAGTATAGTTGAGATATTTCTCCACTTGGCCAATATTTTTCCCATTTGGTTAACAAAGTTTCTTACTTTTCAGAAGTTTGGTGTACGTTTTTCTTTACTTGGTCAATATTTTTCTCATTAGGTTAACACATTTTCCTAAGTTTTATAAGTTTTGTGTAACTTTTTTCTTCAATTGGGCGATATTTTTCTCATTAGGTTAACACATTTCCCTAAGTTTTATAAGTTTTGTGTAACTTTTTTCTTCAATTGGTCGATATTTTTCTCATTAGGTTAACACATTTTCCTAAGTTTTATAAGTTTTGTGTAACTTTTTTCTTCAATTGGGCGATATTTTTCTCATTAGGTTAACACATTTCCCTAAGTTTTATAAGTTTTGTGTAACTTTTTTTCTTCAATTGGTCGATATTTTTCTCATTAGGTTAACACATTTTCCTAAGTTTTATAAGAATGGATGAGATATTTCCTATTTTGGTCACCTTTTTAAATTAATTTGGTTACAATTTTTCCTACTTTTTATAATGTTAGTCGAGACGTTTCTTATTTTGACCAACTGTTTTGTCAGTTTAGCTAACAATTTTTCCTACATTTTATAAGTTGGCCGAGACGTTTCTTATTTTGGCTAACAGTTTTGTCAGTTTGGCTAACAATTTTTCCTACCTTTTATAAGTTGGTCGAGATATTTCTGTATTTGGCCAACATTTTCATTAGTTCGACTAGCCTTTTTTCTATTTCTTATACACTTGGTTGAGATATTTCTTATTTTGACTCCGAGTTTTATAAGTTTGGCTAACAAATTTTACTATATTTTATACGTCTGGTCGATATATTTCTATATTTGGCCAACATTTTAATAATTTGGCTAACATTTTTTCTATTTCTTATACGCTTGGTTGAGATATTTCTTATTTTGACCACGAGTTTTATAAGTTTGGCTAACATATTTTACTATACTTTATACGGGCGTAATTATCTAACCACTCCATCCCTCGCCCACCTCTTAACAAGGATCAGAGGCAGTTATCTAGCTATTTCTACACTCACCAACCCCTTGACAACGACCTGGAGCCTTTATCTAGCAACTCCTCTGTCTCTTAGCAAGGAACCGACGCATTCATTTAGCCACTTCGCCACTCTCCCACCCTTTAATATGTTCAGAAGCACTTCTCTAGCTAATGCTCCGCTCATCTACTCCTTAACAACGAATAACACTAAGCCACGCCCCCTTACAACCGTTACTACAGGCCATCTTTACTGTTTTAAGGTTTTCCTTTGAAGAGGTGTAATCTACATGATAGTGTGTAGGCCACTACGACACACTACAGCTCATATACACGCCATATTTACCTTTTTACTTATTACAATTTTCATATCACACCCGGTGCGCCTCGAGGGTTCGAACCGTCTAGCCCCACCACCCACACTCGTCACTGACCGGCTTGTGGTCATTCAGAAATGACTGGCCATGTGGTTACTACAATACACTGACTGGGTTCAAACCGCACCCAAGCGACTGTCGCCCGTGGTCGCTCCTGCGACTGCGCCCGCGCGCCTCTGATTGTCTTTTATTTTTATTTCTCGCCTCTGATTGTCTTTTATTTTTATTTTATTTTTTAAAATTAGTTAAAATATTATACACACACTCAGTTATCTGCTCTTAGAAAAACATGTCTTTTATTAGAATTATAGACCCTTACATATGACCTAAGTACCTACCCTACCCAACCCGCCTTGGTCCCGAGCTGGATTGGGGGCAATCCAGCGAGGTCAATCCAGAAAGTATAATTAGGAGAAGACAAAAACCCTAACCCTAACCCCTAACCCTAACCCTAACCCTAACCCCTAACCCCTAACCCTAACCCCTAACCCCTAACCCTAACCCCTAACCCCTAACCCTAATCCTAATCCTAAGGATTGGGGTCAATCCTTAGGATTCAATCCTGAAAATCTAATTAGTTACCCGCTACTATACTACTCGCAGTGGGATGGTATCCACTGTATGGTGACTTTATGCTAAGTTCAGAAAGTAGTGTCCTTAGTACTGGCAATTTCCCAGAGAGGAGCGCCTCGAGTACTGATTTTGCATCTGTTAGTAGCACCACAGGTTGTGTACCATTGCTGTTATTTAGTAATTTCTCTGTTGCTATCTTGATTGCCTCAATTTCGGCATCATAGTTATGGCAGTACTTTCCTGTCGGTACCCTGGCTGTGTCCCTAGTATTATTTGGGTATTCTATGTACACTCCCGCTCCTCCATTTCGAACAGCATTTTGTGCTGACCCATCTGTGTAGACTCGGATCCAGAGGTCCTGTGGGTATTCTTCATCAAGGAAGCTGAGAGTGGCTGTTTTGCGCTGCACACTGTTCTGTTCTTCCTTGTCAAATATTCCTCTCACTTTTGTCTGGATTTGTAACGATAGTCTATGCTCATCTTTCCATGGAGTTCGCTCTGGAATAGTTGTTAGGGGGATACCAACTGTGGGCAGATCAGTGGTTTCTCTGCAGAGTCGTTTGGCTTGGTGGATAAAACTACTTCTTTTCAACCGCCCCATAGCTAGGTTTTCAAATCTGTTCTTCATAGGGTGGCCTGGCAAGCTGAGGAACTTTTCTGCTTGTATTAGCGTTTTCGTATCTCTGCGCTCACTCAGTGCCTGTGTCCTCCCCATCTTCTCCATTTCCACTATAGGGGTTGATCTCATCCCTCCTGTGGTGACTCTAATTGCTTGATTTTGCACCTTGTCCAGCTCTTGTAGTGTGGTATTTGATGCTGAACACCACGCAGTTGACCCATATTCCAGGTGTGGTCGTATGCTCTGTTGGTAAACTTTGCTAAGTATTTTCGTACTGGCTCCCCATGTGGTTCCACTTAGCTTTCTCAGGATGGCTATTTTCCTTCTGGCTTTTGCTACTGCGTTGTTGATGTGCTTTCTCCATGTCAGCTTGCCATCAAATGTTACTCCAAGGTATGTTGGTTCTTTATCTTCTCTTAGGGGTGTTCCATTTATCTGGATGATCCCTGCCTTTTGTTTTGGAGAGAGGGTAAATAGGGTGGTGCTGCACTTGTCAGTGTTTATGCTGACACACCATCTATTTGCCCATGCAGCAAATGTATCTACAGCTCTTTGTAGCAATCTGGTGGCCACTGATGCATATTCATTTGTGCTCCATAGAACCAGGTCATCGGCGTACATTGCCGCTTTAATTCCATGCGGTAGGTGAGCAACAAGATCATTGATGAAGATTAGAAAAAGTGTGGGGGACAAGACTCCGCCCTGGGGGACACCGTGACGCAGTAGTACTTTCTTGCTCTTGAGTCCGTCTATCTGTACTCGGGCTCTTCTGTTGTGCAAGTATGCTTTCATCCATTTGTACATTCTTCCATTAACTTTGCAGTTTCTCAGTTTCTTCATCAGACCTTCTTTCCAGACTTTGTCAAAGGCTTTCTTCAGATCTATCCATGCCGCAAGCACCAGCTTCTTCTCTTGGAATGCATCCTCAATTTCTTGAGAGAGGTAGGTTGTCTGATCTTCCGTAGAGTAGCACTGCCTAAAGCCAGCCTGCTGTGGCACAAGGATGTTTTTACTTTCAATGTACCACTGCAGTCTGTGATTGATGATGCGCTCCAGTGTTTTGCAGAGACAGCTGGTGAGGCTAATTGGTCTGTAGCTAGAGGCAATGGAACCATCTTTCCGTGATTTTAGGAGGGGTATCATGATTGCTTCTCTCCAGGCTTGTGGAACACTGCCTAAGGTCCAGCTGTTATTGAAGATCTGCAACAGCTTTGTTTTGGCCTCTGTTCCTAGGTTCCTGATCATTTCATTGGAGATACCATCAGCTCCTGGTGACTTTCTCATTTTCAGTTTTGATATGGCTAACTCCAGTTCGCTGATTGTGATGAGTGCCTCCAGAACCTCATGTACTATTTCCTACTGTCCTGTATGTTGTCGTTTCTTTCGAATCTCTTGTTGTTTCTCTGGACTAATTTTGATATTGCTATCTTGTGCGAACGAGTCCGCAAAATGGTCAGCTGCTTGCTTTCTTGTTAAGATTTTTCCATCTTTATGTAGTGCAATTTTTGAGTTTCTCCCTGTGCCCTCGTCATTAAGCTGTTTTATTAGCTTCCACAATTTCCTTGTGTCTCTTTCAAAGTTCAGAGACTCCGTTTTCTCCTGCCAGCTTTTCCGTCTAGCCTGCAGCTAAAACTCGTGGTCAAAATAAGAAATATCTCAACCAAGCGTATAAGAAATAGAAAAAATGTTAGCCAAATTATTAAAATGTTGGCCAAATATAGAAATATATCGACCAGACGTATAAAATATAGTAAAATTTGTTAGCCAAACTTATAAAACTCGGGGTCAAAATAAGAAATATCTCAACCAAGTGTATAAGAAATAGAAAAAAGGCTAGTCAAACTAATGAAAATGTTGGCCAAATACAGAAATATCTCGACCAACTTATAAAAGGTAGGAAAAATTGTTAGCCAAACTGACAAAACTGTTAGCCAAAATAAGAAACGTCTCGGCCAACTTATAAAATGTAGGAAAAATTGTTAGCTAAACTGACAAAACAGTTGGTCAAAATAAGAAACGTCTCGACTAACATTATAAAAAGTAGGAAAAATTGTAACCAAATTAATTTAAAAAGGTGACCAAAATAGGAAATATCTCATCCATTCTTATAAAACTTAGGAAAATGTGTTAACCTAATGAGAAAAATATCGACCAATTGAAGAAAAAAGTTACACAAAACTTTTAAAACTTAGGGAAATGTGTTAACCTAATGAGAAAAATATCGCCCAATTGAAGAAAAAAGTTACACAAAACTTATAAAACTTAGGAAAATGTGTTAACCTAATGAGAAAAATATCGACCAATTGAAGAAAAAAGTTACACAAAACTTATAAAACTTAGGGAAATGTGTTAAACTAATGAGAAAAATATCGCCCAATTGAAGAAAAAAGTTACACAAAACTTATAAAACTTAGGAAAATGTGTTAACCTAATGAGAAAAATATTGACCAAGTAAAGAAAAACGTACACCAAACTTCTGAAAAGTAAGAAAATTTGTTAACCAAATGGGAAAAATATTGACCAAGTGGAGAAATATCTCAACCATACTTATGAAAAGGAGGAAAATGTGTTAACCAAATGGGAAAAATATTGGCCAAGTGGAGAAATATCGCAACCATACTTATGAAAAGGAGGAAAATGTGTTAACCTAATGAGAAAAATATCGCCCAAGTGAAGAAAAGAGTTACACAAAACTTATAAAACTTAGGAAAATGTGTTAACCTAATGAGAAAAATATCGCCCAATTGAAGAAAAAAGTTACACAAAACTTATAAAACTTAGGAAAATGTGTTAACCTAATGAGAAAAATATCGACCAATTGAAGAAAAAAGTTACACAAAACTTATAAAACTTAGGGAAATGTGTTAACCTAATGAGAAAAATATCACCCAATTGAAGAAAAAAGTTACACAAAACTTATAAAACTTAGGAAAATGTGTTAACCTAATGAGAAAAATATTGACCAAGTAAAGAAAAACGTACACCAAACTTCTGAAAAGTAAGAAAATTTGTTAACCAAATGGGAAAAATATTGACCAAGTGGAGAAATATCTCAACCATACTTATGAAAAGGAGGAAAATGTGTTAACCTAATGAGAAAATATCGCCCAAGTGAAGAAAAAAGTTACACAAAACTTATAAAACTTAGGAAAATGTGTTAACCTAATGAGAAAAATATCGCCCAAGTGAAGAAAAAAGTTACACAAAACTTATAAAACTTAGGAAAATGTGTTAACCTTATGAGAAAAATATTGACCAAGTAAAGAAAAACGTACACCAAACTTCTGAAAAGTAAGAAAATTTGTTAACCAAATGGGAAAAATATTGACCAAGTGGAGAAATATCTCAACCATACTTATGAAAAGGAGGAAAATGTGTTAACCAAATGGGAAAAATATTGGCCAAGTGGAGAAATATCGCAACCATACTTATGAAAAGGAGGAAAATGTATTAACCTAATGAGAAAAATATCGCCCAAGTGAAGAAAAAAGTTACACAAAACTTATAAAACTTAGGAAAATGTGTTAACCTAATGAGAAAAATATCGCCCAATTGAAGAAAAAAGTTACACAAAACTTTTAAAACTTAGGAAAATGTGTTAACCTAATGAGAAAAATATTGACCAAGTAAAGAAAAACGTACACCAAACTTCTGAAAAGTAAGAAAATTTGTTAACCAAAAGGGAAAAATATATGGGCTAAACTATGAAATATGTTGACCGAACTAAGAAAGTGTGTTAACCAAAGGGGGAAAAATGTTGGTCAAAACATGAATCATCTCGACCAAACTTATAAATATCTCGTGTAAACTTATAAAAAAAGTAGGAACAAATATTGCTTCTGTAGTTATGTCAAACGTGTCTTGAACTTTTATCTGAACAGACATTTCACAAGACATAATCATCAACGTCAACACTTTCCCTCTTTTACATTACCGAAAGTTTCAACTTATCAGTCCAGAGTATCCAGTAAAGAAGCACTTATGCATACTAATCACCCAGCTCTTCACACTCTTTTTTTTTTTTTTTTTCTAACGCAAAGTGTCTCTGTCTTTCATAGATAGCTTCACAACTTTTCTGTGTAGCACCACTAACAACTCCAAACCTTCGTTTCACATGAGCTCTAATGAAACAGTCATAACAACATTTAGGGCAATCTGTGGCTCCACCTGGGATAGTTTCAATATCACCTGAGTATTCGTCAGCAAAGATCCACTTCCCATGGCTGATATCTTCAACTTTCTATACCACAATGTCTGCTACACTAACCTTCCATTGGTCCATCTTTCAACAATACAAAGAGTGTTCTCGAAGTCTAGCTAACATAACATTGCTTACTTTGTCCACCTCTATCACACTTTGTCATTTCACAGCTGCAATAGCGGCAAGTCTGCAACCAACCAACAGTGTCTGTTATGAAGTCGACCTTTCTTAAAGCCACGTCTGCCTTACTGAACCCTTGAATACCCTCTACCACATCGTCTAACCGACTTTCAACATTTCATACCAAATAACATTAACATTCTCTTTGATTACAGAACAACTGATTTTCTGCTGATTAAGCAGATTTTCCAACCCCGTGGAGATCAATCATATGCCCCCTAACCTACTAGGCGCTATTCTAGACAACGAATATGGTCATCGACCAGCACCCCTAGGCAGAACTTGAAAAAACAACAGAGCTTGGGTTATTGAGACGAATGAGTTGCATTCCTTGGACTACCAGAAAGACATCAAACACAACAAACTCTTTCTTACTAACCCTAACCCTAAGTATACATCAACTAACCCTAACCCTAAACCTAAGTATACATCAACTAACACTAACCCTAACCCTAACTATACAACAAACTCTTTCTTAAGAGACATAGATACAAACCAGTGTTAGAAATGAAAAAGTTAAATTTATGTGATTACATTTTAATTAAAATTTAAAACTAATAAATCGCACTTTTTTCTTCACTTGGGCGATATTTTTCTCATTAGGTTAACACATTTTCCTAAGTTTTATAAGTTTTGTGTAACTTTTTTCTTCACTTGGGCGATATTTTCTCATTAGGTTAACACATTTTCCTCCTTTTCATAAGTATGGTTGAGATATTTCTCCACTTGGCCAATATTTTTCCCATTTGGTTAACAAATTTTCTTACTTTTCAGAAATTTGGTGTACGTTTTTCTTTACTTGGTCAATATTTTTCTCATTAGGTTAACACATTTTCCTAAGTTTTATAAGTTTTGTGTAACTTTTTTCTTCACTTGGGCGATATTTTTCTCATTAGGTTAACACATTTTCCTCCTTTTCATAAGTATGGTTGCGATATTTCTCCACTTGGCCAATATTTTTCCCATTTGGTTAACACATTTTCCTCCTTTTCATAAGTATGGTTGAGATATTTCTCCACTTGGTCAATATTTTTCCCATTTGGTTAACAAATTTTCTTACTTTTCAGAAGTTTGGTGTACGTTTTTCTTTACTTGGTCAATATTTTTCTCATTAGGTTAACACATTTTACTAAGTTTTATAAGTTTTGTGTAACTTTTTTCTTCACTTGGGCGATATTTTTCTCATTAGGTTAACACATTTTCCTAAGTTTTATAAGTTTTGTGTAACTTTTTTCTTCACTTGGGCGATATTTTCTCATTAGGTTAACACATTTTCCTCCTTTTCATAAGTATGGTTGAGATATTTCTCCACTTGGCCAATATTTTTCCCATTTGGTTAACAAATTTTCTTACTTTTCAGAAGTTTGGTGTACGTTTTTCTTTACTTGGTCAATATTTTTCTCATTAGGTTAACACATTTTCCTAAGTTTTATAAGTTTTGTGTAACTTTTTTCTTCAATTGGGCGATATTTTTCTCATTAGGTTAACACATTTCCCTAAGTTTTATAAGTTTTGTGTAACTTTTTTCTTCAATTGGTCGATATTTTTCTCATTAGGTTAACACATTTTCCTAAGTTTTATAAGTTTTGTGTAACTTTTTTCTTCAATTGGGCGATATTTTTCTCATTAGGTTAACACATTTCCCTAAGTTTTATAAGTTTTGTGTAACTTTTTTTCTTCAATTGGTCGATATTTTTCTCATTAGGTTAACACATTTTCCTAAGTTTTATAAGAATGGATGAGATATTTCCTATTTTGGTCACCTTTTTAAATTAATTTGGTTACAATTTTTCCTACTTTTTATAATGTTAGTCGAGACGTTTCTTATTTTGACCAACTGTTTTGTCAGTTTAGCTAACAATTTTTCCTACATTTTATAAGTTGGCCGAGACGTTTCTTATTTTGGCTAACAGTTTTGTCAGTTTGGCTAACAATTTTTCCTACCTTTTATAAGTTGGTCGAGATATTTCTGTATTTGGCCAACATTTTCATTAGTTCGACTAGCCTTTTTTCTATTTCTTATACACTTGGTTGAGATATTTCTTATTTTGACTCCGAGTTTTATAAGTTTGGCTAACAAATTTTACTATATTTTATACGTCTGGTCGATATATTTCTATATTTGGCCAACATTTTAATAATTTGGCTAACATTTTTTCTATTTCTTATACGCTTGGTTGAGATATTTCTTATTTTGACCACGAGTTTTATAAGTTTGGCTAACATATTTTACTATACTTTATACGGGCGTAATTATCTACCCACTCCATCCCTCGCCCACCTCTTAACAAGGATCAGAGGCAGTTATCTAGCTATTTCTACACTCACCAACCCCTTGACAACGACCTGGAGCCTTTATCTAGCAACTCCTCTGTCTCTTAGCAAGGAACCGACGCATTCATTTAGCCACTTCGCCACTCTCCCACCCTTTAATATGTTCAGAAGCACTTCTCTAGCTAATGCTCCGCTCATCTACTCCTTAACAACGAATAACACTAAGCCACGCCCCCTTACAACCGTTACTACAGGCCATCTTTACTGTTTTAAGGTTTTCCTTTGAAGAGGTGTAATCTACATGATAGTGTGTAGGCCACTACGACACACTACAGCTCATATACACGCCATATTTACCTTTTTACTTATTACAATTTTCATATCACACCCGGTGCGCCTCGAGGGTTCGAACCGTCTAGCCCCACCACCCACACTCGTCACTGACCGGCTTGTGGTCATTCAGAAATGACTGGCCATGTGGTTACTACAATACACTGACTGGGTTCAAACCGCACCCAAGCGACTGTCGCCCGTGGTCGCTCCTGCGACTGCGCCCGCGCGCCTCTGATTGTCTTTTATTTTTATTTCTCGCCTCTGATTGTCTTTTATTTTTATTTTATTTTTTAAAATTAGTTAAAATATTATACACACACTCAGTTATCTGCTCTTAGAAAAACATGTCTTTTATTAGAATTATAGACCCTTACATATGACCTAAGTACCTACCCTACCCAACCCGCCTTGGTCCCGAGCTGGATTGGGGGCAATCCAGCGAGGTCAATCCAGAAAGTATAATTAGGAGAAGACAAAAACCCTAACCCTAACCCCTAACCCTAACCCTAACCCTAACCCCTAACCCCTAACCCTAACCCCTAACCCCTAACCCTAACCCCTAACCCCTAACCCTAATCCTAATCCTAAGGATTGGGGTCAATCCTTAGGATTCAATCCTGAAAATCTAATTAGTTACCCGCTACTATACTACTCGCAGTGGGATGGTATCCACTGTATGGTGACTTTATGCTAAGTTCAGAAAGTAGTGTCCTTAGTACTGGCAATTTCCCAGAGAGGAGCGCCTCGAGTACTGATTTTGCATCTGTTAGTAGCACCACAGGTTGTGTACCATTGCTGTTATTTAGTAATTTCTCTGTTGCTATCTTGATTGCCTCAATTTCGGCATCATAGTTATGGCAGTACTTTCCTGTCGGTACCCTGGCTGTGTCCCTAGTATTATTTGGGTATTCTATGTACACTCCCGCTCCTCCATTTCGAACAGCATTTTGTGCTGACCCATCTGTGTAGACTCGGATCCAGAGGTCCTGTGGGTATTCTTCATCAAGGAAGCTGAGAGTGGCTGTTTTGCGCTGCACACTGTTCTGTTCTTCCTTGTCAAATATTCCTCTCACTTTTGTCTGGATTTGTAACGATAGTCTATGCTCATCTTTCCATGGAGTTCGCTCTGGAATAGTTGTTAGGGGGATACCAACTGTGGGCAGATCAGTGGTTTCTCTGCAGAGTCGTTTGGCTTGGTGGATAAAACTACTTCTTTTCAACCGCCCCATAGCTAGGTTTTCAAATCTGTTCTTCATAGGGTGGCCTGGCAAGCTGAGGAACTTTTCTGCTTGTATTAGCGTTTTCGTATCTCTGCGCTCACTCAGTGCCTGTGTCCTCCCCATCTTCTCCATTTCCACTATAGGGGTTGATCTCATCCCTCCTGTGGTGACTCTAATTGCTTGATTTTGCACCTTGTCCAGCTCTTGTAATGTGGTATTTGATGCTGAACACCACGCAGTTGACCCATATTCCAGGTGTGGTCGTATGCTCTGTTGGTAAACTTTGCTAAGTATTTTCGTACTGGCTCCCCATGTGGTTCCACTTAGCTTTCTCAGGATGGCTATTTTCCTTCTGGCTTTTGCTACTGCGTTGTTGATGTGCTTTCTCCATGTCAGCTTGCCATCAAATGTTACTCCAAGGTATGTTGGTTCTTTATCTTCTCTTAGGGGTGTTCCATTTATCTGGATGATCCCTGCCTTTTGTTTTGGAGAGAGGGTAAATAGGGTGGTGCTGCACTTGTCAGTGTTTATGCTGACACACCATCTATTTGCCCATGCAGCAAATGTATCTACAGCTCTTTGTAGCAATCTGGTGGCCACTGATGCATATTCATTTGTGCTCCATAGAACCAGGTCATCGGCGTACATTGCCGCTTTAATTCCATGCGGTAGGTGAGCAACAAGATCATTGATGAAGATTAGAAAAAGTGTGGGGGACAAGACTCCGCCCTGGGGGACACCGTGACGCAGTAGTACTTTCTTGCTCTTGAGTCCGTCTATCTGTACTCGGGCTCTTCTGTTGTGCAAGTATGCTTTCATCCATTTGTACATTCTTCCATTAACTTTGCAGTTTCTCAGTTTCTTCATCAGACCTTCTTTCCAGACTTTGTCAAAGGCTTTCTTCAGATCTATCCATGCCGCAAGCACCAGCTTCTTCTCTTGGAATGCATCCTCAATTTCTTGAGAGAGGTAGGTTGTCTGATCTTCCGTAGAGTAGCACTGCCTAAAGCCAGCCTACTGTGGCACAAGGATGTTTTTACTTTCAATGTACCACTGCAGTCTGTGATTGATGATGCGCTCCAGTGTTTTGCAGAGACAGCTGGTGAGGCTAATTGGTCTGTAGCTAGAGGCAATGGAACCATCTTTCCGTGATTTTAGGAGGGGTATCATGATTGCTTCTCTCCAGGCTTGTGGAACACTGCCTAAGGTCCAGCTGTTATTGAAGATCTGCAACAGCTTTGTTTTGGCCTCTGTTCCTAGGTTCCTGATCATTTCATTGGAGATACCATCAGCTCCTGGTGACTTTCTCATTTTCAGTTTTGATATGGCTAGCTCCAGTTCGCTGATTGTGATGAGTGCCTCCAGAACCTCATGTACTATTTCCTACTGTCCTGTATGTTGTCGTTTCTTTCGAATCTCTTGTTGTTTCTCTGGACTAATTTTGATATTGCTATCTTGTGCGAACGAGTCCGCAAAATGGTCAGCTGCTTGCTTTCTTGTTAAGATTTTTCCATCTTTATGTAGTGCAATTTTTGAGTTTCTCCCTGTGCCCTCGTCATTAAGCTGTTTTATTAGCTTCCACAATTTCCTTGTGTCTCTTTCAAAGTTCAGAGACTCCGTTTTCTCCTGCCAGCTTTTCCGTCTAGCCTGCAGCTAAAACTCGTGGTCAAAATAAGAAATATCTCAACCAAGCGTATAAGAAATAGAAAAAATGTTAGCCAAATTATTAAAATGTTGGCCAAATATAGAAATATATCGACCAGACGTATAAAATATAGTAAAATTTGTTAGCCAAACTTATAAAACTCGGGGTCAAAATAAGAAATATCTCAACCAAGTGTATAAGAAATAGAAAAAAGGCTAGTCAAACTAATGAAAATGTTGGCCAAATACAGAAATATCTCGACCAACTTATAAAAGGTAGGAAAAATTGTTAGCCAAACTGACAAAACTGTTAGCCAAAATAAGAAACGTCTCGGCCAACTTATAAAATGTAGGAAAAATTGTTAGCTAAACTGACAAAACAGTTGGTCAAAATAAGAAACGTCTCGACTAACATTATAAAAAGTAGGAAAAATTGTAACCAAATTAATTTAAAAAGGTGACCAAAATAGGAAATATCTCATCCATTCTTATAAAACTTAGGAAAATGTGTTAACCTAATGAGAAAAATATCGACCAATTGAAGAAAAAAGTTACACAAAACTTTTAAAACTTAGGGAAATGTGTTAACCTAATGAGAAAAATATCGCCCAATTGAAGAAAAAAGTTACACAAAACTTATAAAACTTAGGAAAATGTGTTAACCTAATGAGAAAAATATCGACCAATTGAAGAAAAAAGTTACACAAAACTTATAAAACTTAGGGAAATGTGTTAACCTAATGAGAAAAATATCGCCCAATTGAAGAAAAAAGTTACACAAAACTTATAAAACTTAGGAAAATGTGTTAACCTAATGAGAAAAATATCGACCAATTGAAGAAAAAAGTTACACAAAACTTATAAAACTTAGGAAAATGTGTTAACCTAATGAGAAAAATATTGACCAAGTAAAGAAAAACGTACACCAAACTTCTGAAAAGTAAGAAAATTTGTTAACCAAATGGGAAAAATATTGACCAAGTGGAGAAATATCTCAACCATACTTATGAAAAGGAGGAAAATGTGTTAACCAAATGGGAAAAATATTGGCCAAGTGGAGAAATATCGCAACCATACTTATGAAAAGGAGGAAAATGTGTTAACCTAATGAGAAAAATATCGCCCAAGTGAAGAAAAGAGTTACACAAAACTTATAAAACTTAGGAAAATGTGTTAACCTAATGAGAAAAATATCGCCCAATTGAAGAAAAAAGTTACACAAAACTTATAAAACTTAGGAAAATGTGTTAACCTAATGAGAAAAATATCGACCAATTGAAGAAAAAAGTTACACAAAACTTATAAAACTTAGGAAAATGTGTTAACCTAATGAGAAAAATATCGCCCAATTGAAGAAAAAAGTTACACAAAACTTATAAAACTTAGGAAAATGTGTTAACCTAATGAGAAAAATATTGACCAAGTAAAGAAAAACGTACACCAAACTTCTGAAAAGTAAGAAAATTTGTTAACCAAAAGGGAAAAATATATGGGCTAAACTATGAAATATGTTGACCGAACTAAGAAAGTGTGTTAACCAAAGGGGGAAAAATGTTGGTCAAAACATGAATCATCTCGACCAAACTTATAAATATCTCGTGTAAACTTATAAAAAAAGTAGGAACAAATATTGCTTCTGTAGTTATGTCAAACGTGTCTTGAACTTTTATCTGAACAGACATTTCACAAGACATAATCATCAACGTCAACACTTTCCCTCTTTTACATTACCGAAAGTTTCAACTTATCAGTCCAGAGTATCCACTAAAGAAGCACTTATGCATACTAATCACCCAGCTCTTCACACTCTTGGTTTTTTTTTTTTCTAACGCAAAGTGTCTCTGTCTTTCATAGATAGCTTCACAACTTTTCTGTGTAGCACCACTAACAACTCCAAACCTTCGTTTCACATGAGCTCTAATGAAACAGTCATAACAACATTTAGGGCAATCTGTGGCTCCACCTGGGATAGTTTCAATATCACCTGAGTATTCGTCAGCAAAGATCCACTTCCCATGGCTGATATCTTCAACTTTCTATACCACAATGTCTGCTACACTAACCTTCCATTGGTCCATCTTTCAACAATACAAAGAGTGTTCTCGAAGTCTAGCTAACATAACATTGCTTACTTTGTCCACCTCTATCACACTTTGTCATTTCACAGCTGCAATAGCGGCAAGTCTGCAACCAACCAACAGTGTCTGTTATGAAGTCGACCTTTCTTAAAGCCACGTCTGCCTTACTGAACCCTTGAATACCCTCTACCACATCGTCTAACCGACTTTCAACATTTCATACCAAATAACATTAACATTCTCTTTGATTACAGAACAACTGATTTTCTGCTGATTAAGCAGATTTTCCAACCCCGTGGAGATCAATCATATGCCCCCTAACCTACTAGGCGCTATTCTAGACAACGAATATGGTCATCGACCAGCACCCCTAGGCAGAACTTGAAAAAACAACAGAGCTTGGGTTATTGAGACGAATGAGTTGCATTCCTTGGACTACCAGAAAGACATCAAACACAACAAACTCTTTCTTACTAACCCTAACCCTAAGTATACATCAACTAACCCTAACCCTAAACCTAAGTATACATCAACTAACACTAACCCTAACCCTAACTATACAACAAACTCTTTCTTAAGAGACATAGATACAAACCAGTGTTAGAAATGAAAAAGTTAAATTTATGTGATTACATTTTAATTAAAATTTAAAACTAATAAATCGCACTTTTTTCTTCACTTGGGCGATATTTTTCTCATTAGGTTAACACATTTTCCTAAGTTTTATAAGTTTTGTGTAACTTTTTTCTTCACTTGGGCGATATTTTCTCATTAGGTTAACACATTTTCCTCCTTTTCATAAGTATGGTTGAGATATTTCTCCACTTGGCCAATATTTTTCCCATTTGGTTAACAAATTTTCTTACTTTTCAGAAATTTGGTGTACGTTTTTCTTTACTTGGTCAATATTTTTCTCATTAGGTTAACACATTTTCCTAAGTTTTATAAGTTTTGTGTAACTTTTTTCTTCACTTGGGCGATATTTTTCTCATTAGGTTAACACATTTTCCTCCTTTTCATAAGTATGGTTGCGATATTTCTCCACTTGGCCAATATTTTTCCCATTTGGTTAACACATTTTCCTCCTTTTCATAAGTATGGTTGAGATATTTCTCCACTTGGTCAATATTTTTCCCATTTGGTTAACAAATTTTCTTACTTTTCAGAAGTTTGGTGTACGTTTTTCTTTACTTGGTCAATATTTTTCTCATTAGGTTAACACATTTTACTAAGTTTTATAAGTTTTGTGTAACTTTTTTCTTCACTTGGGCGATATTTTTCTCATTAGGTTAACACATTTTCCTAAGTTTTATAAGTTTTGTGTAACTTTTTTCTTCACTTGGGCGATATTTTCTCATTAGGTTAACACATTTTCCTCCTTTTCATAAGTATGGTTGAGATATTTCTCCACTTGGCCAATATTTTTCCCATTTGGTTAACAAATTTTCTTACTTTTCAGAAGTTTGGTGTACGTTTTTCTTTACTTGGTCAATATTTTTCTCATTAGGTTAACACATTTTCCTAAGTTTTATAAGTTTTGTGTAACTTTTTTCTTCAATTGGGCGATATTTTTCTCATTAGGTTAACACATTTCCCTAAGTTTTATAAGTTTTGTGTAACTTTTTTCTTCAATTGGTCGATATTTTTCTCATTAGGTTAACACATTTTCCTAAGTTTTATAAGTTTTGTGTAACTTTTTTCTTCAATTGGGCGATATTTTTCTCATTAGGTTAACACATTTCCCTAAGTTTTATAAGTTTTGTGTAACTTTTTTTCTTCAATTGGTCGATATTTTTCTCATTAGGTTAACACATTTTCCTAAGTTTTATAAGAATGGATGAGATATTTCCTATTTTGGTCACCTTTTTAAATTAATTTGGTTACAATTTTTCCTACTTTTTATAATGTTAGTCGAGACGTTTCTTATTTTGACCAACTGTTTTGTCAGTTTAGCTAACAATTTTTCCTACATTTTATAAGTTGGCCGAGACGTTTCTTATTTTGGCTAACAGTTTTGTCAGTTTGGCTAACAATTTTTCCTACCTTTTATAAGTTGGTCGAGATATTTCTGTATTTGGCCAACATTTTCATTAGTTCGACTAGCCTTTTTTCTATTTCTTATACACTTGGTTGAGATATTTCTTATTTTGACTCCGAGTTTTATAAGTTTGGCTAACAAATTTTACTATATTTTATACGTCTGGTCGATATATTTCTATATTTGGCCAACATTTTAATAATTTGGCTAACATTTTTTCTATTTCTTATACGCTTGGTTGAGATATTTCTTATTTTGACCACGAGTTTTATAAGTTTGGCTAACATATTTTACTATACTTTATACGGGCGTAATTATCTAACCACTCCATCCCTCGCCCACCTCTTAACAAGGATCAGAGGCAGTTATCTAGCTATTTCTACACTCACCAACCCCTTGACAACGACCTGGAGCCTTTATCTAGCAACTCCTCTGTCTCTTAGCAAGGAACCGACGCATTCATTTAGCCACTTCGCCACTCTCCCACCCTTTAATATGTTCAGAAGCACTTCTCTAGCTAATGCTCCGCTCATCTACTCCTTAACAACGAATAACACTAAGCCACGCCCCCTTACAACCGTTACTACAGGCCATCTTTACTGTTTTAAGGTTTTCCTTTGAAGAGGTGTAATCTACATGATAGTGTGTAGGCCACTACGACACACTACAGCTCATATACACGCCATATTTACCTTTTTACTTATTACAATTTTCATATCACACCCGGTGCGCCTCGAGGGTTCGAACCGTCTAGCCCCACCACCCACACTCGTCACTGACCGGCTTGTGGTCATTCAGAAATGACTGGCCATGTGGTTACTACAATACACTGACTGGGTTCAAACCGCACCCAAGCGACTGTCGCCCGTGGTCGCTCCTGCGACTGCGCCCGCGCGCCTCTGATTGTCTTTTATTTTTATTTCTCGCCTCTGATTGTCTTTTATTTTTATTTTATTTTTTAAAATTAGTTAAAATATTATACACACACTCAGTTATCTGCTCTTAGAAAAACATGTCTTTTATTAGAATTATAGACCCTTACATATGACCTAAGTACCTACCCTACCCAACCCGCCTTGGTCCCGAGCTGGATTGGGGGCAATCCAGCGAGGTCAATCCAGAAAGTATAATTAGGAGAAGACAAAAACCCTAACCCTAACCCCTAACCCTAACCCTAACCCTAACCCCTAACCCCTAACCCTAACCCCTAACCCCTAACCCTAACCCCTAACCCCTAACCCTAATCCTAATCCTAAGGATTGGGGTCAATCCTTAGGATTCAATCCTGAAAATCTAATTAGTTACCCGCTACTATACTACTCGCAGTGGGATGGTATCCACTGTATGGTGACTTTATGCTAAGTTCAGAAAGTAGTGTCCTTAGTACTGGCAATTTCCCAGAGAGGAGCGCCTCGAGTACTGATTTTGCATCTGTTAGTAGCACCACAGGTTGTGTACCATTGCTGTTATTTAGTAATTTCTCTGTTGCTATCTTGATTGCCTCAATTTCGGCATCATAGTTATGGCAGTACTTTCCTGTCGGTACCCTGGCTGTGTCCCTAGTATTATTTGGGTATTCTATGTACACTCCCGCTCCTCCATTTCGAACAGCATTTTGTGCTGACCCATCTGTGTAGACTCGGATCCAGAGGTCCTGTGGGTATTCTTCATCAAGGAAGCTGAGAGTGGCTGTTTTGCGCTGCACACTGTTCTGTTCTTCCTTGTCAAATATTCCTCTCACTTTTGTCTGGATTTGTAACGATAGTCTATGCTCATCTTTCCATGGAGTTCGCTCTGGAATAGTTGTTAGGGGGATACCAACTGTGGGCAGATCAGTGGTTTCTCTGCAGAGTCGTTTGGCTTGGTGGATAAAACTACTTCTTTTCAACCGCCCCATAGCTAGGTTTTCAAATCTGTTCTTCATAGGGTGGCCTGGCAAGCTGAGGAACTTTTCTGCTTGTATTAGCGTTTTCGTATCTCTGCGCTCACTCAGTGCCTGTGTCCTCCCCATCTTCTCCATTTCCACTATAGGGGTTGATCTCATCCCTCCTGTGGTGACTCTAATTGCTTGATTTTGCACCTTGTCCAGCTCTTGTAATGTGGTATTTGATGCTGAACACCACGCAGTTGACCCATATTCCAGGTGTGGTCGTATGCTCTGTTGGTAAACTTTGCTAAGTATTTTCGTACTGGCTCCCCATGTGGTTCCACTTAGCTTTCTCAGGATGGCTATTTTCCTTCTGGCTTTTGCTACTGCGTTGTTGATGTGCTTTCTCCATGTCAGCTTGCCATCAAATGTTACTCCAAGGTATGTTGGTTCTTTATCTTCTCTTAGGGGTGTTCCATTTATCTGGATGATCCCTGCCTTTTGTTTTGGAGAGAGGGTAAATAGGGTGGTGCTGCACTTGTCAGTGTTTATGCTGACACACCATCTATTTGCCCATGCAGCAAATGTATCTACAGCTCTTTGTAGCAATCTGGTGGCCACTGATGCATATTCATTTGTGCTCCATAGAACCAGGTCATCGGCGTACATTGCCGCTTTAATTCCATGCGGTAGGTGAGCAACAAGATCATTGATGAAGATTAGAAAAAGTGTGGGGGACAAGACTCCGCCCTGGGGGACACCGTGACGCAGTAGTACTTTCTTGCTCTTGAGTCCGTCTATCTGTACTCGGGCTCTTCTGTTGTGCAAGTATGCTTTCATCCATTTGTACATTCTTCCATTAACTTTGCAGTTTCTCAGTTTCTTCATCAGACCTTCTTTCCAGACTTTGTCAAAGGCTTTCTTCAGATCTATCCATGCCGCAAGCACCAGCTTCTTCTCTTGGAATGCATCCTCAATTTCTTGAGAGAGGTAGGTTGTCTGATCTTCCGTAGAGTAGCACTGCCTAAAGCCAGCCTACTGTGGCACAAGGATGTTTTTACTTTCAATGTACCACTGCAGTCTGTGATTGATGATGCGCTCCAGTGTTTTGCAGAGACAGCTGGTGAGGCTAATTGGTCTGTAGCTAGAGGCAATGGAACCATCTTTCCGTGATTTTAGGAGGGGTATCATGATTGCTTCTCTCCAGGCTTGTGGAACACTGCCTAAGGTCCAGCTGTTATTGAAGATCTGCAACAGCTTTGTTTTGGCCTCTGTTCCTAGGTTCCTGATCATTTCATTGGAGATACCATCAGCTCCTGGTGACTTTCTCATTTTCAGTTTTGATATGGCTAGCTCCAGTTCGCTGATTGTGATGAGTGCCTCCAGAACCTCATGTACTATTTCCTACTGTCCTGTATGTTGTCGTTTCTTTCGAATCTCTTGTTGTTTCTCTGGACTAATTTTGATATTGCTATCTTGTGCGAACGAGTCCGCAAAATGGTCAGCTGCTTGCTTTCTTGTTAAGATTTTTCCATCTTTATGTAGTGCAATTTTTGAGTTTCTCCCTGTGCCCTCGTCATTAAGCTGTTTTATTAGCTTCCACAATTTCCTTGTGTCTCTTTCAAAGTTCAGAGACTCCGTTTTCTCCTGCCAGCTTTTCCGTCTAGCCTGCAGCTAAAACTCGTGGTCAAAATAAGAAATATCTCAACCAAGCGTATAAGAAATAGAAAAAATGTTAGCCAAATTATTAAAATGTTGGCCAAATATAGAAATATATCGACCAGACGTATAAAATATAGTAAAATTTGTTAGCCAAACTTATAAAACTCGGGGTCAAAATAAGAAATATCTCAACCAAGTGTATAAGAAATAGAAAAAAGGCTAGTCAAACTAATGAAAATGTTGGCCAAATACAGAAATATCTCGACCAACTTATAAAAGGTAGGAAAAATTGTTAGCCAAACTGACAAAACTGTTAGCCAAAATAAGAAACGTCTCGGCCAACTTATAAAATGTAGGAAAAATTGTTAGCTAAACTGACAAAACAGTTGGTCAAAATAAGAAACGTCTCGACTAACATTATAAAAAGTAGGAAAAATTGTAACCAAATTAATTTAAAAAGGTGACCAAAATAGGAAATATCTCATCCATTCTTATAAAACTTAGGAAAATGTGTTAACCTAATGAGAAAAATATCGACCAATTGAAGAAAAAAGTTACACAAAACTTTTAAAACTTAGGGAAATGTGTTAACCTAATGAGAAAAATATCGCCCAATTGAAGAAAAAAGTTACACAAAACTTATAAAACTTAGGAAAATGTGTTAACCTAATGAGAAAAATATCGACCAATTGAAGAAAAAAGTTACACAAAACTTATAAAACTTAGGGAAATGTGTTAACCTAATGAGAAAAATATCGCCCAATTGAAGAAAAAAGTTACACAAAACTTATAAAACTTAGGAAAATGTGTTAACCTAATGAGAAAAATATTGACCAAGTAAAGAAAAACGTACACCAAACTTCTGAAAAGTAAGAAAATTTGTTAACCAAATGGGAAAAATATTGACCAAGTGGAGAAATATCTCAACCATACTTATGAAAAGGAGGAAAATGTGTTAACCAAATGGGAAAAATATTGGCCAAGTGGAGAAATATCGCAACCATACTTATGAAAAGGAGGAAAATGTGTTAACCTAATGAGAAAAATATCGCCCAAGTGAAGAAAAGAGTTACACAAAACTTATAAAACTTAGGAAAATGTGTTAACCTAATGAGAAAAATATCGCCCAATTGAAGAAAAAAGTTACACAAAACTTATAAAACTTAGGAAAATGTGTTAACCTAATGAGAAAAATATCGACCAATTGAAGAAAAAAGTTACACAAAACTTATAAAACTTAGGGAAATGTGTTAACCTAATGAGAAAAATATCACCCAATTGAAGAAAAAAGTTACACAAAACTTATAAAACTTAGGAAAATGTGTTAACCTAATGAGAAAAATATTGACCAAGTAAAGAAAAACGTACACCAAACTTCTGAAAAGTAAGAAAATTTGTTAACCAAATGGGAAAAATATTGACCAAGTGGAGAAATATCTCAACCATACTTATGAAAAGGAGGAAAATGTGTTAACCTAATGAGAAAATATCGCCCAAGTGAAGAAAAAAGTTACACAAAACTTATAAAACTTAGGAAAATGTGTTAACCTAATGAGAAAAATATCGCCCAAGTGAAGAAAAAAGTTACACAAAACTTATAAAACTTAGGAAAATGTGTTAACCTTATGAGAAAAATATTGACCAAGTAAAGAAAAACGTACACCAAACTTCTGAAAAGTAAGAAAATTTGTTAACCAAATGGGAAAAATATTGACCAAGTGGAGAAATATCTCAACCATACTTATGAAAAGGAGGAAAATGTGTTAACCAAATGGGAAAAATATTGGCCAAGTGGAGAAATATCGCAACCATACTTATGAAAAGGAGGAAAATGTATTAACCTAATGAGAAAAATATCGCCCAAGTGAAGAAAAAAGTTACACAAAACTTATAAAACTTAGGAAAATGTGTTAACCTAATGAGAAAAATATCGCCCAATTGAAGAAAAAAGTTACACAAAACTTATAAAACTTAGGAAAATGTGTTAACCTAATGAGAAAAATATTGACCAAGTAAAGAAAAACGTACACCAAACTTCTGAAAAGTAAGAAAATTTGTTAACCAAAAGGGAAAAATATATGGGCTAAACTATGAAATATGTTGACCGAACTAAGAAAGTGTGTTAACCAAAGGGGGAAAAATGTTGGTCAAAACATGAATCATCTCGACCAAACTTATAAATATCTCGTGTAAACTTATAAAAAAAGTAGGAACAAATATTGCTTCTGTAGTTATGTCAAACGTGTCTTGAACTTTTATCTGAACAGACATTTCACAAGACATAATCATCAACGTCAACACTTTCCCTCTTTTACATTACCGAAAGTTTCAACTTATCAGTCCAGAGTATCCACTAAAGAAGCACTTATGCATACTAATCACCCAGCTCTTCACACTCTTGGTTTTTTTTTTTTTCTAACGCAAAGTGTCTCTGTCTTTCATAGATAGCTTCACAACTTTTCTGTGTAGCACCACTAACAACTCCAAACCTTCGTTTCACATGAGCTCTAATGAAACAGTCATAACAACATTTAGGGCAATCTGTGGCTCCACCTGGGATAGTTTCAATATCACCTGAGTATTCGTCAGCAAAGATCCACTTCCCATGGCTGATATCTTCAACTTTCTATACCACAATGTCTGCTACACTAACCTTCCATTGGTCCATCTTTCAACAATACAAAGAGTGTTCTCGAAGTCTAGCTAACATAACATTGCTTACTTTGTCCACCTCTATCACACTTTGTCATTTCACAGCTGCAATAGCGGCAAGTCTGCAACCAACCAACAGTGTCTGTTATGAAGTCGACCTTTCTTAAAGCCACGTCTGCCTTACTGAACCCTTGAATACCCTCTACCACATCGTCTAACCGACTTTCAACATTTCATACCAAATAACATTAACATTCTCTTTGATTACAGAACAACTGATTTTCTGCTGATTAAGCAGATTTTCCAACCCCGTGGAGATCAATCATATGCCCCCTAACCTACTAGGCGCTATTCTAGACAACGAATATGGTCATCGACCAGCACCCCTAGGCAGAACTTGAAAAAACAACAGAGCTTGGGTTATTGAGACGAATGAGTTGCATTCCTTGGACTACCAGAAAGACATCAAACACAACAAACTCTTTCTTACTAACCCTAACCCTAAGTATACATCAACTAACCCTAACCCTAAACCTAAGTATACATCAACTAACACTAACCCTAACCCTAACTATACAACAAACTCTTTCTTAAGAGACATAGATACAAACCAGTGTTAGAAATGAAAAAGTTAAATTTATGTGATTACATTTTAATTAAAATTTAAAACTAATAAATCGCACTTTTTTCTTCACTTGGGCGATATTTTTCTCATTAGGTTAACACATTTTCCTAAGTTTTATAAGTTTTGTGTAACTTTTTTCTTCACTTGGGCGATATTTTCTCATTAGGTTAACACATTTTCCTCCTTTTCATAAGTATGGTTGAGATATTTCTCCACTTGGCCAATATTTTTCCCATTTGGTTAACAAATTTTCTTACTTTTCAGAAATTTGGTGTACGTTTTTCTTTACTTGGTCAATATTTTTCCCATTTGGTTAACAAATTTTCTTACTTTTCAGAAGTTTGGTGTAACTTTTTTCTTCACTTGGGCGATATTTTTCTCATTAGGTTAACACATTTTACTAAGTTTTATAAGTTTTGTGTAACTTTTTTCTTCACTTGGGCGATATTTTTCTCATTAGGTTAACACATTTTCCTAAGTTTTATAAGTTTTGTGTAACTTTTTTCTTCACTTGGGCGATATTTTCTCATTAGGTTAACACATTTTCCTCCTTTTCATAAGTATGGTTGAGATATTTCTCCACTTGGCCAATATTTTTCCCATTTGGTTAACAAATTTTCTTACTTTTCAGAAGTTTGGTGTACGTTTTTCTTTACTTGGTCAATATTTTTCTCATTAGGTTAACACATTTTCCTAAGTTTTATAAGTTTTGTGTAACTTTTTTCTTCAATTGGGCGATATTTTTCTCATTAGGTTAACACATTTCCCTAAGTTTTATAAGTTTTGTGTAACTTTTTTCTTCAATTGGTCGATATTTTTCTCATTAGGTTAACACATTTTCCTAAGTTTTATAAGTTTTGTGTAACTTTTTTCTTCAATTGGGCGATATTTTTCTCATTAGGTTAACACATTTCCCTAAGTTTTATAAGTTTTGTGTAACTTTTTTTCTTCAATTGGTCGATATTTTTCTCATTAGGTTAACACATTTTCCTAAGTTTTATAAGAATGGATGAGATATTTCCTATTTTGGTCACCTTTTTAAATTAATTTGGTTACAATTTTTCCTACTTTTTATAATGTTAGTCGAGACGTTTCTTATTTTGACCAACTGTTTTGTCAGTTTAGCTAACAATTTTTCCTACATTTTATAAGTTGGCCGAGACGTTTCTTATTTTGGCTAACAGTTTTGTCAGTTTGGCTAACAATTTTTCCTACCTTTTATAAGTTGGTCGAGATATTTCTGTATTTGGCCAACATTTTCATTAGTTCGACTAGCCTTTTTTCTATTTCTTATACACTTGGTTGAGATATTTCTTATTTTGACTCCGAGTTTTATAAGTTTGGCTAACAAATTTTACTATATTTTATACGTCTGGTCGATATATTTCTATATTTGGCCAACATTTTAATAATTTGGCTAACATTTTTTCTATTTCTTATACGCTTGGTTGAGATATTTCTTATTTTGACCACGAGTTTTATAAGTTTGGCTAACATATTTTACTATACTTTATACGGGCGTAATTATCTAACCACTCCATCCCTTGCCCACCTCTTAACAAGGATCAGAGGCAGTTATCTAGCTATTTCTACACTCACCAACCCCTTGACAACGACCTGGAGCCTTTATCTAGCAACTCCTCTGTCTCTTAGCAAGGAACCGACGCATTCATTTAGCCACTTCGCCACTCTCCCACCCTTTAATATGTTCAGAAGCACTTCTCTAGCTAATGCTCCGCTCATCTACTCCTTAACAACGAATAACACTAAGCCACGCCCCCTTACAACCGTTACTACAGGCCATCTTTACTGTTTTAAGGTTTTCCTTTGAAGAGGTGTAATCTACATGATAGTGTGTAGGCCACTACGACACACTACAGCTCATATACACGCCATATTTACCTTTTTACTTATTACAATTTTCATATCACACCCGGTGCGCCTCGAGGGTTCGAACCGTCTAGCCCCACCACCCACACTCGTCACTGACCGGCTTGTGGTCATTCAGAAATGACTGGCCATGTGGTTACTACAATACACTGACTGGGTTCAAACCGCACCCAAGCGACTGTCGCCCGTGGTCGCTCCTGCGACTGCGCCCGCGCGCCTCTGATTGTCTTTTATTTTTATTTCTCGCCTCTGATTGTCTTTTATTTTTATTTTATTTTTTAAAATTAGTTAAAATATTATACACACACTCAGTTATCTGCTCTTAGAAAAACATGTCTTTTATTAGAATTATAGACCCTTACATATGACCTAAGTACCTACCCTACCCAACCCGCCTTGGTCCCGAGCTGGATTGGGGGCAATCCAGCGAGGTCAATCCAGAAAGTATAATTAGGAGAAGACAAAAACCCTAACCCTAACCCCTAACCCTAACCCTAACCCCTAACCCCTAACCCTAACCCCTAACCCCTAACCCTAACCCCTAACCCCTAACCCTAATCCTAATCCTAAGGATTGGGGTCAATCCTTAGGATTCAATCCTGAAAATCTAATTAGTTACCCGCTACTATACTACTCGCAGTGGGATGGTATCCACTGTATGGTGACTTTATGCTAAGTTCAGAAAGTAGTGTCCTTAGTACTGGCAATTTCCCAGAGAGGAGCGCCTCGAGTACTGATTTTGCATCTGTTAGTAGCACCACAGGTTGTGTACCATTGCTGTTATTTAGTAATTTCTCTGTTGCTATCTTGATTGCCTCAATTTCGGCATCATAGTTATGGCAGTACTTTCCTGTCGGTACCCTGGCTGTGTCCCTAGTATTATTTGGGTATTCTATGTACACTCCCGCTCCTCCATTTCGAACAGCATTTTGTGCTGACCCATCTGTGTAGACTCGGATCCAGAGGTCCTGTGGGTATTCTTCATCAAGGAAGCTGAGAGTGGCTGTTTTGCGCTGCACACTGTTCTGTTCTTCCTTGTCAAATATTCCTCTCACTTTTGTCTGGATTTGTAACGATAGTCTATGCTCATCTTTCCATGGAGTTCGCTCTGGAATAGTTGTTAGGGGGATACCAACTGTGGGCAGATCAGTGGTTTCTCTGCAGAGTCGTTTGGCTTGGTGGATAAAACTACTTCTTTTCAACCGCCCCATAGCTAGGTTTTCAAATCTGTTCTTCATAGGGTGGCCTGGCAAGCTGAGGAACTTTTCTGCTTGTATTAGCGTTTTCGTATCTCTGCGCTCACTCAGTGCCTGTGTCCTCCCCATCTTCTCCATTTCCACTATAGGGGTTGATCTCATCCCTCCTGTGGTGACTCTAATTGCTTGATTTTGCACCTTGTCCAGCTCTTGTAGTGTGGTATTTGATGCTGAACACCACGCAGTTGACCCATATTCCAGGTGTGGTCGTATGCTCTGTTGGTAAACTTTGCTAAGTATTTTCGTACTGGCTCCCCATGTGGTTCCACTTAGCTTTCTCAGGATGGCTATTTTCCTTCTGGCTTTTGCTACTGCGTTGTTGATGTGCTTTCTCCATGTCAGCTTGCCATCAAATGTTACTCCAAGGTATGTTGGTTCTTTATCTTCTCTTAGGGGTGTTCCATTTATCTGGATGATCCCTGCCTTTTGTTTTGGAGAGAGGGTAAATAGGGTGGTGCTGCACTTGTCAGTGTTTATGCTGACACACCATCTATTTGCCCATGCAGCAAATGTATCTACAGCTCTTTGTAGCAATCTGGTGGCCACTGATGCATATTCATTTGTGCTCCATAGAACCAGGTCATCGGCGTACATTGCCGCTTTAATTCCATGCGGTAGGTG
Organism: Cepaea hortensis; assembly: GCA_963921405.1. NCBI lineage: Eukaryota > Metazoa > Mollusca > Gastropoda > Stylommatophora > Helicidae > Cepaea > Cepaea hortensis. Next base: position 56,717,396 of record OY992878.1, on the reverse strand, counting down.
AGCAACAAGATCATTGATGAAGATTAGAAAAAGTGTGGGGGACAAGACTCCGCCCTGGGGGACACCGTGACGCAGTAGTACTTTCTTGCTCTTGAGTCCGTCTATCTGTACTCGGGCTCTTCTGTTGTGCAAGTATGCTTTCATCCATTTGTACATTCTTCCATTAACTTTGCAGTTTCTCAGTTTCTTCATCAGACCTTCTTTCCAGACTTTGTCAAAGGCTTTCTTCAGATCTATCCATGCCGCAAGCACCAGCTTCTTCTCTTGGAATGCATCCTCAATTTCTTGAGAGAGGTAGGTTGTCTGATCTTCCGTAGAGTAGCACTGCCTAAAGCCAGCCTGCTGTGGCACAAGGATGTTTTTACTTTCAATGTACCACTGCAGTCTGTGATTGATGATGCGCTCCAGTGTTTTGCAGAGACAGCTGGTGAGGCTAATTGGTCTGTAGCTAGAGGCAATGGAACCATCTTTCCGTGATTTTAGGAGGGGTATCATGATTGCTTCTCTCCAGGCTTGTGGAACACTGCCTAAGGTCCAGCTGTTATTGAAGATCTGCAACAGCTTTGTTTTGGCCTCTGTTCCTAGGTTCCTGATCATTTCATTGGAGATACCATCAGCTCCTGGTGACTTTCTCATTTTCAGTTTTGATATGGCTAACTCCAGTTCGCTGATTGTGATGAGTGCCTCCAGAACCTCATGTACTATTTCCTACTGTCCTGTATGTTGTCGTTTCTTTCGAATCTCTTGTTGTTTCTCTGGACTAATTTTGATATTGCTATCTTGTGCGAACGAGTCCGCAAAATGGTCAGCTGCTTGCTTTCTTGTTAAGATTTTTCCATCTTTATGTAGTGCAATTTTTGAGTTTCTCCCTGTGCCCTCGTCATTAAGCTGTTTTATTAGCTTCCACAATTTCCTTGTGTCTCTTTCAAAGTTCAGAGACTCCGTTTTCTCCTGCCAGCTTTTCCGTCTAGCCTGCAGCTAAAACTCGTGGTCAAAATAAGAAATATCTCAACCAAGCGTATAAGAAATAGAAAAAATGTTAGCCAAATTATTAAAATGTTGGCCAAATATAGAAATATATCGACCAGACGTATAAAATATAGTAAAATTTGTTAGCCAAACTTATAAAACTCGGGGTCAAAATAAGAAATATCTCAACCAAGTGTATAAGAAATAGAAAAAAGGCTAGTCAAACTAATGAAAATGTTGGCCAAATACAGAAATATCTCGACCAACTTATAAAAGGTAGGAAAAATTGTTAGCCAAACTGACAAAACTGTTAGCCAAAATAAGAAACGTCTCGGCCAACTTATAAAATGTAGGAAAAATTGTTAGCTAAACTGACAAAACAGTTGGTCAAAATAAGAAACGTCTCGACTAACATTATAAAAAGTAGGAAAAATTGTAACCAAATTAATTTAAAAAGGTGACCAAAATAGGAAATATCTCATCCATTCTTATAAAACTTAGGAAAATGTGTTAACCTAATGAGAAAAATATCGACCAATTGAAGAAAAAAGTTACACAAAACTTTTAAAACTTAGGGAAATGTGTTAACCTAATGAGAAAAATATCGCCCAATTGAAGAAAAAAGTTACACAAAACTTATAAAACTTAGGAAAATGTGTTAACCTAATGAGAAAAATATCGACCAATTGAAGAAAAAAGTTACACAAAACTTATAAAACTTAGGGAAATGTGTTAACCTAATGAGAAAAATATCGCCCAACTGAAGAAAAAAGTTACACAAAACTTATAAAACTTAGGAAAATGTGTTAACCTAATGAGAAAAATATTGACCAAGTAAAGAAAAACGTACACCAAACTTCTGAAAAGTAAGAAAATTTGTTAACCAAATGGGAAAAATATTGACCAAGTGGAGAAATATCTCAACCATACTTATGAAAAGGAGGAAAATGTGTTAACCAAATGGGAAAAATATTGGCCAAGTGGAGAAATATCGCAACCATACTTATGAAAAGGAGGAAAATGTGTTAACCTAATGAGAAAAATATCGCCCAAGTGAAGAAAAGAGTTACACAAAACTTATAAAACTTAGGAAAATGTGTTAACCTAATGAGAAAAATATCGCCCAATTGAAGAAAAAAGTTACACAAAACTTATAAAACTTAGGAAAATGTGTTAACCTAATGAGAAAAATATCGACCAATTGAAGAAAAAAGTTACACAAAACTTATAAAACTTAGGGAAATGTGTTAACCTAATGAGAAAAATATCACCCAATTGAAGAAAAAAGTTACACAAAACTTATAAAACTTAGGAAAATGTGTTAACCTAATGAGAAAAATATTGACCAAGTAAAGAAAAACGTACACCAAACTTCTGAAAAGTAAGAAAATTTGTTAACCAAATGGGAAAAATATTGACCAAGTGGAGAAATATCTCAACCATACTTATGAAAAGGAGGAAAATGTGTTAACCTAATGAGAAAATATCGCCCAAGTGAAGAAAAAAGTTACACAAAACTTATAAAACTTAGGAAAATGTGTTAACCTAATGAGAAAAATATCGCCCAAGTGAAGAAAAAAGTTACACAAAACTTATAAAACTTAGGAAAATGTGTTAACCTTATGAGAAAAATATTGACCAAGTAAAGAAAAACGTACACCAAACTTCTGAAAAGTAAGAAAATTTGTTAACCAAATGGGAAAAATATTGACCAAGTGGAGAAATATCTCAACCATACTTATGAAAAGGAGGAAAATGTGTTAACCTAATGAGAAAATATCGCCCAAGTGAAGAAAAAAGTTACACAAAACTTATAAAACTTAGGAAAATGTGTTAACCTAATGAGAAAAATATCGCCCAAGTGAAGAAAAAAGTTACACAAAACTTATAAAACTTAGGAAAATGTGTTAACCTTATGAGAAAAATATTGACCAAGTAAAGAAAAACGTACACCAAACTTCTGAAAAGTAAGAAAATTTGTTAACCAAATGGGAAAAATATTGACCAAGTGGAGAAATATCTCAACCATACTTATGAAAAGGAGGAAAATGTGTTAACCAAATGGGAAAAATATTGGCCAAGTGGAGAAATATCGCAACCATACTTATGAAAAGGAGGAAAATGTATTAACCTAATGAGAAAAATATCGCCCAAGTGAAGAAAAAAGTTACACAAAACTTATAAAACTTAGGAAAATGTGTTAACCTAATGAGAAAAATATCGCCCAATTGAAGAAAAAAGTTACACAAAACTTATAAAACTTAGGAAAATGTGTTAACCTAATGAGAAAAATATTGACCAAGTAAAGAAAAACGTACACCAAACTTCTGAAAAGTAAGAAAATTTGTTAACCAAAAGGGAAAAATATATGGGCTAAACTATGAAATATGTTGACCGAACTAAGAAAGTGTGTTAACCAAAGGGGGAAAAATGTTGGTCAAAACATGAATCATCTCGACCAAACTTATAAATATCTCGTGTAAACTTATAAAAAAAGTAGGAACAAATATTGCTTCTGTAGTTATGTCAAACGTGTCTTGAACTTTTATCTGAACAGACATTTCACAAGACAAAATCATCAACGTCAACACTTTCCCTCTTTTACATTACCGAAAGTTTCAACTTATCAGTCCAGAGTATCCACTAAAGAAGCACTTATGCATACTAATCACCCAGCTCTTCACACTCTTGGTTTTTTTTTTTTTCTAACGCAAAGTGTCTCTGTCTTTCATAGATAGCTTCACAACTTTTCTGTGTAGCACCACTAACAACTCCAAACCTTCGTTTCACATGAGCTCTAATGAAACAGTCATAACAACATTTAGGGCAATCTGTGGCTCCACCTGGGATAGTTTCAATATCACCTGAGTATTCGTCAGCAAAGATCCACTTCCCATGGCTGATATCTTCAACTTTCTATACCACAATGTCTGCTACACTAACCTTCCATTGGTCCATCTTTCAACAATACAAAGAGTGTTCTCGAAGTCTAGCTAACATAACATTGCTTACTTTGTCCACCTCTATCACACTTTGTCATTTCACAGCTGCAATAGCGGCAAGTCTGCAACCAACCAACAGTGTCTGTTATGAAGTCGACCTTTCTTAAAGCCACGTCTGCCTTACTGAACCCTTGAATACCCTCTACCACATCGTCTAACCGACTTTCAACATTTCATACCAAATAACATTAACATTCTCTTTGATTACAGAACAACTGATTTTCTGCTGATTAAGCAGATTTTCCAACCCCGTGGAGATCAATCATATGCCCCCTAACCTACTAGGCGCTATTCTAGACAACGAATATGGTCATCGACCAGCACCCCTAGGCAGAACTTGAAAAAACAACAGAGCTTGGGTTATTGAGACGAATGAGTTGCATTCCTTGGACTACCAGAAAGACATCAAACACAACAAACTCTTTCTTACTAACCCTAACCCTAAGTATACATCAACTAACCCTAACCCTAAACCTAAGTATACATCAACTAACACTAACCCTAACCCTAACTATACAACAAACTCTTTCTTAAGAGACATAGATACAAACCAGTGTTAGAAATGAAAAAGTTAAATTTATGTGATTACATTTTAATTAAAATTTAAAACTAATAAATCGCACTTTTTTCTTCACTTGGGCGATATTTTTCTCATTAGGTTAACACATTTTCCTAAGTTTTATAAGTTTTGTGTAACTTTTTTCTTCACTTGGGCGATATTTTCTCATTAGGTTAACACATTTTCCTCCTTTTCATAAGTATGGTTGAGATATTTCTCCACTTGGCCAATATTTTTCCCATTTGGTTAACAAATTTTCTTACTTTTCAGAAATTTGGTGTACGTTTTTCTTTACTTGGTCAATATTTTTCTCATTAGGTTAACACATTTTCCTAAGTTTTATAAGTTTTGTGTAACTTTTTTCTTCACTTGGGCGATATTTTTCTCATTAGGTTAACACATTTTCCTCCTTTTCATAAGTATGGTTGCGATATTTCTCCACTTGGCCAATATTTTTCCCATTTGGTTAACACATTTTCCTCCTTTTCATAAGTATGGTTGAGATATTTCTCCACTTGGTCAATATTTTTCCCATTTGGTTAACAAATTTTCTTACTTTTCAGAAGTTTGGTGTACGTTTTTCTTTACTTGGTCAATATTTTTCTCATTAGGTTAACACATTTTACTAAGTTTTATAAGTTTTGTGTAACTTTTTTCTTCACTTGGGCGATATTTTTCTCATTAGGTTAACACATTTTCCTAAGTTTTATAAGTTTTGTGTAACTTTTTTCTTCACTTGGGCGATATTTTCTCATTAGGTTAACACATTTTCCTCCTTTTCATAAGTATGGTTGAGATATTTCTCCACTTGGCCAATATTTTTCCCATTTGGTTAACAAATTTTCTTACTTTTCAGAAGTTTGGTGTACGTTTTTCTTTACTTGGTCAATATTTTTCTCATTAGGTTAACACATTTTCCTAAGTTTTATAAGTTTTGTGTAACTTTTTTCTTCAATTGGGCGATATTTTTCTCATTAGGTTAACACATTTCCCTAAGTTTTATAAGTTTTGTGTAACTTTTTTCTTCAATTGGTCGATATTTTTCTCATTAGGTTAACACATTTTCCTAAGTTTTATAAGTTTTGTGTAACTTTTTTCTTCAATTGGGCGATATTTTTCTCATTAGGTTAACACATTTCCCTAAGTTTTATAAGTTTTGTGTAACTTTTTTTCTTCAATTGGTCGATATTTTTCTCATTAGGTTAACACATTTTCCTAAGTTTTATAAGAATGGATGAGATATTTCCTATTTTGGTCACCTTTTTAAATTAATTTGGTTACAATTTTTCCTACTTTTTATAATGTTAGTCGAGACGTTTCTTATTTTGACCAACTGTTTTGTCAGTTTAGCTAACAATTTTTCCTACATTTTATAAGTTGGCCGAGACGTTTCTTATTTTGGCTAACAGTTTTGTCAGTTTGGCTAACAATTTTTCCTACCTTTTATAAGTTGGTCGAGATATTTCTGTATTTGGCCAACATTTTCATTAGTTCGACTAGCCTTTTTTCTATTTCTTATACACTTGGTTGAGATATTTCTTATTTTGACTCCGAGTTTTATAAGTTTGGCTAACAAATTTTACTATATTTTATACGTCTGGTCGATATATTTCTATATTTGGCCAACATTTTAATAATTTGGCTAACATTTTTTCTATTTCTTATACGCTTGGTTGAGATATTTCTTATTTTGACCACGAGTTTTATAAGTTTGGCTAACATATTTTACTATACTTTATACGGGCGTAATTATCTAACCACTCCATCCCTCGCCCACCTCTTAACAAGGATCAGAGGCAGTTATCTAGCTATTTCTACACTCACCAACCCCTTGACAACGACCTGGAGCCTTTATCTAGCAACTCCTCTGTCTCTTAGCAAGGAACCGACGCATTCATTTAGCCACTTCGCCACTCTCCCACCCTTTAATATGTTCAGAAGCACTTCTCTAGCTAATGCTCCGCTCATCTACTCCTTAACAACGAATAACACTAAGCCACGCCCCCTTACAACCGTTACTACAGGCCATCTTTACTGTTTTAAGGTTTTCCTTTGAAGAGGTGTAATCTACATGATAGTGTGTAGGCCACTACGACACACTACAGCTCATATACACGCCATATTTACCTTTTTACTTATTACAATTTTCATATCACACCCGGTGCGCCTCGAGGGTTCGAACCGTCTAGCCCCACCACCCACACTCGTCACTGACCGGCTTGTGGTCATTCAGAAATGACTGGCCATGTGGTTACTACAATACACTGACTGGGTTCAAACCGCACCCAAGCGACTGTCGCCCGTGGTCGCTCCTGCGACTGCGCCCGCGCGCCTCTGATTGTCTTTTATTTTTATTTCTCGCCTCTGATTGTCTTTTATTTTTATTTTATTTTTTAAAATTAGTTAAAATATTATACACACACTCAGTTATCTGCTCTTAGAAAAACATGTCTTTTATTAGAATTATAGACCCTTACATATGACCTAAGTACCTACCCTACCCAACCCGCCTTGGTCCCGAGCTGGATTGGGGGCAATCCAGCGAGGTCAATCCAGAAAGTATAATTAGGAGAAGACAAAAACCCTAACCCTAACCCCTAACCCTAACCCTAACCCTAACCCTAACCCCTAACCCCTAACCCTAACCCCTAACCCCTAACCCTAACCCCTAACCCTAATCCTAATCCTAAGGATTGGGGTCAATCCTTAGGATTCAATCCTGAAAATCTAATTAGTTACCCGCTACTATACTACTCGCAGTGGGATGGTATCCACTGTATGGTGACTTTATGCTAAGTTCAGAAAGTAGTGTCCTTAGTACTGGCAATTTCCCAGAGAGGAGCGCCTCGAGTACTGATTTTGCATCTGTTAGTAGCACCACAGGTTGTGTACCATTGCTGTTATTTAGTAATTTCTCTGTTGCTATCTTGATTGCCTCAATTTCGGCATCATAGTTATGGCAGTACTTTCCTGTCGGTACCCTGGCTGTGTCCCTAGTATTATTTGGGTATTCTATGTACACTCCCGCTCCTCCATTTCGAACAGCATTTTGTGCTGACCCATCTGTGTAGACTCGGATCCAGAGGTCCTGTGGGTATTCTTCATCAAGGAAGCTGAGAGTGGCTGTTTTGCGCTGCACACTGTTCTGTTCTTCCTTGTCAAATATTCCTCTCACTTTTGTCTGGATTTGTAACGATAGTCTATGCTCATCTTTCCATGGAGTTCGCTCTGGAATAGTTGTTAGGGGGATACCAACTGTGGGCAGATCAGTGGTTTCTCTGCAGAGTCGTTTGGCCTGGTGGATAAAACTACTTCTTTTCAACCGCCCCATAGCTAGGTTTTCAAATCTGTTCTTCATAGGGTGGCCTGGCAAGCTGAGGAACTTTTCTGCTTGTATTAGCGTTTTCGTATCTCTGCGCTCACTCAGTGCCTGTGTCCTCCCCATCTTCTCCATTTCCACTATAGGGGTTGATCTCATCCCTCCTGTGGTGACTCTAATTGCTTGATTTTGCACCTTGTCCAGCTCTTGTAGTGTGGTATTTGATGCTGAACACCACGCAGTTGACCCATATTCCAGGTGTGGTCGTATGCTCTGTTGGTAAACTTTGCTAAGTATTTTCGTAATGGCTCCCCATGTGGTTCCACTTAGCTTTCTCAGGATGGCTATTTTCCTTCTGGCTTTTGCTACTGCGTTGTTGATGTGCTTTCTCCATGTCAGCTTACCATCAAATGTTACTCCAAGGTATGTTGGTTCTTTATCTTCTCTTAGGGGTGTTCCATTTATCTGGATGATCCCTGCCTTTTGTTTTGGAGAGAGGGTAAATAGGGTGGTGCTGCACTTGTCAGTGTTTATGCTGACACACCATCTATTTGCCCATGCAGCAAATGTATCTACAGCTCTTTGTAGCAATCTGGTGGCCACTGATGCATATTCATTTGTGCTCCATAGAACCAGGTCATCGGCGTACATTGCCGCTTTAATTCCATGCGGTAGGTGAGCAACAAGATCATTGATGAAGATTAGAAAAAGTGTGGGGGACAAGACTCCGCCCTGGGGGACACCGTGACGCAGTAGTACTTTCTTGCTCTTGAGTCCGTCTATCTGTACTCGGGCTCTTCTGTTGTGCAAGTATGCTTTCATCCATTTGTACATTCTTCCATTAACTTTGCAGTTTCTCAGTTTCTTCATCAGACCTTCTTTCCAGACTTTGTCAAAGGCTTTCTTCAGATCTATCCATGCCGCAAGCACCAGCTTCTTCTCTTGGAATGCATCCTCAATTTCTTGAGAGAGGTAGGTTGTCTGATCTTCCGTAGAGTAGCACTGCCTAAAGCCAGCCTGCTGTGGCACAAGGATGTTTTTACTTTCAATGTACCACTGCAGTCTGTGATTGATGATGCGCTCCAGTGTTTTGCAGAGACAGCTGGTGAGGCTAATTGGTCTGTAGCTAGAGGCAATGGAACCAACTTTCCCTGATTTTAGGAGGGGTATCATGATTGCTTCTCTCCAGGCTTGTGGAACACTGCCTAATGTCCAGCTGTTATTGAAGATCTGCAACAGCTTTGTTTTGGCCTCTGTTCCTAGGTTCCTGATCATTTCATTGGAGATACCATCAGCTCCTGGTGACTTTCTCATTTTCAGTTTTGATATGGCTAGCTCCAGTTCGCTGATTGTGATGGGTGCCTCCAGAACCTCATGTACTATTTCCTTCTGTCCTGTATGTTGTAGTTTCTCTCGAATCTCTTGTTGTTTCTCTGGACTAATTTTGATATTGCTATCTTGTGCGAACGAGTCCGCAAAATGGTCAGCTGCTTGCTTTCTTGTTAAGATTTTTCCATCTTTATGTAGTGCAATTTTTGAGTTTCTCCCTGTGCCCTCGTCATTAAGCTGTTTTATTAGCTTCCACAATTTCCTTGTGTCTCTTTCAAAGTTCAGAGACTCCGTTTTCTCCTGCCAGCTTTTCCGTCTAGCCTGCAGCTTGGCCCTTTGAAATTTGGCTTTTGCATGCTGGAATTTATTGTGGTGCTCTTGGCTGGGTGTGGCCTCTGCTTGCTTTCTACACACTTCAACATCATTATGCAACTGTTCCAGTTCACTACTCCAGTAGGGTTTATATTGTTTACGGGCTCCTCTTGGTACTGTTTCTCGCGCTGCCTGTAGTATGCATTTCCCAAACTCTTCAACTGCTTTATTTATGTCTTTCTCAGTGTTCAGGTTTCTAACCAGTATGCTGGTGCGATGCTTGTACATTGCCCAGTCTGCTTTCTTGTAGTTCCACCTCGAGAGGGTGCTGCTTTCACTTACAAGCTCATTTTCTACGGTTAGAAAGACTGGCCGATGGTCACTGCCACCAAGTTGTTTCCCAACAGTTCGTGTAATGTTCCACTCCAGGTCTGGTGAATGAAAAGCCAGGTCAGGTGTAGTTGTAGAGTGCCATAATCTCGAGTAGAAAGTATGTGGGTCGGACGGCTTGTTATTCAACATGAATCTATTCTCATCTTGCCAGTCTTCCAGTCTCTCTCCTCTCTGGTCCATGTGATCATAGCCCCAGCTCTGCGAGTGGCTGTTGAAATCGCCACACACAATCATTTTTTCTTTTAGTGGTAGAGTGTCCAGTGCCTGTGGGCGGTCACTTGGACAGTAGTAATTGATCAGATGTAGATCTGTATTACCTGTCTTAAGTTTAAGTGTCTGATACTCAGCCCCTTCCATGTAGACTTTGATTTGGGAAGCCATGATGTTATTTCTTACAAGGGTCAGTATCCCACCTTTTCGCCTGTTCTTTCGGTCAGATCGGTAACACTGGTAGCCTCTGATTTTGAAGGCTATATTTTCATTGAGGTGAGTTTCTTGCAAGCAACATATGCTTACTTTTTCTTGGTCCAAGATTTTTTCTAATTCTATTTTTTTGTTGCTGACTCCCTCCGCATTCCAGTGCATTATTTTAAGTCTTCGTTTAATATGGCCAGTCGTCCTATTCTCATGTCCCCTGGCTCCACAGGACATCTGAGAAGGACCTCCAGTAGTTGGGGTTGGACCCTTTCGAGACATAGGGCCCGGCACTGCACCTGTCTGGGGGTCCAAAGCAGGGCGAGCACCATAACGATTAGCAGTAGTCGACATATTCCATTTTGCGTGATTGCGTAGCATCCTGATTTCTGTGGTGCGCCTCTTGGCTGGTTGCCTCCGTCTTCAGCACCTTTCTTTGCTAGAGCAGACTGTGGTCTCACTCGAGTGTAGATGTGTACGCGCGCACACACCTGTCTGCGCATCCATGTACGTGCATACACATCTAGAGCATACTGGTTATTTTCCGGCGCCAGAGACTCGCCGTCGCCCCTTCTCCTGTTAGTTTAAACAGGTCCGCCACGTGAAGGCCAGGAGTTGGACTTTTGCTGCATAGGTTATGTATTCACGAGCCATTGAGGTATTTGAGCAATGTTGGGCGCTCACCCCAACACCGCGCCTCGGCTACATACAGCAACATTTGGAACCCAGAAACTGGTTGAAACTGGTTTTACGCGTGGCTCAAAAACTAGTATATTAACCCGAGGCTGGTAACAATCAAGCATTGTGAGCCGAAGATGACTACATACCTCAAGACTGTGCCTGCTAACTGGGTCTACATGACTCGCAGTGGTGAGACTTTAAGACCAGTGGGCGGTGGTGATAAGGCCGTGTTTGTCTCATCTTACAGAGGAACAAGCATGTTACACATCCGGAGATTCTACGGTGAATCTGACAAGAAGTTCCCTACTAAGACGGACATGACACTTACTCGGCAAGAATATGAACAGATGATCGCCATGCATCGCGAGATCCTAGCTAACTTTGACAGACTCAACCAAGTAAACCAAGCCAGTAACGCAGTCAATCAAGGCACTAATAGAGGCCTGCAAGTCAGTAACCAGAACAATCAAGTCAGTGCTCATGTCAAACAAGGAACTAACAGAAGTAATCAAGTCCAAAAGTCTCAAGTCAGTGCTCAAGTTAAACAAGGGACTAAACGAAACCATCAAGCAGACGCATATTATACCGCTAGTTTTTAACCTAGCTACAGTCAGCTGTGTGATGACCCCAGCAACCAGATGTTTGATGAGCCCAATAGCCAGATGTTTGATGTGAAACAAGACACCAACCGAAGCAATCAAGTCCAATACACGCAAGGCAGTGCTCAAGTCAATTCGGGTACTAAACGAAGCCACCAAATAGACGCATATTATATCACCGGTTTTCAACCCAGCTACACTCAGACGTGTGATGACCCCAGCAACAAGATGTGTGACGAATCCAATAGCCAGATGTTTGATGTGCCCGAAACTCAGATGATTAATGCTCCGGTTGTCTACAATACTCAGATGTCAGCCCACCAAGCAGGAGACCAGTCTTATGATTACATGGCAAGTGACATATACATATCAGGCTACCAGCCGGAAAAACCAACCAACTCAGACAATGGTGTGAAGAAACCCAGAAACAACATACAATGTGTATAGCTCTGTATGTGAAAATAATATGTTGTGATGATACTATGTATACCAGCTCATATCACATCATCCATTTCGTATAATGACATTATACATTTTTATTCTTGTAAAATGTACTGAAATATTGTAAAATGTACTGAAATACTGTAAAATAAACAGGCATATATTATAATTACGTCTTGGTTGTTGAATGTTTGGTGTTTACGGTGTATATAGTTGTCATGTGGTGAGAGAATGATACACATTGATGATAAATTCAAGATATATTTCAGCAAAACTAAGGAAACGGGTTAACCAAAGTAGGAAAAACTGTTGAACATAATCTGAAATATCTCAACCAAACTTATGAAAAGTAGGAAACTTTGTAAAAGCTGTTACCCAAAAGGAAAAATATTTGGCCACATTTCAATCAAATTTATGAAAAGTAGGAACATTTGTTAATCAAATGTGAGAAGTATGGCCAAATTTCAACCAAACTTATAAAAAGTAGGACATTTTTGTTAAAAAATATGAAAATTTTTAGCCAAATTTCAACCAAACTTATGAAAAGTAGGAACATTTGGTAACCAAAGGTGAAAAGTGTGGCCAAATTTCAACCAAACTTATAAAAATCTCAGTCAAACTTATAAAAAATAGGAAAATTTGTTAACCAAAGTGAAATTTTTTGGCCAAATTTCAACCAAACTTATAAAAAGTAGGAAACTTTGTTAACCAAAGTGAAAAATTGAGGCCACATTTCAACCAAAATTATAAAAAGTAGGACACTTTATTAACCAAATGTGAAAAATTTGGCCAAATTTCAACCAAACTTATAAAAATCTCAGTCAAATTATGAAAAGTAGGAAAATTTGTTAACCAAAGTGAAAACCTTTGGCCATATTTCAACCAAACGTATGAAAAGTAGGAAAATTTTTTTAACCAAAATGGAAAATTTTAGCCACATTTCATCTGACCTTATGAAAAGTAAGAAAATCTGTTAACCAAAGTGAAAAATTTTGGCCAAATTTCATCCAAACTTATAAAAAATCTCAGTCTAACTTGTGAAAAGTAGGAAAATTTGTTAACCAAAATGTGAAAAGTTTGGACACATTTCAACCAAACTTATGAAAAGTAGAAAATTATGTTGCCCAGCTGTGAAAAGTGTTACCAAATTTCAAACAAACTCATAAAAAAATAGGAAACTTTGTTAACCAAATGTGAAAAGTTTGGCCAAATTTCAACCAAACCCATAAAAAGTAGGAAATTTTGTTGACCAAATGTGAAAAATTGTGACCAAAGTTTAACCAAACTTATAAATATCTCACCCAAACTTGTGAAAAGTAGTAAATTTTTTGGTCCAGATGTGAATATATTGACCAAATTTCAAACAAACTCATAAAAAAGTAGGAAACTTTGTGAACCAAATGTGAAAAGTTTGGCCAAATGTCATCCAAACTTATAAAAAGTAGGAAAGTTTGTTAACCAAATGTGAAAATTGTTGGTCAAGCAAAGAAATATTTCATGCAAAGCTTATGAAAAGTAAGAAATTTTGTTAACAAAATATGAAACATTTTAGCCAAATTTCAGCCAAACTTATAAAAAGTAGGAAAATCCCTTAACCAAAATGGGAAAAAATATCTCATGTTGTCATTTTACACCCCAACCTACAAGAGATATTCGTCTGTCCTCAATGCAAACAACAGCTATATTTCAGAAAATTAAATGTATCTTATGTAATAAGTAACTATGGTTGAATGCAGAAATAAAATTTCAACAATAAAATTGTATAAAAATTAACAATTAAATTTCTCTTTATTGTTTCCAATGTGAATGTTTCATGTAGAAATTTAATTGTTAATGTTTGTACTGTTTTATTGTTGAAATTTATTTTACATCTGACCAATCTCTGGAGAGAGAAGAAAGAGCTACTGCCAGAGAAGTAGAAAAAGAAAGACTTGCTGCAGAAAAAAAAAAAAAACTTGCTGCACAAGAAAGAGAAACAGCTCTTGAGAGGGAAAAGATTGCTGCACAGGAAAAAAGAGATAATGTTCCAGAAAGAACAACTTGCTGCTAAACTAGCTTTTGAGAAGGACATAAAAGATATAGAATTAGCACTACAAAAAGAAAAAATAGCGTTCCACCGCGAAAAATTAGCTGCAGAACAACTAATGAAATATAAGGAAATAGAGGGTAATCTTTAAAAAAAAAACTATAGGAAAAAGAAAAGGAGGCGGAAATCGCTCATAGGAAACTCGAGTCACATGGACTAGATTCCACAAAGCAATATAACGGAATTGTGCGTAATTGTATGGCAGGTGATTCAATGTCTGCGTGAATTACCAATTTTGAGGTTCTTATGAGACACCACAAGGTGCCAAAGACTGAGTATACTATTCAGTTTCATAAAAATCTTTCGTTGGAGCCACTTAAAGCTGTTGAATCAATCCCAGAAGAACTGAGAACAGATTATACCTATATTAGAAATGAAATTTTGACACGTTTTTATCTTGATGAATTTGGGCTTAGATCATCATACAAATCATTAGCACCCAAATCAAACGAAACATTCTTAGATTTCTCAGCAGAAACACATACTGTTTTTGATAAATGGCTAAAGTCTGCTAATGTCAACAATGACTTTAATAGGCTCAGAGATTTGATGATACCGGATAAAGTTATCACTGCAGTACCTTCATATATGTCAACTTTTCCGTTGGAAAACAAATGTACATCCATCTCAGAAATAGAACAAAAACGCGAAGCCCAATTTAACGCTTATAAAAACATCTATGTCGAATTCTCGGATACAATGTTAGAAACTGGAGCTAGTGCCAGATTTCAACCCAAAATATAAATCGCCTAGAAATCGTTTACATCATCAGTATTATAATCACACACCTTGTCCTAGCGAGTAACATCAAATCAAAACATGATCGTCAAGATTCATATCATGGCAGCCGAATAAGAGTATGGACTAAATGTAAATATTGTGGAAATTCACATGGTTCCCTTGACATGTGTGACAAGAATCCAATATTTAACGATTAAATCAAAATACTGCTCGTAGAAAAACTAAGAAGTACAGAGTCCATGGGAATATCGTCAGATGAAACCCATAAGCGGGCACGCTCCCGCTGTTTATACTTCACCTCGACATCGCAAGGTACAAGAGGATCAAGATGAGACAAGATGAGACGTCAAAAACTTAGCAATTAAAACCAAACACAAGTTTCGGAAATTTCAAAACCAATCACGATGTCCTTCTTGTTTTTATTTTGGGCATGTGGAAAAAAAACTGTCCGCTTAGGAAACTGTATAAAGATGCACGCATAGGCATCATTACTTCTAGTGGTAGCGAATCAGAAGATGAACCACAAGACAAACCAGTAGACGTAATACCATACCCCATGGACAATGCATGTGAAATATGTCGCAAATTCCATGAATAGGGCAATTTGTCCTGCGGTCACGATATTAAAATAAAGAAGCACACTCAGCTCATATCACCGAAGGTATTCTTGACACTCATAAAGTTATAATTAAGGGTATTGACAATTTTTTTTGAGAGACATCGGCGCAAATATTGCCGGAGTTCACCAAAAACTTATTTAAAAGGACGATTATAGGTGAATATATCATTTGCAGAACGTTTGGTGGAAACCAAGAGCGTTTTAGAGTCGCATGGGTCGATATCGACTGCCCATACTACACTGGTCGTGTCAAGGTAGCTGTCTTGCCAAACCCATGTGGCGGTCTGCCCTTGCGCAACATTCCACATATAAAAGACTGCTATCCACAAGAAATCACGCAGTGGGACAAAGTACACATGTTAGCTAACTCAGTGACCAGGCAGCAGGCGAAGAAAGACAGGCAACACGACGGTACATCAATCTTACAGACATCACAACATCTGCCTAATTTAACGACGCAGACAAAAGAATTTAAAGAAATACAATTATCTGGCATAGTTTTAAAAAATGATTTCACTTTACTTTCGCAGACAGATGATCGTGATGCAATACAACAATCGAATATGTTGTCGCAGATAGACTAGACTTTCAGTCACCATCACAGCCACCATCAATAAACATAGATTTCAGACAGACAGAAACTAGGATACCAATCAATGCCTCTCTCGGTACTATTACTAGAGCATTTCTTTTACTTATATTTATAATACAAGTCTTGTTATATATTCTTCACGATAGTGCCAAACAACTAATGTCAAACGCCATGGACATTATGATACAACTAATTAACCACTTGAACACTTCAAAAGAATTTTAAAACATTTTTATTATTACCGGAAACGTGTTACTACCGGTGCGGAAATTACATCACAATTACCTGAACTTATTAAGAAAGAACACGATAATAAAATTAAACGGAAAGAAAATCACACCATGATTCTTCAAATAAACAACCAGATCAGAGGGATTTCAGGACTATTTTATTATTACAGAAAATTATTTACAAATAGTATATACATAACATCACAGTTATCTGAATTTCTTAGGAAAGAACAAGCAAATAAAAGTAAACAAACAGGAAAACACGACGCAATACTGCAACAAATCAATCTTACATTCGAGAGACCATCTGTTTCATCTCACAAACTTGTTTATATGTCAAAGAAGAAAGAAGAAGAAGAAAAATAAAAATAATAATATTTATTAGATATCATTTTTGTTACAAGATCTTGACCGCTCAATTATTCATGTTCCTGGTAAAGACAACAATTTGGCTGACATATTAAGCAGATTGTAATTCTGAAATTCATGGAAGAAAGAACACATCTCTATATTTTATTGTTCAAACTTTCAAATTCACGAAAGAACAAGGCATCTCTGTATTTCATTTTTCAAAATTTCTAATTCACGAAAGAACACATCTCTAAATTTAATTGTTGAAACTTTCAAATTCATGAAATATATCAAAACATCTCTATATTTCATTGTTCAAACTTTCAAATAAAGAGGTGTACCAATTTGAGTATAAGGGATTGCGAACGCGGTTTGTGAGCCCGTATACCCGGGTTCGAAACACGGCATTGCTGGTTTTTTTTCGATAAAGGTATAGGAGCCGGTCGTTCAGAAAGCAATGGCAAACTACTGAACGTAAAATTTGCCAAGGAATCACGAACAGCGAAAATGCTGGGGTTGACTGCTACGTCCTGTGAAGGACATGCAACTTAATTTTTAATTTTTTGAATATTTTGGATTACAATTCAACATGTGAGAAACCACACAAATTACACTTAATTGTAAATTATTATTAAAATTGTGAACATTTTGGTCACTTTAATGTTTCAGATCCAAAGAAGTAAAATTGCGTAACAAGTATTTGTATTACTTACGGACGTATATTCAAATCTAAAAGTGATTCAAGTTGTGCGCAAGACAATGTTCTAAAACTATTGACGATGTCAGTTCGGAATCATGAACTAATTCAAACAGTACCAACTTGTTATAACAGACTTACGTTTCACATATGATGAACTTTTTATCCTCAAGGGACATTCAAGTGATTGTCACGGACAATGTTAATTCTTAATTAATTGTTGTAATATTAATTATCCATTATTATATTATATTGTTACATATTATATGATATTGCATAATTTAGTCTTACAAATATGATTAGATATTGTGTATGAATGGATATACTAGATGTTTATTGCAAACGATTGTATATAGTTAAGAAGAGTATACGGTAACCACTAGCATTTTTTTTCGGAAACACAGTTGTCCATTTTTTTTGTTTAAAGAAAACAGGTATAAGTATTATATGTTTTCTGCAAAACACAAACACATACATTTTAAGTTAATTTTTACATAATTAGTGTATTACACATACACATACATAGTTTTTCATTATATGTATAAGTACATAAATGAAAGATATGTACGAATGCGATTTAGATTAAAAATACACTATACATCTCGTACACTAATAAATAATGCAAATAAATAGAGATTCAGATAATAAAATCAAAACATACCAAATATAGATAATAAATGAACATATATAGACAGATTGAATACAATACATATATAAAGTAGAATCAATAGATTTAAGATATACACAACCAAATCGAAACACAGAAAAAGTATACATAATAAAATATACATATATAATATGAATAGGTAATAAACGAAACATATATCGGACTTATATAGAAATTGAAAAATTATGAACAAGCAGTGTGTAAATTCATGGCATATAAATAAACAATGTATATAAAAACGAAATTGTAAACAGTACAGTCAGAACTTATTGATGAAGTAAAGAAACGTGCACAGTAAAAGTCTACATTATACATAGCATACGTTCAATGGGATATTTATAAAAAAAATCCAAGATGGTAATGAGGTGCGACATTAGACATAGGATTGACCCAGAGCAGAGGGACTTGTGTATGGGGTCTTTGCTCGTGGTATACCAGGATTTTTTTTTTTGGGCCCTCGCTCGCTTTGAACTGAAGTGTAGACCATACATAATATTTATAGTAGTGATGGACTGAATTTGCGTGTGGATTAGCTTTCCCTATTATTAGTGTCCCTCGCCTTCAGGCGATCCCACTCCGATTTCAGAGGTACTTGTAATTTACGTTCCCCAAGTCAAGGACGACTGGTAAACATTTTAGTCCAGCTGTCCGTTGTAGGGGTTGAACCGCTTACCATGGCATCAACACAACGAATGTTTAAGAGCACGCGTTCTTACCCATTCGGCCATGCGGACCTGCATACGAGGATTTTATGTATAAATTCTCAGCATTGTTAAAGGCGACTTATAGTTGATACATGACGCTCGGTGGCCGAGTGGGAAGTCATGTTAATATATTTCATTTTATCCATGTGTCGACGGCTTATGCGATCTGTGCTATATTTCATTGCATATGATATTCACATAGAGTAAAGGCTTGATAACGTACCGACTATAAGTAATTTACTTCAGACTCATCATTTTTGAATATGTCTGATAGATGACAGAGATATAAGTTATGGATAAATGTTTTTCAAACATTCATTTTTGTGGGGGGGGGGGGGGGGGAAGGGTTAATCTGCCATATAGCAGAAATGAGGAAATCAGCTTGCACACATATAGAATAATATTGGATACAAAAAGGTAGATTTTAGACACCAAAAGTACTGCCATAACTATGATGCTGAAATTGAAGCAATCAAGATAGCCACAGAGAAATTACAAAATACCAGCCATGGTACACAACCTGCGGTGATATTGACAGATGCAAAATCCGTAATAGAGGCGCTCCTGTCTGGGAAATTGCCAGTTTTGAGGACACTACTTTCTGAACTTAGCAGTCAGCGTAAGATCACCATACAGTGGATACCATCCCAGTGTGGAGTCCCCGGAAACGACAGAGCTGATCGATTGGCTAAGGAAGGAGCAAAAGAAGAACAACCAGATGTGCCTATTACATACCACCAAAAGAAAAGAATGATCAAATCAATCAGAAGGCCACCAAACCTTACTCAAGACGACTACCACGTTATGGACAGACCAGAACAGGTCATTCTTCTGCGCCACAGAACAGGACACAATAGATTACGCAACCACATGTATACAAAATTCAAGATTGGTGACTCAGCCATGTGCACATGTGGTTTGGCGTCGCAGACAGCAGAGCACATACTCCAGGATTGCCCAAACTACAACATACTCAGGCGAACCTTCTGGCCTAGAGAGACAAAAGTGGAAGATAAACTCTATGGACCGCTGAATGAACTAAAAAAGACTGTTAGATTCATACAAGAGACAACATTGCAGTTATAAACATATTTCAGGCGAACGAAAGAAGAAGAAGAAGAAGTTCGTTTGACAACTCAAAACGATGCGACTACACTTCAGCACGGGGCACCGACATTAGCGCTACTATTCTCCAACATTATACAAGTTAGGAACTTTAGCACGGAACACGGACACGAACGCTGCTTTTATTTAAACTCAGAACACGTTGGGATTCTACTTTAGACATTATCTTCTCCGTAACCCCGAATACTCTCGTGGTTGACGTGAGCGCACGAGAATTGGAAGCGGTTCGAGTCGCGCCAGTAACTTATGAGAGTATGGAGCCGGTTGCTCAGAAAGTCGTGGCGTGCTGATGAGCGTAATCTAGCCTAGGAATCGACATACAGCTGAAAGATGCTGATGTTGACCGCAATATCCTGAAACATGATGGAAACGCGGGGAAAAAAAAATTAGAAATTATCGGCTAACCGCCAGGGGCAACCACCGAAAACATCGCCACTTATTATAGACACACGCATTCATGTAGGACGGTTACAAGTTGGCTCGTCTCCAGTGAAAGTAGTAATGGAGGACGCGTGGAAGAACTGTGGAGCGGCTGCACATTGAAAGTATGGTCATCGATAAGATCAGTGTATATGTTCCTCACGTTAGCATTTGACGTTCAGTGGCTGAGTGGGAAGTCATGCTAACATGTCGGTTTGACAGAGTGAGCAGCTGGCCGAGTGACATACGTTTGAATGGGAATGATGATACAGCGCTGCCAATACAGTTCTATTAATGTGTCAACTTCTTACAGCGGCCTTGTTGTGTGTGTACTGGAGTCGTCTTTGATAGTGTTACTGTTGTGGGCGAGAGGGGACCCCACTTGTCAAGTTGAAGTGACTTTCTCTTGGGGCCATCATAGTCATCCGCATTACAGCAGCGACGGCAGTTGCAGATTGCAGACCGCCAATCATCAATTTATTATACCATGCTCCTGCCGCCGCATGATACTCATATCTTCCGCATCAACACGGGAGTCTTTTACTGTTGTCTTTGATAGTCATTTCTGATTTTCGGGACAATTAAGTTCCCATCTCTACCCAGCTGCAGTTTTCCCACTTATATTAAATCAAGAATCAGTATCACTGCACTCCGGGCATTCCTACACGTGCTCTGTCCCCTTCGTCAGTAGCCAATGAAGCATTCCCACGCTGATGGTGCCTATATATTCCTCTACGCGTTGAGTGTCGTCAAGACCCTCTGCTCATGCTCTCCCATTCCACACCGCTGAATAAAGTAATAGTATCCTGGGGAAAGCTTGGTCGCCATCGCTACACATTTGTCACATCGTGGTTTGTTAGCTATCCTCTACCACGTCTATGTACATTTGGGATTTTCTATTCTTCGAGTTTCGAGACTATACTGACATTTCTAAAACTCTCCAATACCTTTAGAGGAGTTTCATATTACATCTTTTGCAAATGACGGTATAAATAAGAGAGCGGGATTTGTATGTAAGTACTCCGCTAATTTGAAATATGTCATTCTGGAAAGCACACGCAGGAGGTTTGAAAAACAACATGGCAATTTGTGCATCTAATACGGTTGCGTCTGGGTGTACCAAAATATAAGTGCTGTCTGGATCTTGATCCTCCTTCTGACAAGTATGGCCTTGAGACTTTTGTCACACATGGAGACCACTATAATCCTTTTGTATAAAAGCTTTTTCTGGTAGGGAGAATTACTAAGCTGTGAGGGTTCATGTTCCCATTTCCATTGCCACTATACCATTACGCCCACCCCATTCAACCTAAGAAGAGAAGTTATATTAGGGTCCACCACCTTGGCTCAGATTAATAATCATATGACCGAGTCAGCCACAGATAGGATATTAATTTGAAGGCGATTGTTGTCCAAAGAGGGTAATGGCTATGTTCACACTTAATTTTCTGAATACACCCTACGAGTGCGGATGTCCAAGGTAGACGTTAAGTTTTAAACACTGTATTCGTGTCCAGGTGTTTTAATCACCTCAACGGATGGCTTTATGCTAAGAGGCAAAATAAGTGCTGGGAGTTCATAGCGAAGGTTAATGAACGGTGTTTAGTGCAGAAGAGCCTGGCATAAGATACCACGACAACTAGCCTGAGTATGGAGGTGGAGGCAGCCACTTCGGCTTTCTACCGGTTGAAGAACAAATATCACACACACATAGTAATTATAACGGACTCACAAAGCATACCGAGAAGGGTGAAGACAGCTGTGCTTCGTGAAGAGTCATATACTTCCATTTAAAAATACAACAATCAAAGACAGCGAGTATCCGTCTTACCTTTTCCCCAGGGAATGCTGGTTTGTTGGCAAACGATCAGACGGACAGATCGATTGGAGCTGTACCGCTGGGCGGGGTATTGGTGCACGATAAGACATATGTGGTCAGGGCCCTTTGGGATCATGTATATTGAGTGAAAGTACAGATAAATCACAATGGCCTGGAGAAAATGATACAGAAGGGAGTGACCAGAGGATCTGGGTAACACTCAGAATTCCGAGGAAAGGCCAGACGGATATATAATTTAACTGCAACTGGTAAGTTAGTATTGAGACTATTCGCTGACTGTTAACACTGAGGACGGAACGCGTATGGGAGTATTCTGATTGTTTTGATATCGGTTTTTGGCTCAAGTCAACTCACTTCAACTTGGCTTGACCACCTTGTATGGTGGAGACAAGAACATTTAGCTGATCCACGACTTTGGTGATCAAGTGAAATGACAAAATACGACCTTCCACGCTTACCGGCATGGCACATGATGATGATGAACTCAATTCAGTTATGAGAATACAATTCAAAACAATTCAACTATGAGAGTACAATTCAAAACAATTCAACTATGAGAATACAATTCAAAACAATTCAACCGCGAGAATACAATTAAAAAATGTTCACTTATGAGAAAAACGTTCATCTATGAGTTTCTAGTAAATAATGGTTCTGAGGGCAGAGAACAACGATAGCAACTTGAATGATCACACATTAATGCATACATTGGAAACATACATAATTTCTGTACATTTAAACATGTATGTATCCACCAGATGAGTGAGTTTCCTGTGCTCCGTGGTGGCGTAGTGTATCATTTGTCATCATTTGGACGTGATCCTTATCTTACGTCTTGCTTTCAGAAGATACTCTCGTCAGTGAAGGTGGCCAGTTTGAATCCTCGTTTGCTTAAAGCTTTGTATTGTATAGTGTGTCCTCTAATGTATATTAATTCCCTGTAGCTTAAACGAGTGCGACTTTATTTCTCTAATATCTTAACTAGAGACGTAAACAAATCCCCATGTCACTTACAGCCTCACATATATGTATTCTCTCACATGTATCACATAAATCCAAAAAAAAGGTAGGCACATAATTTTTGATCACATTATGAGAAGAGAAAAGAAAAGTTAGATCCTATTGTAACAACAAGTAAGATTAATAGAAAAAGAAATACAGGAAAACAGCGAGAGGAAAGTCTTTAAAGTATGTTATGATACCATGGTAAAATATCCGCATGCAGTTTCACACAACTCCATTTAACCCTTTCTCTCGATATTATTATCCTATTCGTCTTTCATGTCCAATTCTCTATCCCTGACCTATTCCCATTTCTTTGCTCTGTGCCCTCCTACTCATGTCTTTTATATAGTGATTAACCTTCCTTCTTTCCCACCCTGAATTTCCCCTGACTTACACGTTACATACTACGCGACTTTCTGTCAGCTGATTCACAAGACTCGTGGCAATCAGGATTCAGGTCGGTAAGCGTGCCCATGAAAATATACGACACCCGGACCTCCGCTAAGTGATCTTTTAATTAAAAACAATATGTAGTTTTTTTCAGTGTCGTTTTCTAGTTTTACGTCGTTTGTGTGTTTACGAAGCTTTCTTGTCGCAACCCTCGCTATGCCACTTGTGATCATGTTCCTATACAGCTGACTCATTGCACTTTTTGTGTTGATCAGCAAATATAGAGAATCACAACAGTCCTTGTCAGTTCACAAGGCAATTGATGATACGACTTTCACATCTTACATACACCTATAGCATCTTAATCTAAGACAACCCGACGTTTGCTAAAGAAGTCCACAAGTGACCTTTACTAAAAAGGTCTTTAAAAGCTACGCTGTTGTGTATCTATTTTAAAGTGGTAAAATGGGACGCAGAGGTGTTTCCAAGGCACCAGGGCCGGGTTATATACTGGCCAAGACCTATTGACGCGTCCTCGTCGAGCGTCCTGATCAACAGGTGCCTTCGGGGTCCTGGCTAAAGTCAGTAGGATCGCCGATTCCTCCGAAGTCGGAGAGTGTCTGCCTGTACGGCGAGGAACCACCAGTCTGCACACCAATAAGCCAGACATGGGACAACGGATACTCACGCAAAACTCAGGTCCTGTATGACATCACACTGATGTACATAAGCGTATTATGTCTTTTAATGTGGCCGAAATATTTCACTTGTCTCTTTTTTATTTCTTTCAACAACTCTCTCTTCATTCCCAGTTTTTCTAGAGCCTCTGTATTTGATTGTCTTTGTTTCCATGAAATACGACATATTTGTCTGTATATCCACATCTCCAGGGCCTCTATTCGACTTTCTAGTTGCTTGTTCAATGTCCAGGCTTCAGCCCCATAAAGTGGTGTAGTATATACGTAACATTTGATAATTCTAATTTTTAATGCTTTGTTAATCTCTCTAGATGTTAATACTGACTTAATGTTGCTGAAAGCATTTTTGGCCATTCCTGTTCTCTTTTTTTATTTCTATTTCACTTTTGTCATCATCTGTTATTACATGTCCAAGATAGGAGAAACTTGTCACTTGTTTTAGTATATCCCCGTTTACTGTGATGTTCATTGATGACCTTTCCTTTTCACTGTTAATTATCATAGTTTTCGTTTTTTGGATGCTAATATCTAAGCCACACTCTGCACTATGCCTGTTTGCTTGTTCTTCTAGGTTTTGTAACTCTTGCTTGCTTTCTGCTAGTAACAAGGTATCATCAGCATACCTAAGATTGTTTATGATTCTTCCATTGATGTTAAGTCCAGAAAGTTCGACTTGTTTAAAAATTCTTTCCGTGTATAGTTTGAATAGGCTTGGGGACAACACACATCCCTGCCGTACTCCTCTTTTTAGACAGACTGGGGGAAGTCAAACGCCAGAGAAAGCACACCCGGTGAAAGCTTGTCGAAGTCGGATGGCTATAGGCGTGACGAAACATTGCAACGCAATTAGACAGACTGGGGGAAGTCAAAGGCCAGAGAAAGGACACCCGGTGAAAGCTTGTCGAAGTCGGATGGCTATAGGCGTGACGAAACATTGCAACGCAACTCACTTGCTGCTGTTGATGATGATAATGATAGTGATAAATCTTGTACATCATGACCTAACCAAGTCTGCACGGGCCGTAATCTGACACAGTATTTTCAGAGTTATCGTTGGCCGGACGTATATTAGACAGGTTTGCTATATTGAAACGGGGAAGAACTTAACTGGAAGAATAAACACTGTCATTGGTTCATGATTGGACGTCAATAATGGCAGTTAAAATTGTTTCTATGGCAACAGATTGCGTCATCTTACTTTATTGTTATTGCTGCTTTAGTTATGGTTATTGACTCATATTTCTTGAAGTCCGCATTATACGTTGAAGAATTAAATTGCTTTATTAGTAATGCTTTGGGCTTATTTTATCCCTGTCTAAACCTCATTTTCGGCTTGACTACTACAATAACAGCATACTTTTGTGACGTGGATGTTTATCACAAAGCGGCGGGGTTCCAAATGTTGCTGTATGTAGCCGAGGCGCGGTGTTGGGGTGAGCGCCCAACATTGCTCAAATACCTCAATGGCTCGTGAATACATAACCTATGCAGCAAAAGTCCAACTCCTGGCCTTCACGTGGCGGGCCTGTTTAAACTAACAGGAGAAGGGGCGACGGCGAGTCTCTGGCGCCGGAAAATAACCAGTATGCTCTAGATGTGTATGCACGTACATGCATGCGCAGACAGGTGTGTGCGCGCGTACACATCTACACTCGAGTGAGACCACAGTCTGCCCTAGCAAAGAAAGGTGCTGAAGACGGAGGCAACCAGCCAAGAGGCGCACCACAGAAATCAGGATGCCACGCAATCACGCAAAATGGAATATGTCGACTACTGCTAATCGTTATGGTGCTCGCCCTGCTTTGGACCCCCAGGCAGGTGCAGTGCCGGGCCCTATGTCTCGAAAGGGTCCAACCCCAACTACTGGAGGTCCTTCTCAGATGTCCTGTCGAGCCAGGGGACATGAGAATAGGACGACTGGCCATACTAAACGAAGACTTAAAATAATGCACTGGAATGCGGAGGGAGTCAGCAACAAAAAAAATAGAATTAGAAAAAATCTTGGACCAAGAAAAAGTAAGCATATGTTGCTTGCAAGAAACTCACCTCAATGAAAATATAGCCTTCAAAATCAGAGGCTACCAGTGTTACCGATCTGACCGAAAGAACAGGCGAAAAGGTGGGATACTGACCCTTGTAAGAAATAACATCATGGCTTCCCAAATCGAAGTCTACATGGAAGGGGCTGAGTATCAGACACTTAAACTTAAGACAGGTAATACAGATCTACATCTGATCAATTACTACTGTCCAAGTGACCGCCCACAGGCACTGGACACTCTACCACTAAAAGAAAAAATGATTGTGTGTGGCGATTTCAACAGCCACTCGCAGAGCTGGGGCTATGATCACATGGACCAGAGAGGAGAGAGACTGGAAGACTGGCAAGATGAGAATAGATTCATGTTGATTAACAAGCCGTCCGACCCACATACTTTCTACTCGAGATCATGGCACTCTACAACTACACCTGACCTGGCTTTTCATTCACCAGACCTGGAGTGGAACATTACACGAACTGTTGGGAAACAACTTGGTGGCAGTGACCATCGGCCAGTCTTTCTAACCGTAGAAAATGAGCTTGTAAGTGAAAGCAGCACCCTCTCGAGGTGGAACTACAAGAAAGCAGACTGGGCAATGTACAAGCATCGCACCAGCATACTGGTTAGAAACCTGAACACTGAGAAAGACATAAATAAAGCAGTTGAAGAGTTTGGGAAATGCATACTACAGGCAGCGCGAGAAACAGTACCAAGAGGAGCCCGTAAACAATATAAACCCTACTGGAGTAGTGAACTGGAACAGTTGCATAATGATGTTGAAGTGTGTAGAAAGCAAGCAGAGGCCACACGCAGCTAAGAGCACCACAATAAATTCCAGCATGCAAAAGCCAAATTTCAAAGGGCCAAGCTGCAGGCTAGACGGAA
The DNA here is from genome assembly GCA_963921405.1 of Cepaea hortensis. Classification (NCBI taxonomy): domain Eukaryota; kingdom Metazoa; phylum Mollusca; class Gastropoda; order Stylommatophora; family Helicidae; genus Cepaea; species Cepaea hortensis. The sequence continues at coordinate 56,690,286 of OY992878.1, read as the reverse complement.
AAGCTGGCAGGAGAAAACGGAGTCTCTGAACTTTGAAAGAGACACAAGGAAATTGTGGAAGCTAATAAAACAGCTTAATGACGAGGGCACAGGGAGAAACTCAAAAATTGCACTACATAAAGATGGAAAAATCTTAACAAGAAAGCAAGCAGCTGACCATTTTGCGGACTCGTTCGCACAAGATAGCAATATCAAAATTAGTCCAGAGAAACAACAAGAGATTCGAGAGAAACGACAACATACAGGACAGAAGGAAATAGTACATGAGGTTCTGGAGGCACCCATCACAATCAGCGAACTGGAGCTAGCCATATCAAAACTGAAAATGAGAAAGTCACCAGGAGCTGATGGTATCTCCAATGAAATGATCAGGAACCTAGGAACAGAGGCCAAAACAAAGCTGTTGCAGATCTTCAATAACAGCTGGACATTAGGCAGTGTTCCACAAGCCTGGAGAGAAGCAATCATGATACCCCTCCTAAAATCAGGGAAAGATGGTTCCATTGCCTCTAGCTACAGACCAATTAGCCTCACCAGCTGTCTCTGCAAAACACTGGAGCGCATCATCAATCACAGACTGCAGTGGTACATTGAAAGTAAAAACATCCTTGTGCCACAGCAGGCTGGCTTTAGGCAGTGCTACTCTACGGAAGATCAGACAACCTACCTCTCTCAAGAAATTGAGGATGCATTCCAAGAGAAGAAGCTGGTGCTTGCGGCATGGATAGACCTGAAGAAAGCCTTTGACAAAGTCTGGAAAGAAGGTCTGATGAAGAAACTGAGAAACTGCAAAGTCAATGGAAGAATGTACAAATGGGTGAAAGCATACTTGCACAACAGAAGAGCCCGAGTACAGATAGACGGACTCAAGAGCAAGAAAGTACTACTGCGTCACGGTGTCCCCCAGGGCGGAGTCTTGTCCCCCACACTTTTTCTAATCTTCATCAATGATCTTGTTGCTCACCTACCGCATGGAATTAAAGCGGCAATGTACGCCGATGACCTGGTTCTATGGAGCACAAATGAATATGCATCAGTGGCCACCAGATTGCTACAAAGAGCTGTAGATACATTTGCTGCATGGGCAAATAGATGGTGTGTCAGCATAAACACTGACAAGTGCAGCACCACCCTATTTACCCTCTCTCCAAAACAAAAGGCAGGGATCATCCAGATAAATGGAACACCCCTAAGAGAAGATAAAGAACCAACATACCTTGGAGTAACATTTGATGGCAAGCTGACATGGAGAAAGCACATCAACAAAGCAGTAGCAAAAGCCAGAAGGAAAATAGCCATCCTGAGAAAGCTAAGTGGAACCACATGGGGAGCCAGTACGAAAATACTTAGCAAAGTTTACCAACAGAGCATACGACCACACCTGGAATATGGGTCAACTGCGTGGTGTTCAGCATCAAATACCACACTACAAGAGCTGGACAAGGTGCAAAATCAAGCACTTAGAGTCACCACAGGAGGGATGAGATCAACCCCTATAGTGGAAATGGAGAAGATGGGGAGGACACAGGCACTGAGTGAGCGCAGAGATACGAAAACGCTAATACAAGCAGAAAAGTTCCTCAGCTTGCCAGGCCACCCTATGAAGAACAGATTTGAAAACCTAGCTATGGGGCGGTTGAAAAGAAGTAGTTTTATCCACCAGGCCAAACGACTCTGCAGAGAAACCACTGATCTGCCCACAGTTGGTATCCCCCTAACAACTATTCCAGAGCGAACTCCATGGAAAGATGAGCATAGACGATCGTTACAAATCCAGACAAAAGTGAGAGGAATATTTGACAAGGAAGAACAGAACAGTGTGCAGCGCAGAACAGCCACTCTCAGCTTCCTTGATGAAGAATACCCACAGGACCTCTGGATCCGAGTCTACACAGATGGGTCAGCACAAAATGCTGTTCGAAATGGAGGAGCGGGAGTGTACATAGAATACCCAAATAATACTAGGGACACAGCCAGAGTACCGACAGGAAAGTACTGCCATAACTATGATGCCGAAATTGAGGCAATCAAGATAGCAACAGAGAAATTACTAAATAACAGCAATGGTACACAACCTGTGGTGCTACTAACAGATGCAAAATCAGTACTCGAGGCGCTCCTCTCTGGGAAATTGCCAGTACTAAGGACACTACTTTCTGAACTTAGCAGTCAGCATAAAGTCACCATACAGTGGATACCATCCCACTGTGGAGTACCCGGAAACGACAGAGCTGATCAATTGGCTAAGGAAGGAGCCAAAGAGGAACAGCCTGGTGTGCCCGTTACATACCACCAAAAGAAAAGAATGATCAAATCAGTCAGAAAGCCACCAAAACCTGCTCAAGATGACTACCACATTATGGACAGACCAGAACAAGTCATTATTCTGCGCCTCAGAACAGGACACAATAGATTACGCAACCACATGTATACAAAATTCAAGATTGGTGAAACAGCCATGTGCACATGTGGATTGGCGTCGCAGACAGCAGAGCACATACTCCAAGACTGCCCAAAATATAACATATCTAGGCAAACCTTCTGGCCTAGAGAGACGACAGTGGAAGATAAACTCTATGGACCACTGTCGGAACTGAAAAAAAAACAGTTCAATTCATGCAAGAGACGACATTGCAGATATAGACATATTTCAAGCGAACGAAAGAAGAAGAAGAAGACAAAGCGGCGATTGTATCTTAGCAACAGATAGACATTTGCACGCTTTGATCTTGTTTTAGGCAGCGATTCTCAACATATGACACGATGACCTTTTCCGACCCAATTTGATCTCTGTCCCCCACTTCCGTTATTTACCGTTCAGAAACCATCGTTGGTAAAGAAAATCTCCACTAACACATAGTTTGTAAATGGGTGAATCAACTAGCACGAGAAGTAGAATCGGTGAGTTTTACTAGAAGACAGTCGGAAGTGTGTTATGAGAAGAAATAAACCAGATAACTTGGTGACAACTGGCAAGATTGAGGGGAAAAGAACAAGGGGAAGGCATATAAGTAAATATCTGGATGGCTTAGCCACATGGTATCACAAGAACACGGAGCTGATCCACGACTCTGGTGATCTTGTGAGATGTCGAAAAATGACCGCCCACGCGAATGGGCACTGCACATGATCATGAATGACAGGTGACAAAATGGATGTTGCGGCTAAAGCCTTCGTTAGCAAACAAACAATAAACATAACTGATATAAATACACGGACAAATCATTATGAAAAAAAATATACAGGCTACTTATGTGTAGTCAAGAGTTGCATTGTTATGGACCCAACATGTGTATAGCACGCACCTTCTTTAGCACGCGTCTTAAATGTAGGTAGAAGAGAACATGCCGGAAATGCATGCTGAATCGGAACAATGTATTCGAAGATAATACAAGGGAGGTGTATGGGGTGGGGAGGAGGAGGACAATCACGAAACCCCACAGACAGCCATAGGAAATGTTAGTTTGTAAATGAACTTTACACGTGTATTTATAATACGAGGGTAAGTTAGTAAGTAAGTCACAAATGGCTGTAGAAAAATAACTAATTATGATAACAACTTGAAACCAGTTTATTTGTATACATACATTGTCCCTTTATTTCTCAACATAATTTTCACCAACACTGATGCACTTATCCCATCGTTTTATCAATTCTCCCAAACCGGCTGCATTTTTATCTCTCACAACTTTTACTTTAATCGATTCACTGCCGAAGGATAATACATCGCCAAATGTGACCTCCCATTTGGACAGAAAGACGAAATATCGCCATACAAGAGTCATCGTGTTATTTGCATTGCTTCATGATATCTTCAGCAATTCAATGCCCAGTGAACGAAAATTTACATTATAATACATCTGATGTGGACAAGGCCCAAGGTTCTTACATGAATACGATCAGCGTTGCCAGTAGTGGGTTGTGCTCAATCTTCAAACCTCAAATCCCGAAACAACCAAATAAATTAATTTGATTATTGCTCGTTGGACTTTAGGTGCCTGGTGTGCTTTGTCAGATCGGGAAGATCTGATCATTCGGGGTTACATCGACTGACGGATGTCAGTCGCGGCGATAGGGCAAACTTTGTGCTATAGCCTACAGTGGCTGACGTTTTGATATTCTGGTATGATAATTTGGTCGCATCTAGCGCAAGTCGCATGGTCAAGTGGTTGCACTTCCGCCTCACACGACAGTGATCCGGAGTTCGATCCCGCTTCCAGTCAGGGATATGCACTACTGACGAGCGTAAACGAGAGGGAAACTCGAGTCTAGTGCTTCCAAATTGACGTGGACAAGGCCCAAGGGTCGTTACCGGAATCCCGGGAAGGTTAACCCGGTCAACAAATTCCCGCAGAAGTCGGATGTGTCGGCCTAACGGCGCAAGTACGCAGCTTTTCTGTAAACAGGCACAACGCAATCACGTCCGAAAAAAAAAAAAAAAAACTCCGGATGAACGCAGCAGCAGAAGAAGAAGTTACCGGAATGCGATCGGCGTTGCTAGTAGTGGGTTGTGCTCAATCTTTAAACCTCAAATCTCGAAACAACCAAATAAATTATTTATAATACTTGCTCATTTGATTGTGCACTATGTTTGGCCCAACCTACATTTTGTTTGGCACTGAATCAGTTAAAATAAGTGTAGACACTCAAATCACATTGACTTGAAAGAATTCAAAGAAAATACCCGGTACCGAGTGCGTCGGTGTCATATTTGTCTGGGAACAATGTGTAACAATGAACTAGTAGATAGAAGCAACGCCTGTCTATCTATGATAGAACATAGCAATTCACAGCAGATGGGAACATACAGCACTTTACTGTTAAAGAAATTGGCTAATCAATCAATGTGACCTCTGGTACTGTGAACTGAGGTATGTTTTCAATTTATTTCAAGGTCGTGTACTGTAAGCGATTTGCCAAATACCACCTAGCCTCTTTGTTGTGTTTCTGTGTGTTTGTTTTTGTTTGAAAGTTGCATATCCTTTACAGGACGTTGCAGTCAACACCAGCATTTTACTGCCGTTGTTAATGTCTTGGCAAGTTTAAACGTTCAGTTATTTGCCATTGCTTTCTGAACGACCGGCTCCCATACCAAGACGTTAAAACCAGCAAGTCACGGTTTGCTGCAAAATCGGCCACCGCTGTGTTTCGATCGTGGGTAAGCGCGATTACGAATCGCGTCCGCAACTCTATCGCCACGGAGACCGACAAGTACATGGTACTTCTGTACCGGTTCTGGAATAAAGAATCAACGTCACTGCGATATATGCAAGCCCTTTCCAGCGCTCAAACGACCTGAAGGCACCCGCACCAGGCTTGATCTTTCCTAGGCAATTCCCAGACCTTAATGCAACCGCACCAGGCTTGATCTTTCCTAGGCAATTCCCAGACCTGAACGCACCCGCACCAGGCTTAACCTTTCCCAGGCAATTCCCAGACCTGAACGCACCCGCACCAGGCTTAACCTTTCCCAGGCAATTCCCAGACCTGAAAGCACCCCCACCAGGCTTGATCTTTCCCAGGCAATTCCCAGACCTGAACGCATCCGCACCAGGCTTGACCTTTCCCAGGCAATTCCCAGACCTGAACGCACTCGCACCAGGTTTGATCTTTCCCAGGCAATTCCCAGACCTGAACGCATCCGCACCAGGCTTGATCTTTCTCAGGCAATTCCCAGACCTGAACGCACCCGCAACAGGCTTGATCTTTCCCAGGCAATTCCCAGACCTGAGCGTATCCGCACCAGGCTTGATCTTTCCCAGGCAATTCTCAGACCTGAACGCATCCTCACCAGGCTTGATCTTTTCCAAGCAATTCCCAGACCTGAACGCATCCGCACCAGGCTTGATCCTTCCCAGGCAATTCCCAGACCTGAACGCATTCGCACCAGGCTTGATCTTTCCCAGGCAATTCCCAGACCTGAACGCATCCTCACCAGGCTTGATCTTTCCCAGGCAATTCCCATACCTGAACGCATCCGCACCAGGCTTGATCATTCCCAGGCAATTCCCCCCAAAAATTGACTCGTACTCATTGTTATAGCCTGCTCCGTGGCGATGAGGTTACGGATGCAGTTCGTAATCCCGCATACCGAGTTCGAAACACATCTACGGGCGATTTGGCAGCAGACCGCCGTGTGTTGGCTTTTACGAAATGGTATGGGTGCCGGTCGTTCAGAAAGCAATGGCAAACTTCGGAACGTACACTTGTCAAGAGATCACAAACAGCAAATACATGCTGGGGTTGACTGCGACGTTCTGTAAAAGGATATGAAACAATCTTAACTTATTGCTGTGAAACTGTGTAGACTCCATTGCCGTACTAGTCGAAAAAAAATCCTGCTTATGTTGGGTATTGTATTAGCATCACTGTCTTGACAGAAAAGAGTACATACTACTTTGCCACCATAGCCCCGTTCATGAAGTAATGATTCAGTTAATGAGATCAAATGTGCAGGAATCCACAGACATCGCTTATAATTGTCAACAATTTATTCTGTTGTCTACAGCCAAAGATCTTACAGTTATCGATGAAAGAAAGGGTGAAGATTAACATTGTACTCTCTACATTTCTCAAAGATAGATTTTCATGTTGAAGATATTGATTCCTCTTTCCTCTTCCCTGTCTCAAACATGTCTGTTTGTCTTATAATTCATATCCTAATCGACTTTCAGTCCTCTCGATGACTCGCATTAGGATTTTGCTAGCACGACTTATTAGTGCGATAACATCATAGCCGGTGCACAATTTTAAATTTTCTCTCTTTGAGAGATGGATATAGATTGTTCTCTGCCATTCTTTGGGATAGACAACGATGTTACACATCTTTACAGAGGATATTTAAAGACACTGGCTTCTTGTCTGGATTACTTCCTGAGGTTGTCCACACAGTCAGCAAGTCCTGATGACTTCCCTTTCTTCAAACTTTGCCCTGCTGATATTGCGAGGACGAGTTAATAAGTAAGTCACACAGTTCTGTGGGATGGCAGGTAAATGTAGTTGGTGTTTTCTACAGGTGTCATTAAGTGACAGCAACATCGAACTTTATATTCCCGTTCGTCAGGTGGCGCTAGGTATCTCATGCGCATGCGCAGCGCATAAACAAAATGGCGATTATACTTACCGAGTGTACAACCAAAGAGCAACGTGCGGTTGTGCGTTTTTTATGGGCAAAAGGACTGCTTGCAAAGGACATTCATAAGGAAATGCTTTCTGTTTATGCTGACAAATGTTTGTCCCGTAAAGCGGTGCATAGCTGGGTAGAAAAGTTTTCTCAAGGACCTCTAAAATTGTTGATGAAATCCGATCTGATCGTCCTGTTGAGATTGCAACAGACGCATTCGTGTAGCGGGTGGAGGAGATGATTAGAGGTGACAGGCGAGTAACGATAGACTCTGTAGCATCTGAAATACGGTGCCTACGTGGTTCAGCATACAGCATAATGCATGATCGATTGAAATTTCCAGGACTGTTGACTAGAGGAGTGTTGCTTCTTCATAACAATGCCAGACCACATACGGCTCGATTAACCCAGGAGAATATTAACCAACTAAGGTGGGACGTTCTGGAACATCCACCTTACAGCCCCGACTTAGCCCCTAGCGATTTCCACCTTTGTTTGGTCCACTGAAAACTCACCTTGGCGGGAGACATTTCGCGAATGACGCCGAAGTTGAATGTGAAGTGAAAACATAGTGTAGAAAACAGAGCACACAGGTCTATGCAGCCGGTTTGGGAGGACTGATCAATGTTGGTGGAAATTATGTTGAGAAATAAAGGGTCAATGTATGTATAAAAATAAACTGGTTTCAAGTTGTTATTATAGTTATTTTGTTTTCTACAGCCAGTTGTGACTCATTTATTGACCCCCCCCCCCCGTAATTTCCCTAATAGCGATTATGGTTTCACCTTCATATATATTGTCTGAATTCTTCATCGTATCTTCATTCATTTGTGAATATTGTATGTGAGACTTCTTTTTCTTACACTGATTTAACCTTTAAAAAGCAACAGCCAAGTCGAGCTTATAAATATTTCCATGGAGATGTATATATGTGAGCCTGTTCATTTCTGTTCCTATGTTTTGGTTGTCGATTTCCGGTCTCGCGCTGAAAGGACGTGTTTGTGTGATTGCATTTTTATTTGCCTAATTTCATTCATGCCGGTCTCTCTGGCCGAGGGGTTACACCACTTTCTCCGTAATCCCGTTTATCACGCAGTCTCGTAGCGGGCGAGAACTGGGAGCGGTTAGTCCCCCGCTGGTGACTTGCGGGATAACTGAGCCGGCCGCTCAGAAAGCAATGGCAAACTACTGAGCGTAATCTTGCCAAGAAATCAACAGACAGCTGAAAGATGCTGCTGTTGACAGCAATGTCCTGTAAAAGGATATGCGAATGAAAAAAAAAATTTCATTCATACAAAACGGATGTCATATAGTTGTGACAATAGTGGTGTTTTTCATCTGTTGAAGGTGTTTTTAAATTGTTATATCTACTGATTATGACACAAATACTTACTATATGTCATTCTTAATTCAACGTTACAAATCAGACAGATGCAAAATGGCGGAAGTCACACGACACTCCTGTCCAGCACAAAGATAGAAAAAGTCTGATCATTAGGCCGCTGAAAATCGATATCAATCTACATTTTACGCTGAGAGACAAAGCTCATGTTTAAAAAATCCCAGCAACATATTTCCGTGCAATGACAACATCGCGAATATATCATGGTTTGTTTTTTCTTTCTTCTTCAAAACCTCTTAGCAAAGGGAAAAAAAACACAGCCTTCACTGAACGCTGAAGGAAATTGAAGGGGAAATTCTCCAGGCATTTCACATCAATTTTATGACGGAATATTTATTTGTGTCGCAGGATCATTAAATTTCGTTGTAATATCACCAGGACTAAACGAATATGGACCCGCAAGTGTGAGAATGTCCGAGTCGAGATATCTGTCTGGTGAGTTTATTAACTTAGGTAAAAGGCGGACAAGTTCAGACATATCCGAAGTAACGAAAGAACACTCAAAATACTACAGTGGAACACCGAAAGAGATCTAAACAAGTTGCCCTTGCACAACACATTTATCAAAGCAAGATTGATATGACAATCATCCAAGAAACACGGCTAAATGCCCATCACAAGTTTTCAGTGAGGGGATATCAGACGATACGTTTCGACCGCAAGGGACACAAGAGTGGGAGTTCCAGTACTCATAGGAAATTAAGTATAATCTCATCATGTTCCTCTTGTACCTTGCGGTGTCAAGGTAAAACATAAACAGCTGGAGAGTGCCTGTTTATGAGCTTCATATATCGAGATTACCATGGACTCTTTTATTCCCCCTGTCCTTCGTTAACACGGTCTGCCTCTTCTTCTGGTTCCATTTGGTCTGTACATCATTGCTTGATGTGGTATACTGGTAGTTGGTAGCCTTGTTATATGGCCGATTTCTTCATTTCTTATTTTTTTTCTTTTCTTGGTACATTGAGTATTCTCCCCAAGAATCTCATTTCCGTTGTTGTATTTTTCTTTTATCTTTTTTCTGTCATTATCCAGGTTTGGTGCTGGTAGCATAGAGTTGTTTGCCTTATTGCTTCTATTTTCGATTATACTTCCTAAGTACATGAAGCTCTTTACATTTTTCAGGGGGGGGGGGGAGGAGAAGTTCTTTTTAGATCAGTGGTTCTCAACCTTGTTTGGCCCATGCACCCCTTCACCATATGCTCAGACTGTTACCCACCCACCCCCTTTTTACTATTTCCTCCCTATAAATCCTCCCCTCCCCCAACACCTACACAGTATACGTAAAAATGGAAGCTAAATTTAATAACACATACTAGAACAAGTCTAGACGTCTACATAAAACTTGATTTGCGGGTCTACTTACGTTATAAAACGAATTTCAAAAGGGCAAGAAGTGCAGGACCGTAAAGCATGGAGGGAAAACAATATAAAGTAATCGGTTCTTTTATTAACGCGATCTTGAAATAATCTTAATCCCCCCCCCCCCCCCCACGCGGAAACCCTAAAATTCTTCCCCCCGGGGGAGGCTGGGGGGGGGGGGGGTGGGATTCTCCACCGGTTGAGAACCACTGTTTTAGATGAATCTTTGTTGTTTGTTCATCTTTGGTTATAGTCATTGCCTCTGTTTTACTAACTTCACTAATGCTAATTTTCATGTTATGTTCCTTATACACTTAGTTGAGACTGTTTATGTGGACCTGCAATTCTGCTTCTGAGTTTGCTTTGTGATGAGAAGAGAGGCATTGGGGAACATCGTGACAACTGGAAAGATCGAGAGGGAGAGAGGCAGAGGCAGACCAAGAGAAATGATGCTGGATGGATTAAGACGGTGGCATGGAGGAATATCATCAGTAGAGTTGATCTAGAACACCAAAGACCGAGATCTGTGGAGAGGCATGAACGCCAACGCCAGCTGGCAAGGCACTTGATGATGATGATACTTAATCGTCTGCAAATATGAGTTCTTTGTATATTTTGCCGATGGTTTTTGTTCTGATCTGTTCATCATGTGGTGTTGTTACGGTCTCTGTTTGGCTGGTTTCCTTACATATGCTGTCTATATAGGATTTGAACAAGAGGGGGACAGGACACAACCTTGTCGTACTCCGGATCTTATGTTCATTACCACGCAGTGAAATATCGGCGAATATCAACAACCAGGCAGACAATATAGGGGTCGATATAATGATACATGAAAATAAGACTTCACGACATATATATCCCAGCAACCGGCGCTGTAGGGAAGGAGTGACAAACGCGATTTGCATTTCTGCATACCGCGTTCGAAACACAGTTGCAGGTGATTTGGAAGCAGACCGCCTTGGCTGATTTTCATACAATGGTATGAACGTCGATCGTTCAGAAAGCGATGGCATGCTACTGAACGTAAACTTGCTTGTAAATGACAAACAGCAAAAAATGATGGGGTTTACTGTGACATTCTGTAAAGGACATGCAACTAAGGTTTTATAGCCAAGCATCTAAAGATCTTCACTATCAAACATAGAAATCAATGATACCAAATGCATAATAGTTGGAGATTTTAACAGCCACTCTGAGAGATGGAAATATCCAGATTCAGATAACAGAAGTAGTGAAGTAGTGAATTGGAAAATATATAATCTCCATTTAATCGATAAAGATGACAAACCCAGTTTCTATTTCAGAACATGGTATACCACTATCACTCCAGATTTAGATTTCTGCACAGGAGACATCCTCCACATAAATGATCGCCATATGCTTGACCATTTAGCAGACAGTGACCACAGAACAATCAAACTTGCCATGAATATGGCGTATGTTCCACAAGAAAATAACCCCCCACTGGCATTTTAAAAGAGCTGATTGGGACATTTATGACATAATAACAGACAAGGAATGTGAGAACGCAACATGGTAAAATGAAAACAATGTTGGAAGATCTGAACAGAGAAATACTGCATTGAACAAATTCCAAGAGGGCAAGAATAAACTAAAAGACACATTGGATTGCCACATTAGACATACAGGAGAACAATACTGAGATTACCAGAAAGACGGTAGGGCGAGAACAAACAATGGAAGCAAACATCTCTCTCTCTCTCTCTCTCTCTCTCTCTCTCTCTCTCTCTCTCTCTCTCTCTCTCTCTCTCTCTCTCTCTCTCTCTCTCTCTCTCTCAAAGCCATCTCAGCAAATACACAAGTTCACCCAATCAAACAAGAAGAGACTATTGGACAGAGAAAACAGAAGCCCATAACCTAGACACAGATGGAAGCAAACTGTGGAAACTGGTAAAAGGCATGAATAATGAAGGACCTGATAAGAAACAAGTGACAATCAAACAAGGAAATATCTTACTAGCAGGTATGAAAGCTGCAAATGCAATGATGGAGCATTATGCAAATGCAAACCACATTTATGTAACAAGAGAAATGGAAAATGCAAAAAAGTCAAACAGAATAATAACACAGAGTTAGCAGCAGAATATATGGTTCAAAATAGAAAAATAAAATAAATAGAACAGACAAAAAGAAAAAAAAAATTACCGGAATCTGATGTGCTTACAAATGAATTGCTAATAGGACTGGGTACTAATAAAAACAAAAGAATCTATTACAAATGCTGAATTACAGCTGGAAGAGATAAATAGTCCCACATGCATGGAAAGAAGCCATATTAGTACCGGTCCTAAAGACAAATAAAGACCCGACAGAGGCAAAAGTTGACCTATCAGTCTACTCAGCTGTGTAGGAACACTCATGGAACACATTATCGGTAGCAGGCTAATGTGGCAACTGGAAGAAAATACATCTTAATCCCACACAAAGCAGCATTAAGAAAGTTAAGATCAGCTGAAGACTAAAAACCTACATAGGACAGGAAACAGATGTCTTTCCAGAGAAAAAAAAAAGCACACCGTGGTAGATAAGTGACATTACTGTGCGAAATTGTGTATATTTCAACTTGAAGGATTTATCTAGTTAATTTCACGTAAGTTGTGTGATTTCTGCAGTATGTACCTGACGAGATGCAGCGAAATATGCCAGGCAATAAATCGTGCAATCTATTGTTTGTGTCTTCGTTATTCAAGCACACCTTTTTGTTTGGGTAGATTTAAAAAAAAAAAGCATTTGATAAAATATGGAAAGATGGGCTGAAATTAAAATTGCGAAAAATGCAAGTGTGTGGAAAAAATTATAGATGGTTAAGCCACTACCTTTAAAACAGAACTGACAGGACAAAAACACAAGGACAAACCAGGAAGAAGATGTTCTTGTAGCAAAGTGTCCCCCTATGGGGAGTTCTCTGACCAACTTTATTCCTAGCATACATAATTAACTGTACATAAAATTTCCCAACCAAAGTGCACACCACCATTTATGCAGACGACATAGCCATATGGACCCCATAATAAATTATGCATACAGTTAACAAAAGAATGCAGCAAGCTTTATTAATGCTAGAGGTTTGGCCGAAAAAACGGCTGGTGAAGGTCAGTGCTAAGAAAACAACATGCACGGTGCTCTCCATCTCAAACAAACCACAGCAACCCAAGCTATTGCTGAACAGAAAAATGCATAGACTTTGATTGATTAATGTTTTCGTTATTAATGATGATTATTTGTATACAAGTTAACTATATTCTTTATTTCTCTTTGCAAAGACGACTCCAGCACATTACAATATGTAGTGTGTGTGTGTGTGTGTGCGCGCGCGTGTGTGTGTGTGTCTGCATTTGTGTAGATTGCACAGCAGCTTGCAAATGGATCGCAGGACATCGAAAGATATAAGGATATATCATTTATATAAATGTCAAGTACAGAGGGCCGAGTTAAAGCTTTGAAGTATTCCAATATACAAAGTAGTGGTTTGTGATAGAGATTTATTATTATCTTCTAATTGTTCTTTTTTTGTGTCTTTCGTTTGTTTGTTTGTTTTGTTTAGCAACAAATAATCTTATTAACTTCAACCGATTAAGACTCACTTTCATTGTTTCTACTCGTAGTTTGCTAACTGACTAGTGTTTGCTGTCATATTAAACGCTTTTAATAACATGGGTCCACATATATTGTCGTCGTTTATACTTCAGTCATACTTTTATCATATTAGTTGAGACTGTATGGAACAGAGAGAGAGAGAGGGAAAGAGAAAGAAAGAGAGAGAGAGAGAGAGAGAGAGAGAGAGAGCGAAGAGAGAGAGAGAGAGAGAGAGAGAGAGAGAGAGAGAGAGAGAGAGAAGAGTTAGAGAGAGGAGAGCGAGAAGATAGAAGGGAGAGAGATGGTGTGCGTGTGTGAGAAGAGAGAAAGAGAGATAGATAGAACTGCAAGAAGGATATAATCTTCTAGATATTCAAGACAACATACTAAAAACCAAGTTGTAACCACGAGCACACCAAATACCTTTCTTGCGTTTGCTTGCTTTGCACTCAAGCGTAGTTCATACAAGTACCACTACTTCTTGTGCACTGGTCTAATTTTTGCTTGTAGATTAGCCATGCCTATTACTAGTACCCCTCGCCATCAGGCGAATCCACTCCAATGTCAGAGGTACTTGTAATTTACTCCAAAGTCAAGGACGAGACGTCACCATTTTAGTTCAACTGACCGGTGTAGGGGTTAAAATTACAGGTGTAGGGGTTGAACTGACCGGTGTAGTGGTTGAACTGATCGGTGTAGTGGATGAACTGACAGATGTATGGGTTGAGCGGACCGGTGTAGGGTTGAGTTGACCGGTGTAGTGGTTGAACTGACCGGTTTAGTAGTTGAGCTGATCGGTGTAGTGGTTGAACTGACCGGTGTAGTGGTTGAACTGACCGGTGTAGTGGTTGAGGTGACCGGTGTAGTGGTTGAACTGACCGGTGTAGTGGTTGAACTGACCGGTGTAGTGGTTGAACTGACCGGTTTAGTGGCTGAACTGACCGGTGTAGTGGTTGAACTGAATGGTTTAGTGGTTGAACTGACCGGTGTAGTGGTTGAACTGACCGGTGTAGTGGTTGAACTGACCGGTGTAGTGGTTGAACTGACCGGTGTAGTGGTTGAACTGACCGGTGTAGTGGTTGAACTGACCGGTGTAGTGGTTGAACTGACCAGTGTAGTGGTTAAACTGACCGGTGTAGTGGTTGAACTGACCGGTGTAGTGGTTGAGGTGACTGGTGTAGTGGTTGAACTGACCGGTGTAGTGGCTGAGGTGACCAGTGTAGTGGTTGAACTGACCGGTGTAGTGGCTGAGGTGACCAGTGTAGTGGTTGAACTGACCGGCGTAGTGGTTGAACTGACCGGTGTAGTGGTTGAGGTGACCGGTGTAGTGGTTGAACTGACCGGTGTAGTGGTTGAACTGACCGGTGTAGTGGTTGAACTGACCGGTGTAGTGGTTGAACTGACCAGTGTAGTGGTTAAACTGACTGGTGTAGTGGTTGAACTGACCGGCGTAGTGGTTGAACTGACCGGTGTAGTGGTTGAGGTGACTGGTGTAGTGGTTGAACTGACCGGTGTAGTGGTTGAACTGACTGGTGTAGTGGTTGAACTTACCGGTGTAGTGGTTGAACTGACCAGTGTAGTGGTTAAACTGACCGGTGTAGTGGTTGAACTGACCGGCGTAGTGGTTGAACTGACCGGTGTAGTGGTTGAGGTGACCGGTGTAGTGGTTGAACTGACCGGTGTAGTGGCTAAGGTGACCAGTGTAGTGGTTGAACTGACCGGTGTAGTGGCTGAGGTGACAAGTGTAGTGGTTGAACTGACCGGCGTAGTGGTTGAACTGACCGTTGTAGTGGCTGAGGTGACCAGTGTAGTGGTTGAACTGACCATGGTTTAAATGAAAGGTTGTGGGGTACCTCAGCATCAGCACTCCGGACCAAGTACCTTACATCATGGACATTATACAAGAGCTTCATTATTTATGTATTTAATAAGGTCTCGCGGTTCCGCTAGATTCACTCCATTAGTTTCCACATCCCTGTGTGTCATTCGGTTGACCAACTCTGCTGGTGGCCCTGGTAAGACCAAAAATAGATAGTATACTCTGATCTTATCCGAAAGGTCGAGAAGTGATCAGAGCTTCGATTCCCCGCAAATCAAAACAATATCAAATTAAGCCCCTTGACATGATTTTCTACTTGTCACCCGAACACTCTACTTAATCAACTAGACATATGTTACATTAGTATATAATTGTAACGCCGTTGCTGGGAATTAAGATCCCAGTGATGTCTGAACAAGATAATAGAATAGAATCCCCAAGATACCTAGAAACAACGAAGAAATGACTCGTAAGGTTATTTCCAAATAGGTTGAACAGAGTATCACAAGCCGTAGGAATTAAGGAACATAGTTATCTAAAAATAATATCTTTAGATAAAACAGCTAGACATACAGTTATCTCGCAAACCCCCTAGTGCTTGACTTAATACAGTTAAACTTCATCTAGTGATTTGTGTTAGTTCATTTAGTCGTGCTAATCTTATTATTGCACAAATCATACACACAAACACCGAGAAAACCAAATTATGTGTTGATAACTATACATTAATGGTTATTTATTTTACGTCTTTACATTATTTACTTTACAAAAAGAACTAATAATTTGGATTAATAGTATGACAATGATGATATTCTGGTATATTAATAAATTAAATAATCAAACAGATGAATTAATTAATTCCTAGAGTATGATCAATGAATGTGGTGTTAAACTTGTAATGAGAGAATGAGGTATAAATCACATTTCACATACACCGTGTTTGTTGCTGTTTTGTTTTGTTTTTGGTGTTCGTTTGCTTAGACCTCCAGTGTAGTCCACACACGTGCCGCTACTGCTACTAGTTGCTACTACTCGTGACTGCACTGGACTGATTTTGCGTGATTAGCTTTCACTATTAGCATTGTCCCTCGCCATTTGACGAAAACAGTTCGTTTTCACATGTAACATAAACCTCGTAGCAATGTAGAAGCCAAGCATGTGTACATAACTGGCAATAAGAATAATTGATTAAATACAAACATGGTGACAGCGCTCAATTTGAGACTGACCACAATCCAGACAGGATACGATCTCGGCGTCAGCAGGTCATTAGCGGTAGAGAAGTTGATAACAATCTGCCATGGTAATCCTAGGGGTTAACGTCTTTCTTCGTAATCCCGTATAGTCTCGTGAGTAACGTAACCAGCGCGAGAATCGTTAGCGGTTCTCGCCGTGTTGGTAACTTAGGGGTATGTGAGCCGGTCGCTCAGAAAGCAATGGCAAACTACTGAGCGTATTACAAATTAGACATAAAAATGGATGCTAAATTTAATAATGCATACTATAACAATAAGCCGGACAGGTCAAAGGGTAGAGAACAGACAAAGAGAAACACCCTGGTCCTCCAGGTTGGGGGTTGAAGCGTGGGGTTAACATCCCCACCTTTGTAAAAACTATTTTGTGTTAAGAAACAGATACATAAGCCTCGAACAACTGGCAAGAGAAGGTCAACCAGAGAGACGAATGGAGACGGATTGTATCTGCAGAAAAGAACCTCAATGGCTCGGAACGCTGAAGAAGAAGAAGGAGAAGAAGAAGAAGAAGAAGATAGTATAACAATGTAGTAAGTCTCATAAAACGGTATTTACGGGGTACTGTACTACCTAGTACATCAACAGCAGCTGAAGAATGCTGATGTTGACTGCAACGTCCTGTAAGGGATATGCAACATACAAAAAAAATAAAATAAAATAAAAAATATGAGCACTGTCCGACACGGATTCGACGCTTGGGCTCGTCTTCTGCGAAAGTGAGAGAGAGACTGGCCATCTATCTATCCCTCGGTGCATCGAGGCCTACAAAATGTGATGCCGCTATTAAATAGCAACCCAAGCTATTGCTGAACAGAAAAATGCATAGACTTTGATTGATTAATGTTTTCGTTATTAATGATGATTATTTGTATACAAGTTAACTATATTCTTTATTTCTCTTTGCAAAGACGACTCCAGCACATTACAATATGTAGTGTGTGTGTGTGTGTGTGTGTGCGTGTGTGTGTGTGTGTGTGTGTGTGTGTCTGCATTTGTGTAGATTGCACAGCAGCTTGCAAATGGATCGCAGGACATCGAAAGATATAAGGATATATCATTTATATAAATGTCAAGTACAGAGGGCCGAGTTAAAGCTTTGAAGTATTCCAATATACAAAGTAGTGGTTTGTGATAGAGATTTATTATTATCTTCTAATTGTTCTTTTTTTGTGTCTTTCGTTTGTTTGTTTGTTTTGTTTAGCAACAAATAATCTTATTAACTTCAACCGATTAAGACTCACTTTCATTGTTTCTACTCGTAGTTTGCTAACTGACTAGTGTTTGCTGTCATATTAAACGCTTTTAATAACATGGGTCCACATATATTGTCGTCGTTTATACTTCAGTCATACTTTTATCATATTAGTTGAGACTGTATGGAACAGAGAGAGAGAGAGAGGGAAAGAGAAAGAAGAGAGAGAGAGAGAGAGAGAGAGAGAGAGAGAGAGAGAGAGAGAGCGAAGAGAGAGAGAGAGAGAGAGAGAGAGAGAGAGAGAGAGAGAGAGAGAGAGAGAGAGAAGAGTTAGAGAGAGGAGAGCGAGAAGATAGAAGGGAGAGAGATGGTGTGCGTGTGTGAGAAGAGAGAAAGAGAGATAGATAGAACTGCAAGAAGGATATAATCTTCTAGATATTCAAGACAACATACTAAAAACCAAGTTGTAACCACGAGCACACCAAATACCTTTCTTGCGTTTGCTTGCTTTGCACTCAAGCGTAGTTCATACAAGTACCACTACTTCTTGTGCACTGGTCTAATTTTTGCTTGTAGATTAGCCATGCTTATTACTAGTACCCCTCGCCATCAGGCGAATCCACTCCAATGTCAGAGGTACTTGTAATTTACTCCAAAGTCAAGGACGAGACGTCACCATTTTAGTTCAACTGACCGGTGTAGGGGTTAAAATTACAGGTGTAGGGGTTGAACTGACCGGTGTAGTGGTTGAACTGATCGGTGTAGTGGATGAACTGACAGATGTATGGGTTGAGCGGACCGGTGTAGGGTTGAGTTGACCGGTGTAGTGGTTGAACTGACCGGTTTAGTAGTTGAGCTGATCGGTGTAGTGGTTGAACTGACCGGTGTAGTGGTTGAACTGACCGGTGTAGTGGTTGAGGTGACCGGTGTAGTGGTTGAACTGACCGGTGTAGTGGTTGAACTGACCGGTTTAGTGGTTGAACTGACCGGTGTAGTGGTTGAACTGAATGGTTTAGTGGTTGAACTGACCGGTGTAGTGGTTGAACTGACCGGAGTAGTGGTTGAACTGACCGGTGTAGTGGTTGAACTGACCGGTGTAGTGGTTGAACTGACCGGTGTAGTGGTTGAACTGACCTGTGTAGTGGTTAAACTGACCGGTGTAGTGGTTGAACTGACCGGTGTAGTGGTTGAGGTGACTGGTGTAGTGGTGAACTGACCGGTGTAGTGGCTGAGGTGACCAGTGTAGTGGTTGAACTGACCGGTGTAGTGGCTGAGGTGACCAGTGTAGTGGTTGAACTGACCGGCGTAGTGGTTGAACTGACCGGTGTAGTGGTTGAGGTGACCGGTGTAGTGGTTGAACTGACCGGTGTAGTGGTTGAACTGACCGGTGTAGTGGTTGAACTGACCGGTGTAGTGGTTGAACTGACCAGTGTAGTGGTTAAACTGACCGGTGTAGTGGTTGAACTGACCGGCGTAGTGGTTGAACTGACCGGTGTAGTTAGTGGTTGAGGTGACTGGTGTAGTGGTTGAACTGACCGGTGTAGTGGTTGAACTGACCGGTGTAGTGGTTGAACTGACCGGTGTAGTGGTTGAACTGACCAGTGTAGTGGTTAAACTGACCGGTGTAGTGGTTGAACTGACCGGCGTAGTGGTTGAACTGACCGGTGTAGTGGTTGAGGTGACCGGTGTAGTGGTTGAACTGACCGGTGTAGTGGCTAAGGTGACCAGTGTAGTGGTTGAACTGACCGGTGTAGTGGCTGAGGTGACAAGTATAGTGGTTGAACTGACCGGCGTAGTGGTTGAACTGACCGGTGTAGTGGCTGAGGTGACCAGTGTAGTGGTTGAACTGACCAGTGCAGTGGTTGAACTGAACGGTGTAGTGGTTGAACTGACCGGTGTAATGGTTGAACTGACAGGTGTAGTGGTTGAGCGGACCGATGTAGTGGTTGAACTGACAGGTGTAGTGGTTGAGCGGACCGGTGTAGGAGTTGAATTGACCCATGTGCCATGAGATGGATAAGAGAAACAGAGCAAGTAGAAACTGATGTCACTAAGACACGAGTTGACAAACCAACCCGACACCGGTTCATGAAGGGGGCGGAGTTATGTGGCCACATGACTGCGCCAGGTCAGAAGCCGGAAAGGGTGCGCTCGGACAGAGCGAGCTGGGACGTGAGACAAGAAGGTTGATTCTGAGAGAGATTTGAGTTTGAGAGCGTTTTGCGACGGTTGCAGTTATCCAAGATGCAGTCAACAGTTGAAGAGTGTTCTTGTTTAAGAAAGCTGTGAGTGAAGAAGCAGTACACTGAAGTTAACGACTGACGATGGGCCAGTAAATGTCGACCAGCTGTGGCGAGAGAGCTGACCCCGTTTTGTGAACACTGTGACAAGAATGGCGGAGAGAGAGAGAGACACGCCGTGACACATTGGTCACTAGTGTAATGTGAGTAACTAGAAACGATTATTAGCGGTTAGCAGTCAAGTGTAGAGTCTATAGTGTGCAACAACAGCAAGGAATAAATGACGATTAGTTGTATCATGTATTCTCTATTGTTAGACAGTGGGTCTGTTGATCATACCCAGAACGCTGAAAGGCAAGATGCTGGCGGGGTATGATGGCAACCACGGTGATAACTGTGCTACAATAAAGTGACCATGTGCTCTGAGAACGCGTTTCGAACTTGTGTTGTGTGCACGAAAGATTCGTACAGAGTGTAAGCGAGCCTGTAACGATGTTTTTCTAAATCTTCTAACCCCTAGACCTAAACCAAGATGTTGGTCATGATGAGTGAAATCGGCTCTTGGCACCATGTAGGGGTTTAAATGAAAGGTTGTGGGGTACCTCAGCATCAGCACTCCGGACCAAGTACCTTACATCATGGACATTATACAAGAGCTTCATTATTTATGTATTTAATAAGGTCTCGCGGTTCCGCCAGATTCACTCCATTAGTTTCCACATCCCTGTGTGTCATTCGGTTGACCAACTCTGCTGGTGGCCCTGGTAAGACCAAAAATAGATAGTATACTCTGATCTTATCCGAAAGGTCGAGAAGTGATCAGAGCTTCGATTCCCCGCAAATCAAAACAATATCAAATTAAGCCCCTTGACATGATTTTCTACTTGTCACCCGAACACTCTACTTAATCAACTAGACATATGTTACATTAGTATATAATTGTAACGCCGTTGCTGGGAATTAAGATCCCAGTGATGTCTGAACAAGATAATAGAATAGAATCCCCAAGATACCTAGAAACAACGAAGAAATGACTCGTAAGGTTATTTGCAAATAGGTTGAACAGAGTATCACAAGCCGTAGGAATTAAGGAACATAGTTATCTAAAAATAATATCTTTAGATAAAACAGCTAGACATACAGTTATCTCGCAAACCCCCTAGTGCTTGACTTAAAACAGTTAAACTTCATCTAGTGATTTGTGTTAGTTCATTTAGTCGTGCTAATCTTATTATTGCACAAATCATACACACAAACACCGAGAAAACCAAATTATGTGTTGATAACTATACATTAATGGTTATTTATTTTACGTCTTTACATTATTTACTTTACAAAAAGAACTGATAATTTGGATTAATAGTATGACAATGATGATATTCTGGTATATTAATAAATTAAATAATCAAACAGATGAATTAATTAATTCCTAGAGTATGATCAATGAATGTGGTGTTAAACTTGTAATGAGAGAATGAGGTATAAATCACATTTCACATACACCGTGTTTGTTGCTGTTTTGTTTTGTTTTTGGTGTTCGTTTGCTTAGACCTCCAGTGTAGTCCACACACGTGCCGCTACTGCTACTAGTTGCTACTACTCGTGACTGCACTGGACTGATTTTGCGTGGAGATTAGCTTTCACTATTAGCAGTGTCCCTCGCCATTTGACGAAAACAGTTCGTTTTCACATGTAACATAAACCTCGTAGCAATGTAGAAGCCAAGCATGTGTACATAACTGGCAATAAGAATAATTGATTAAATACAAACATGGTGACAGCGCTCAATTTGAGACTGACCACAATCCAGACAGGATACGATCTCGGCGTCAGCAGGTCATTAGCGGTAGCGAAGTTGATAACAATCTGCCATGGTAATCCTAGGGGTTAACGTCTTTCTTCGTAATCCCGTATAGTCTCGTGAGTAACGTAACCAGCGCGAGAATCGTTAGCGGTTCTCGCCGTGTTGGTAACTTAGGGGTATGTGAGCCGGTCGCTCAGAAAGCAATGGCAAACTACTGAGCGTATTACAAATTAGACATAAAAATGGATGCTAAATTTAATAATGCATACTATAACAATAAGCCGGACAGGTCAAAGGGTAGAGAACAGACAAAGAGAAACACCCTGGTCCTCCAGGTTGGGGGTTGAAGCGTGGGGTTAACATCCCCACCTTTGTAAAAACTATTTTGTGTTAAGAAACAGATACATAAGCCTCAAACAACTGGCAAGAGAAGGTCAACCAGAGAGACGAATGTAGACGGATTGTATCTGCAGAAAAGAACCTCAATGGCTGGGAACGCTGAAGAAGAAGAAGGAGAAGAAGAAGAAGAAGAAGATAGTATAACAATGTAGTAAGTCTCATAAAACGGTATTTACGGGGTACTGTACTACCTAGTACATCAACAGCAGCTGAAGAATGCTGATGTTGACTGCAACGTCCTGTAAGGGATATGCAACATACAAAAAAATAAAATAAAATAAAAATATGAGCACTGTCCGACACGGATTCGACGCTTGGGCTCGTCTTCTGCGAAAGTGAGAGAGAGACTGGCCATCTATCTATCCCTCGGTGCATCGAGGCCTACAAAATGTGATGCCGCTATTAAATAGCTGACCCACACCAGTAAACTTCTACAGGACCTATTTTTTTAATGGGTCCATCCACTAAGGTCAATGACTCTTCTTTGATCAGTATCGTGCCCTCTTTCTGTGGCTCATTAAGAGATCTGGAAGAATAAAGTTGTATATAATTGTGACACTGTAATCTACCATACGTGTCGTAAGAGACGATAAGTAGGGTTGGAGTGAAACTAGATATACCTCATCTCGTAGAAATTGTAGCTGCGAAATCCAACCATTCATGAACGAGTCTATCAAGGGCTTGAAATGAGTTAGTTAAAGGCCTATGCTCCCATGAGTGATAAAGGACAGATGAAAAAGGATAATAAAACCACCATCATTTTTCATACAGATACATCATCATAATCATCATGCGCTGTATCGATCAGCGTGGGCTGTAATGGTTCCCCATCTCACACTATCACGAGAGTCTATGCTCACATCTGTCTTCTTGTCCATATAATGCCACTGAAATTGTGTGAGCCGTCCTACGATGATATACTAGGCATCTGTACAGAAGCTAGTCTGCCACTGCTTTCCTTCTTTGCATTGACATACTGGTAGGTGACCGTAGCCATTGTCTTTTTAAGGAGTCCCGCTGAGTACCTTCGGCAAGCTTGAGACCACAAAACAACAACTATCTGACTGCTCTCAAGCTCAATCCGCTACAAGCTCAAATTAGCCACCTTAGTAACCGATTACCGAATTTTAACGAAAATATACTTGCGGTTTTGTTTGGCAACTATTTCTTGTGTCTATTCTAAGCGGTAAGTAAACCCGTAAATACCGTTTTATGAGACTTACTACATTGTTATACTATGCATTATTAAATTTAGCATCCATTTTTATGTCTAATTTGTAATTTTTGACCATTTAAGTTGACAATAAATGTTACACTGAAATTATGAAGATCGTTTGCTGTAATGTAGTATTTACTAGTATTTCAATGGCGGGAGATGGCAGTTTTTCTTGTCATAGTCCAGCTATGAACATTTAATATTCTTATGGAATATTAAGAGCGACTACAATGATAATTAATGCATTTTTACATTCAACACCCATAATTGTATATATGTGCAATTTTTCATCACTCTAAACGGACCATATCATTGAACCTTAGAGAATGTGTTTTGGTCACAACTTCTCAAAATAGGAAAAGAGTATTTTCTCTTTGTGGATATTAAGTGATAAATTGACACACGAACATTAATATCTCAGCTTATAATTGACCTACAGACTTGAATAAGGTACCGTTGGATTTCTGCTTTCAAGAGGTATCCAACTATGAAGATTGCATAATTAAAAAGCAATTTAGAAAATGTTACTAAAGTGGCTAGCTCAAATGGTTTCACATTACCCTGATTTAAGGGATGGGTAAAGTGGGAATCAACGGGTACTCCACCTTATCTAAGGGTGTCATTTATGTTAGCAGAAAGAACGTGCCTTACTTCTCTTTTGTTACGGATACCATTACTCCGCCACCCTGCTGCCCCAACCCTGCCAGAAATATATCCACTATTACATGTACAGTAAACTCCGATTAACAGTCACAAGTTTAACCGCCAGTTTATGTTAACCGTCATCGTTTAAAATAATAATTCGTGAGTATCAACAAACAAACAGAAATCTTTAAAATTGTCCAGGGATTACTTTTACACCCTACTGTATAAAGCTGGAAGTGACTGTACTGTATGATAGCGGAAGTGACTAATAGTCGATGGCGGAGGAGTTGAGCTTGATCTGGCTCTCCACAGACCCATCACTAACCAGTCGCTATTGTGTTACATACTGGTCTCAGACGTGACAGATTAGCATGCGTTCGAATGAATGTTTTGTTTCATAGTGCCTTGATTAATTTTTTTCGGCGTAACGTTACAATGCTACTGTTCTGTATTTTGAAGCTGTGTTTCGATTTCGCCGCTTATATGTTGGCCTAAAAAAGTAAGGCTTTTATTTGATTTTATTATTTTATAAACTTGTTTTAAAATTCATGAAAAGCGGAAATGTGTAGTGCTAGGTGTTAACAAGACACTTGAAATTATCAAACGTTTGAAGAAAGGTGAAACTGCCACTAGTATTATTCAGATTTACAGTGTTAGAAGAACAACAGTCAATGATTTCAAACGCGATGCTGAAAAGATTGAACAGCAGAAAGCTCGAGCCTCAAAGACAGAAGGAGATGACAGATTATTTTAAAGTAACGTAGGTTTATAGTATTACAATACATTTCTGTACAATACAACTCTTATATTGAAGTTAATATTGATCGGTTTGTAAAATTAAGGCGATGCTAACCTGAAAATATTTCGATCTTTTTGGGGGGTCAATTTGGCTATTTTTTGGAATAGTTCATTTTTAAACACCTTAGCCTGTCTTCTATCAGATTCGGCACTTGTTTTTCTTTAGAAATTTTATTGTAATGCAATATTTATATTTTACCGAAAAATCAACATTGAACTTCAGTTGACCTATGTAGGGATTGAGTCCCCTACCCAATCATCAGCGCTCCGGAATGTTAAGCGCATGAACATTAAGCACATTGTGGTCACGTAGACCATAATTGATTATATAAATGGAAATAATAACGCTTTAGACACGCTGGCGGTGGTGACGACTGAGGGCAGCGAGATACCAAGCCAGGTATCGATAAACATGAAAATACAACAATCTGAAAGATTCATACTAAGAATCACTCAATGCTCAAGATGCCAGAGGGCCGACCACAGCAGAACAACATATCGCAGCAACTCAGAAATCTGCCGATACTGCGCCGATCACCATACATTCAAGAAATATCTGTTGGCCTAGCTGGACAAGGACTTCCGAATGCCCAACAACAACAAAAAGTGTGCCAACTGCTTTGCAAGCATGAAGCAACATACCTGCGAGACAGCCACGTGCATATCACGAGTTGAAAGAGCTCAACTGAAAGACCAGATATACGAGCTAAAGAAACAAGCCAAGCTACTTCGGACACCGACACAAGCCAGTGACAATGAAAAACTGCTTGCTAAAATAAAGGAGATCCAGAAAAACATCAAACAAGAGGTGGAACATATGGCACTGATAAAGAAGGAGAACGAAGAAATACTACAAACCATCAAATCAGAGAGAGAGAGAGAGAGAGAGAGAGAGAGAGAGAGAGAGAGAGAGAGAGAGAGAGAGAGAGAGAGAGAGAGAGAGAGAACTGCAAAAAGCGGAACGGGAATTATTCCAAAACAAACATGCAGAAGCCACGGAAAAGACCACAGAGAAGCCGCAAGATGAAACCCAACAAAAGACCGAACCGGAACCACAAGCTAAAGCCAAACTTCGACGACTAAGAAATTCAAGGGGAAACCAATAGCCTGCCAGACCTCTGAAGAAAACAAGGAGGAGCACCATGACGACGGCACAGAAGCCACCCCGTCGTCATCATGGCTTACACCTGTACTTCCCTTGGAGCGTCTCCTCAAGCAGATCGCAGAATACGAATGGATAAAGGAACTCAGGTGCAAGGAATTCAGAAGGCGCAAGGAAGAAAAGGACAACAAGAAGCCCCAAAAATTCAAGGGGAAACCAATGTATCGCCAGACCTCTGTAGAGTACCCAGATATACACTCTTAGTCAGATATGACTGAGCTACCGTATAACAGTAGACGGTACTACCTGGTTTCTGTTAGCGCCGAACGTTGGGCGGCGCTTACCAAACCCGACACCCCACATTGTGCCAACGGCTTCGGGCGGAAGAGCGCAATTGGGAGGGTACAAGCCTTACCCTGGTGCGAGGAAATGCAAGCTAAAGACAAAATTGTCATGGCAGGGCAGATCAGGCCCTAAGCCTTGGTTGGCGACTGGTCTAGGATCGAAGCTCCGACAGGCGGACAGTTAGAGCATTGCTTTGCTGATCCGACAGCTTCTGCAGCTTGTCTTGTTCCAGATGTAGGGGTGTTACCTTTCCTCTGGAGTGAACTAGGCAGGCCGAGAGAGGGATCATGCTGCATGGGCAACACATGATCTCCATATTTTAGCCCAGGCTTTGTGCTATGGAGAGGCAATAACTCCATCCCTGGTCTTAACTGGTCTCGGAATCAAAGTGAGAGGCAACTGTTACGGGTTATAAGTCCTTGTCAGTTGGCGTAGACATGGGGCGCCACGCGTTGCCTCTGACGGTGGGAGACACCTATAGGTGTCACTGATCAGCTACCGCCCGCCTCAAGCTGGGCAGCCCCCCAGCCAATTGGGTGCTGATCCGCCACAGCCTGCCTGCTTCAATGGGTGCTTGGGGCTAGGACAAAATCTGAATCGCAGGCTGTAAAACCAATGCACCAGGTACAAACAAAAATAAAAATAGAAACCTCAAGCTACGGCTTGCAACCTGGAACGTGAGAACCATGTGTCCAGGATTTTCCACTGACTTGACCAATATTGACGATGTGAGAAAAACGGCTGTGATTGATGCCGAACTCAATCGTCTTAACATAGATATTGCTGGCCTGCAGGAGACTCGCCTCGCTGAGGAAGGGTCACTCAGGGAAAACAACTACACCTTTTTCTGGAAGGGTAGAGGGCAGGCAGAAAAAAGGCAACACGGTGTGGGCTTTGCAGTGAAGAATTCGCTACTGGGAATGATTGAAATTCCAGCAGGAGGAAATGAAAGACTATTGTCCCTGCGCTTGGCAACCTCTTGTGGGTTTGCCACCATTATTACTGCATATGCACCGACACTCGATTCCTCTGATGATGTGAAGGATTTGTTCTATGAGGAGTTAGACTCCGTGATCAAGGCAGTTCCAAAATCTGACTACATCTATATGCTCGGTGATTTCAATGCTCGTGTGGGCAAGGACTCGAGTTCATGGCCAGTGTGCCTTGGAAAATACAACATCGGTCGCATGAATGAAAATGGGCAAAGGCTGCTGTAGCATTGCACCAGTAATGACCTATGTATTACAAACTTTTTTTAAAACAAAAGAGATGCATAAGGTCACATGGAAACATCCAAGATCCGGCCATTGGCACCAGCTGGACTTCATCATCACACGGAGACAACATCTGAACCATATATCATTGACTCGTAGTTACCACAGTGCTGACTGTGATACGGATCATTCTTTGGTTGTTGCAAGGGTTAGACTGAGACCAAAGAGAATCTACACAGCTAAACACAAATCTAGCCTCAGGATTAATATTATTAACACTCATGATCCTGAAAAGTGCTTTCAGTTTCAACAGCAACTTGAAGACGCTTTCACTGATACACCAGAAAATTGTACAGTAAATGAAAAGTGGGGTCAAATTAAGGAAACTCTTTATAAAACTGCCGTAGGGGTTTACGGCACTGTGGATCATAAGAGGCAGGACTGGTTTGCGGCCAACAGCGAGACTCTGCAGCCCTTGATTGATAAGAAGAAGAAAGCTCTCTTAAGAAACAAGGAAAGACCAACGCGTAACACTCTGAGTGAGCTAAGGCAAGCTAGGAAGGATGTGCAAAAGGCTGCCAGGCAGTGTGCAAATGATTATTGGATCAAGTTATGTGAGTCCATTCAAATCGCAAGTGATAAGGGAGACATAAGAAGCATGTATGAAGGAATAAAGAAAGCCTGTGGTCCAGTGATCAAAAGAAGTGCACCATTGAAAACCTTGACTGGAGAAATCATCACTGACAAGAAACGGCAGATGGACAGATGGGTAGAGCACTATTTGGAGCTTTACTCAAGTGAGACCAAACTAGCGGATGATGCCCTCAACGCCATAGAGGCTCTACCAACTCTTGACCACCTGGACACACTTCCCACCATAACAGAAGTTAAGTGTGCTATAAATGAACTTGCATCTGGCAAGGCTCCAGGTAAGGATGGGATTCCAATAGAGGTTATCAGGAGTGGGCAAGACTCACTCACTATACAGATCCACCAGCTAATAGAGCTATGCTGGCGTGAAGGACAAGTCCCACAGGATTTCAAAGATTCAAGCACCATAACACTGTACAAGAACAAGGGCGATCGGAGCGACTGCAACAACTATAGGGGTATCTCACTTCTGTGTATTGTTGGAAAAGTATTTGCCAGAATTGTTCTGCGCAGACTTCAAGTCCTAGGAGATCAAGTCTACCCCGAATCACAGTGTGGCTTTCGACAGAACCGGTCTACCACTGATATGATATTCTCATTGCGACAAATGCAAGAAAAATGCCGTGAACAGAATCAACCACTGTTTATTGCCTTCATCGACCTCACAAAGGCATTTGATTTGGTCAGTCGTGAGGGTCTGTTCAAGGCACTAAAGAAGATTGGCTGCCCACCAACTCTTCTGTCCATTGTGGAATCGTTCCACACAGGCATGAAGGGTATAATCAAGTTTGATGGTGCAACTTCTGAAGAATTTGAAATCAAGAGTGGAGTTAAGCAAGGTTGTGTACTAGCTCCCACCCTCTTTGGAATATAATTTTCACTTCTACTGAAATATGCATTTCGTGATCAGGATGGTGGTATATACATTCCCTCACGCTCAGATGGCGGCCTCTACAATGCTCAGAGATTGAAGGCCAAGACCAAAATTAGGAGGGTACTGATCAGAGAGTTGCTTTTTGCAGATGATGCTGCAGTTACGACCCACTCTGAGGAAGAATTGCAATGTCTACTATCTGCATTCTCCAATGCTTGTTCTGAATTTGGTTTAACAATTAGCAAAAAGAAGACACAGATTATGTCACAAGGTGCACATGGGGTACCATCAATCTTTATTGACGACGCTGAACTAGAGATAGTAGACCATTTTACATATCTAGGATCAGTGGTTAATAGCAAATTAGCCCTAGATCAGGAAATCAACATCCGGATTGGTAAGGCAGCAACAACAATGAACAGGTTAAGAAAAAGAGTCTGGGAGAACAGGAAGCTTACTGCCAAAACAAAAGTCATTGTCTATCAAGCCTGTGTCCTTAGTACTCTTCTCTATGGCAGTGAAACCTGGACAACTTACTCACACCAAGAGAACAATTTAAACAGCTTTCATATGCGGTGTTTGCGAAGAATTCTTGGTATTAAGTGGCAAGACAAAATCACAAATACTGAAGTATTGGAAAGATCAGGTTGTGTGACAGTTTATTCCATGCTCAGTCTTCGTAGACTTAGATGGATAGGACATCTTAGGAGGATGGATGATGGTAGAATACCAAAGGATATCTTTTTTGGTGAATTACAGATGGGTAAGAGATCTCAGGGTCGGCCTCTACTACGATACAAAGATGTGTGTAAGCGGGACATGATTGATACAGGCATTGATAATGCACATTGGGAGCAAGTCGCCGCTGAACGTGTTGCATGGAGGGCAAATATCAGAAATGGAATAAAGTCAAAGGAGAAAATTATTGCAGAAAAGTCACACACCAAGCGTTTGAGACGTAAGATGGTGCATGATGGTGGAAATGACCACGTGTTCAGATGCACCCACTGTGAACGGACATTTACAGCGCAAATTGGCCTTATCAGTCACACTCGCTACCGCCATAGTTAAAAGTTATTATGCCTTTTTAAAGCACAAACTATCGTCTGTTAAGACGGCAAGGTGCCAATGGCACTATGATGACGAACACCCAGAGTACCCCGATGGGTACTATATAGATGGCACGGAGCTCTTCCCGTGGTTGACCACGGAGGAAAAAGAAACAGCAGAAACTCAAACCCGAAAGAGAAAAAAATTCGCAAGGATGAAAATTAAAACATCGAAAAGCTTCTTCAGACAATACACAAAAAAGGAGGCAAAAAGACCAAATAAAAAAAGTCCTTATAAGGACTGCAACCAGACAAGCCAGAGGAGCCAGGAGCCTTCACTAACCAATGAAACCACCAGAGGAGACGGGCACAAAGGACAACGCGCCGGACCCCCCCCCCACCCCCACCCCAGCTGACGTCACATACATAAAAGCCTATATAACCAGTCTGAGTCAGGACTCACTCGCAAGAGCGCACAGACAAAAACAGGATAAAACCCTAAAAAACCACGGACCTCAACTCTAACCAAGGCTGAAGAAGCAGGTTGAACGAGGCCGAATTTGCAATTTTTGTTTTTGAATCAAGCAAGCAGGCAAGTTTAGACAAATACAGAAACATACACATTAAATGCGCTTCTCTTTGCTAATTATGGAAGTATTGTACATCCAGATGGAAGTGCGCGCCATAAACATACAACAACGGCGAAACAATACATGGAGTTAAAGGCAAGATAATCGACTTCATTATACTGGGGATTATCATGCACGGCCCATTTTCTTTCCGAAAACACGGAGGAATTGGCGACCAACCTTTCTCTCGTCTTTGCACGAGACTAGAAGCCGAATCCGCGTCCGATGGGGATCGTGATATTATCTGCTTGGGTATGTTATGTTACTTGCTTATTCGTTATAGAATGTTCCATTCAAAAACTTCATTTATTGGCTGTTTGTGATGTGCTAGGCAATTTTATGATAATAAATATTGTAGTTTCTAAAAGACCGACGTTCATACTATCGAAATCGACGCAAAGCGATCTGCGGCCGATTTCGAACCCACTACTCAGTATTTTGGGGAATCGTGAAACTGCGTTTACTAACCCCCAAGCCACAAGATTTGGTTCTACAAAAAAATATGTGCACGAGTATAAACATTATTATTTACTCAGATAGGTGATGAAAAAACGGGGATGGCATACTTTTGGATCCGAAGACAAGATAAACAAGTCCAGGATTTTAGACAATCTCGATATTTATAATGCGGTAGGTGCCAACACCGTTTTCGGGCTCGTGTTGTAACAAGAATCCATGCGGGCAATTGTCAACACGAATCCCATAGAAACCATTTCCACTTCATTTTGCGCGGCCTTTCATACATAGGTCTGTGCTGTGCTAATAAATATACATCTAAACTCGTTTATTCACTTTTCCAATGAGTTGGTTCATGGCATTTGGCAACAACAACAGCAGACGCACAACGCGATGGAAATAGCAGTGGTAATGGATAACATCAATACAGAAGAGGGTTGTGATAAGTCGAGCCGTGTGACTGGTGACCATGTGAAGGATCCCTTTTCACATGATTTGAGGAGTATTGGGCAAATGGCGCTAACAGCATATTTTTCTAGGTCAATCGGCACTCGAGAGGTGATGTGGTTAACATCACACTGGGTGCTTTTAGTTTCCAGGAATGTTCTGGCACTCATTTTAGGCTGGAGGGCGGGAACAAATTAATTCTTAAAATCCGCATCAAAACGAATTCGAACTTACGACAATCGGGGCGGCAGGGTAGCGTACTGGTTACTGCGTTATTGTCATGGTGAGTTTGTGGTTTCGTTTATGTGCGTATGCACGTGTGTGTGAATGTGTGTGAATGTGTATGTATGTGTGTATATGTGTATGTGTGTGAGTGGGCGCTGTTATGTAGGAATTGTTAGACGAGAAAGGTCCGGAGTCATCAATCAGTGAATTCCTGCTGTTATGTAGTATTACAAGCAGAAATGGGGAGGCGGCGCTGCTAATCGGCCTGCTTTGGTGGATGTTTTCTTATGGGTGGGTGTGTGTTCTGGGATAGGGTAATTGATTGTGTGTGCGTGCGTGCGTGCATGCGTGCGTGCGGGTCTGTTTAATGTTTGGTTGATTTTTTGGAAGGGACGTTTGAGTATGTGTGTGTGTGTGTGTGTGTGTGTGTGTGTGTGTGTGTGTGTGTGTGTGTGTCTGTCTGTCTGTGTGTGATGTTCGATGCGTGTGTTTAAGTATGTTTATTGGTGTGTGCATTTGCGTGTGTGCATGTGTAGTAATGATGAATGGGGATTCTCTAGGGTCATCAACCAATGGATTCATTGATACATTTACGGAGTATCACGAGCAAAAATAGTGAACTCCCGGAGCCATCAACCATGTTATATACGAGATAAATAATTAGTAATGTTAACAGAAGACACGGTCGGTGAACAACTCCTGGGTGTCATCAGCCAGTTTATGGATATACTAGATAAATAATTATATTGTTATAAATGAGGCGCTGTGGATGGAAACTCCTGGGGT
This sequence comes from Cepaea hortensis, assembly GCA_963921405.1. Classification (NCBI taxonomy): domain Eukaryota; kingdom Metazoa; phylum Mollusca; class Gastropoda; order Stylommatophora; family Helicidae; genus Cepaea; species Cepaea hortensis. The sequence continues at coordinate 56,657,655 of OY992878.1, read as the reverse complement.
GATCAATCATATCATATATTTGATAAATAATGAAGAATTTTACAAGGAGACACAGTGGCTGAAAAACACATAGGATCATCAATACATATTTGATGGATTATCCGATCTGGTAATTCTATTTCAAGATGTCAGCGACTGTCAAAGAGCTGCAAGTACCTAATAGATAAGATAGAAGTAGAACTATGGAAATAGACCTAGACAGGATCAGGAGAACATAGCTATCTAGGAAATAGGGACAGAAGGGACAGAAGTACGAGTGAGAACTATAAATAGTTCTCCGACTGGACACACTCGTGTTCAAAAAGGGGACACTGTAAGACGTGAGCTGGAGAAGTGTCAACGAAACACTAATAACTCTAACCAGTTGACCAGTTACTAACTGCGTGCTGGAACTCCGAGCACGCAAACTAGCTGATGCACGAAGAGTAAACTGCTCGTGGCTGGACACGCCACGAAGATCGCCAGACCGCGACTCGACAGCGTAGGAGACAGACTGATGTATTCGTTAGGAATACTTTGTTGCTTAAAAAGGACAATAGCAATAGTTGTGACTTAGACTTAGTTTCGATAGATATTACCATCGATATCACCTTTCACATAACATCATCACGATATACCATGATATGTATTACCTATGTGGTTATCCGCTCGCAGAGCTACTGTACAACTAGCTAATAAAATTGTATTATATTTGTATCCTTTTGTACGACGTACGAGTTCTCATTTCGTGTGGTACAAAAGAGGAATCCTTGTATGCCTGTCAAAGTTAAGTTGTTGACAGGCAGGATCCGATTTGGTGTCACAAGGTGGGGCTTGAACCAACTTCAAGCACTTTTCAAGACCATTTTCCCACATAAAGTGTAAAAATTTCGACCAAAATGCTATTTGTTATTCCATCGATGTAAATTTGGAAACGTAAACTGTGATTTTGTGTAAACTTTAAATATGTATCTAAATCACAAGTTTAACGATTATTTTTAAATATTTGTGATATTACATTCATTATGTCAACGTTCATCAAATATACCCACGAACTTGTACAAAGTCAAATATATTCTGTACAAGGGAAGTAAATTAGAAGTCAGACTAAGACCATACAGCATAGCTCAGTCAGAGACAGTAGAAAGTGAAGACAAGACGACAAATGACTATTTATTTGACGATTCATCTCACCATTCATTTGACGATTCATTCATACGATCATAACATTCATATCATTTATATCATTCATACTATTCACATCACATTTGTAATTTGCCGATCGTAAGAATTGTAACATTTAAATTGATTACCACCATGTATTTTGTAACATATACTATGTACTAATTGTTGATGCTCTACAAAACAGAGACATCACGCGTACGAGCAAGCCTATCGATTCTGTGTGTGCAAGACAGCGGTGTAACGTCCTAAGGGGCCGTATTTTCATCTGATTAGATGAGTATTTTTTCACTATTTTGATAATAACAATTAACAACGCATCTTACTTTTCAGTGAGTGATTGTGAACGTGTGAAACGTATTAATTGGAAAATATATATATAAAAAAAAATTTATATACCATTTGTGTAAGAACATAAAGCCATACAATGTCAACATTAAGTGAATGCATCCAAGCTGGCAAAGACCTAGGCCATAGCGGGGAGAAATTAGAAAAATGGGCAGAACAAAAATACAAAGAAGAAACAGAACGAAAAGCTGCAATGGAGAGAGATGAACGAACACTTGAAAGACAGCATCAGAAAGAGATGAGAGAGTTAGAGGAAACAACTAAGCAGAAAGAATTGGAAGTAAAGCAAAAACAAATAGAATTAGATGACGCCACCAAGCAAAAACAAATAGAATCAGATCAAGCCACCAAGAAAAAACAAATAGAATTAGAGGAGACAACTAAACAGAAAGAATTAGAAATAAAGCAAAAGCAAATAGAATTAGAGGACTCCACCAAGCACAAACAAATAGAAGCAGACTCACAAAGAAAGTTAAAAATGAAAGAAATGGAAGTTGACTCACACATTCAAATAGCTACCACTAAACAGAAGAGTCAGGAAGAGCAGAATTAATTTTCTAAATACAAAGGGATCATCAAGCCCTATAGTCAAGGGGATTAAATTTCAGCCTGGACCGAGAATATCGAGTTCCAGCTCAAATTTCAGAAAATACCGTTGGAAGATTGGGTCATGATTTATATGAGAAATCTCTCTGGGGAGCCCTTAAAAGTTATTGAGTCTATACCAACAGAATTAAGAAATTCCTACCAATATATTCATGACACAATCATGCAGCATTTTCTACTCGATGCTCCTGGATATCAGATCCAGTACTCACAAATTAAACCAAAACCGAACGAGACATTCCTAGATTATGTATCTAATGTTCAAAGTGTATTCAGTAAATGGCTTAAGGCAGCGAAAGTAGAAAAGAGTTTTGACAAGTTACAAGACTTAATGGTTATGGATAAAGTGATATCCACAGTTCCAACTCCTTTTGCTAAGTTCCTTCAACAAGCAGACATTGAATCTCTAGAACAGTTGGAAAAACGTGGTTCGGCTTATTTCTCTTCCAACCGAGATGTATTTAAGTCATCTATACATGATTATGAAATTACAGCGTTTGCTAAGAACCAACCAAACAGATCTTTCAACCAGAAATCTTATCAGAAGAAAGATAAACCATACCAAAAGCCACCCCAGTGTGGATACTGCCATTTATATCACCAACAATATTCGATGTGTGATAAAAATCCTTCATACCCTGCACATCTCAAAATGATGATCAAAAAGCATGAAAACAAAAGGAATTCATATAAACGTGCAGTTAAATGTTTTTTTTTGTTCTTCGTATGGAAATTATTCTTCTAGATGTTTTGGCAGGCAAAGAATGAAGGCCAGCAACGCTGTGCTGATTGATACATCTTCTGATAATGACAGTGAAGTTGAGTGCGAGAACGAAAATGTATTACCATTCAATGAGTGTGAAAGTGTGGCTGTTGTTACTGATATTTTAGACTTCGATAAATGTGATACTTGTTACCAGTTCCATACGGACGGTAAACTCAAATGTGGTCACATTGTACCATTTTCTAATGAAGATGCAAATTCAGCTTTAGCATCCAGAGGCAATTTAAAGTTCCACGATGCACTGGTCAATGAATATCCATGCCAATGTTTACTTGATAGTTGGAGTACTTTAATCGGGGTAAGGAAAGAACTAGTTAACCCAGAGGATTATACGGGCGATTTTGTTAAATGCCGCACTTTTTCTGGCAATATTGAGAAATACCCGCTGGCAAAAGTCCGTATAAACACTCCGTTCCTTTCCGGCACATTTACGTGCGCTATTTTACAGAACCCATGTACTGACCTCATTTTAGGGTTAAGACACTGCACTGATGACGAAATATTAGCATGGAAACAATCTAACACGGCTAATGCAGTAACTAGGTCAGAGACCCAAACACATCAGAATGACCTACAAGATGAGATGTTACAATTATTAACACCTAGCGGTACTATTGACAATACCACTCGACAAGAGTTTATCGAGGCACAACGCGCCGATCCAACCATTGCACCTTATTTTAAATTATTAGTTGAAAAGGCCAAATTAACCAACAATGCCTCCTGGTATTTTAAATTCCACAATGGAATTCTCATGCGATATTACACCACCAATAACCATGAAATTCAGCAGACGATGCTACCTTTGAAACATCGACAAAACGTGTTAAATATTGCACACGATTCACCGTTTGCTGGACATTTGGCTTATGACAAAACAAGAGCCAGAATTTTAGCACATTTCTATTGGCCTAAGTTTTGTAACGATATAAAATCTTTTTCTCGGTCATGTACCATTTGCCAACATTTAGTGAGAAAGGGAAAGCATGTAACAGCTGAGATCCAACATTCAACATTGGCCTCTAGACCGTTTGAAAGTGTAGCGGTGGATATTGTTGGACCCCTGAATCAGGTGTCGAACAAAGGAAACCGGTTCATACTAACCCTCGTGGATCTCTGTACGAGGTGGGCCGAGGCAGTGGCCCTAAAATATATTACCTCCAAAGATGTAGCTAATGTATATTTACATCTATTTTCTCGATTCGGATTCCCTCGAACCATTCTATCAGATCGGGGAACCCAGTTTATATCGGCTGCTACGCAAGTCCTTACAAAATTACTAGGAATCAAACAAAATTTCACAACTGCCTACCACCCTGCCAGCAACGGAATTATATAAAATATTAACGGGGACTTAAAACACATGCTGGCAAAGGTAACAGCAGAGAACACAGCTGATTGGGATACTCTATTACCAACCGTGCTGTTTGCCTATCGAGAAATTCCGCAATCAAGTACGGGTTTCTCGCCATTTGAATTAGTGTATGGGGCGAACCCTCGAGGACCCCTAACGATTTACCATCAGTTAATCACTAGTACAGTAGATAGTCAAACCCCAGTAGCACCGTACGAGATGGTAACAGAGACACGTGATAAAATTATGAAGGCGTGTGTAATAGCCAAATCATCTTTGGAGAGAAAAGGCCAGACCTACCGCCATTATGCCAATAAGGGTGCCAAAACCCTACACCTTGAACCCAATCAAGAGGTGCTACGTTTACTACCAGATAAACGTAATCTATTATTAACTTCATTGGAAGGGCCATTCAAAGTGGTACGAAAGATATCAGATGTCGATTATGAAATATCGATAACCAAAAATTAAAGATATTTCATATCAACATGCTGAAGCCTTACTTCTCACGAAAAGAACCGACGACAGACGAACAGAATGCACCCACACCAAGCAACCCGACGACAGACGTACATAGTGCAACTACACTAGTTAGAGCGACAGAAGACGACGACAGCGCATATACACCTAGTCAGGAAACAGAACACACAGGTAGTACAACCACAGTACTCAATCAGATAGACGACGATGACATAGAACTACCAGTCCCGACAGTAGACATGACTGGGACAATTGAGAGTATACGAATAGAACCGAAACTCACAGACGAGCAAAGACGGCAGACAATAGAGTTAGTATCGGAATACAGAGACATTTTTTCCGACATTCCAGGTAGGACTGACAGAATCGAACACTCCATTATTCTGACTGATAACACCCCTATCATATGCCGACCTTATTCCATCCCATTAAGGTATAGGGAAAATCTCGACAAGGAACTTCTAAATCTTGAGTCGAATGGAATAATCCAAAAGATGCAGTCAGAATACTCTTTTCCTATCGTCCTTGTGAAGAAAAAAGACTCTACGATCCGTCTCTGTGTCGATTTTCGCAGGTTAAATAATGTCACCAAAGCCGATGCAGAGCCAATCCCATCATGTGAGGATCTGATTCTTGATATGTCCACCTCTCGAATTTTTTCTAAACTTGACCTAACTAAGGGATATTGGCAAGTCCCGATGAATCCACTTTCTATCCATCTAACAGCATTCTCAACACCTTTAGGTCTTTATGAGTGGCGATTCCTTCCTTTTGGCCTTCGTAATGCTCCAGCCACTTTTGTCCGACTCACCAGGGACCTTCTTCATGGAGTAACGAATACGGCGACTTACATTGATGACATTTGTGTCCATACTGCAGACTGGACATCGCACTTACAGAAACTGCGACATGTCTTCGATAGATTGTGATTATTCGGTTTTACTGTAAAGCCAACTAAAGTTGAGTTGGGGATCGAAGAAATCGATTTCCTAGGCCATACGATCACCAGAGGCTAACTTAAGACAGATGATAAAATTGTCACCAAAATTTTGAACTTAACTATGCCAACGACCAAGAAGCAGGTCAGAAGCTTGCTTGGTCTAGTGAATTACTACAATAAGTTTATACCCAATTTAGCTGAGATCACCAGCGCTTTTTCTAATGTTTTGAAAGCATCTGTGAAATTAAATGTACGAGATGCAGAGTTAATTGATGCATTATCAAAATTAAAACGTATGTTCAGCGTTGTACCTATCTTGCGCTTGCCTAATCCCAATCTTACGTATTTTCTTCGTACAGACGCAAGTGATATATCCATCGCTGGCGTTTTAGGACATGAGAGAATCTTTCACCCAATCGTGTATGTAAGCCGCAAGATTACCCCTGCTGAATCGAGGTACTCAGTCTCTGAGTTAGAGGCTTTAGGCGTCATCTATTGTGTCCGGAAGCTTCATAGATTCTTAGCGGGTACCCAGTTTGTCATTGAAACTGACAATTCACCGCTGACAGTGATGCAGTCTGGAGTCCACCGTAATAACACGATCTACAGATGGTCTTTGATCCTGCAAAATTATTCGTTCACGATAAAGCATATCAAGGGGAACATGAACTTTCTGGCAGACACACTTAGCTGACCTTCTCAGATCGAGATACCAGAGGTACGAGAAGAGAGCGATCCGACATCACCAAAATCATTGACACTGTAATTAACTAGTGCCCTGTATGGTGAATACAGACACTGTAGTGCGCTTACCATCGTGAATCGCCTGAACTTGCTTACTATTAACTGTGTCAGTACTAGTGAAAGTGATCAGACACATTATGAGATGTCTACGCCACCACCATATATGCAACCCATGAGTAGAACGATATTTCAACGTTACCCAGGATGAGAGCGTATATTTCAGACCTTGTCTAAATGAACTCTATTTTTCATCGAGATTCAACAGAAGACGCGACTCCGACAACACACCTGGGTGTAATTAGGTAATTTAGATATAAATAAATTGTATGTGATATGTATAATATTATGTTTTTATAACAGTTGCATGTAACATCATATTTTCGTAGTTACAATAGAGTGTAGAACCACCCATATAACCTATTTATAATCATTTAGTAGTTAAATGTCATTTACATTTAGTTAGAAACTCATTTAGTTTAACCTTTGCATCATACTTTTCAACTTAGGAAACATTACTTTAGTTTATCATCATGTAAACACATTTTTTCTTAGACAGTTAGTTAATTAAAACATTACTTAGAAATTAATTCCATCATTTAGAAATTTATACCATCCTATGTACTAACCCACAATAAGGTAACTAACACACTTTTCCCCATTTTCATCATTTAGTTAGATTAGTTCCCTTAGTTAGCGTAGCTCAGTACACCAACATAGAATAGTTTAGCTAGATCAATCAGTACCCAAAGGATTGGTAGTGAACAATCCTCTTAAACATGTATATTTTTGTACAGAAATGATGAGTGTAAAAATAGAGCACAGTCATTTGGCTTGAAAACCTGTTTAAATTCAACCAACTATTTATTGTACATATATATTGTTCATCTATTCTTTTTTCTACAACCATATTTTAATGACAGAACGTGTATTTTAAAACCTGTGTAGAATGAAAGAGGAATGAAAGATGTATGAATGAGATGAGAAAATGAATACAGAGCAGATAGACATGTTGCGGAATTTTTTTCGCCGCACAATGCGAGTTGTTGTAATTCGTCTGTATCAATGTGTGTTAAGACAATGTGTTGTTCTATTTTTATCCGTGTAGTTGCCATACTTAGATGATAGAGATAGGAAACATATTTTGAGCATCATAAACCGGAAGAGTAGTCAGAAATAAGACTTACACACTCGTTTGTGACTAAATAAACCGCTAAATGGCGCTCGAAAGAATACATACACGTAGATTATAGACACATTCACATAATGGTAAGGTAAATACATATTAGTTTAATACAAACACGCAACCAACCAGGAAAACTAACACATAAAGATGCATACACTATTAATTGCGAAGAGGAATAACTACTCTAAACAGGGGACACAACAAAATCTTGAAAACCTAAGTTTAACACTGAAATATTTCTTCACAAGCGGAAGCTAAAAAGGTGAACACGAGCACATAAAGCATGTATACTAGTTGGAGTAAATATTATATGGGAGCATGAATATTATTCATGTATTGTACTCGTAAAAGGGGCAATTTTGTATGGGTTGTCAGTTATATTGACAATTTGAGGACAGGTCAAAAGACGTTGGTTCCGGATCACACAAACTCCCAAGAAGTATAATGTTAGTATGAGCACAGTCTCTGGCCAACTGTACTAGTGTGGTGTGCTAATCAATTAGCCAAGTGAAGTAGTACAACAGTGTGACGAGGGAAAGGAGAGATCTTGTCCTATGCCTAGAACAGAGGTAGAAAACTCATGCAGTCTTTGACAAAATCAGACAGCCCTAATTTTTTGTTGAAATTACTACTTGTGTTACACCCACAACTTAAAAGTTTGTAACACAACACGGAGGGAAGGAGAGCCTGTCAAAGTGCTGCAAGTACCTAATAGATAAGATAGAAGTAGAACTATGGAAATAGACCTAGACAGGATCAGGAGAACATAGCTATCTAGGAAATAGGGACAGAAGGGACAGAAGTACGAGTGAGAACTATAAATAGTTCTCCGACTGGACACACTCGTGTCCAAAAAGGGGACACTGTAAGACGTGAGCTGGAGTTGCCCAAAATAGAGTGGGGAAACCCGCATCACGAGAAGTGTCAACGAAACACTAATAACTCTAACCAGTTGACCAGTTACTAACTGCGTGCTGGAACTCCGAGCACGCAAACTAGCTGATGCACGAAGAGTAAACTGCTCGTGGCTGGACACGCCACGAAGATCGCCAGACCGTGACTCGACAGCGTAGGAGACAGACTGATGTATTCGCTAGGAATACTTTGTTGCTTAAAAAGGACAATAGCAATAGTTGTGACTTAGACTTAGCTTCGATAGATATTACCATCGATATCACCTTTCACATAACATCATCACGATATACCATGATGTGTATTACCTATGTGGTTATCCGCTCGCAGAGCTACTGTACAACTAGCTAATAAAATTGTATTATATTTGTATCCTTTTGTACGACGTACGAGTTCTCATTTCGTGTGGTACAAAAGAGGAATCCTTGTATGCCTGTCAAAGTTAAGTTGTTGACAGCAGCCAATCGGAAATAAAGAAATCAATTAACCAAACTGCACAAACAACTATCCCAAAAATGAAGGTGATGGGTCGTAAGAAATGAGTAATGGAAGACATTTTACAACTAATGGAAATAAGAAGAAATAACAAAATGAACCATGAAAAATATGACGACATTCCCAGGAAAATTAGGAAATTGTGCAAATTGAATAAAAGCATGGAATGAGAAAAAATTGCAGGGAAATTGAAAACCAACACAACACCCGGAATACCAAATTAATGCACAAAAAATTCATGACATCACTAAGAAAAGAACATACGCACCAGGGGGAGTGCTTGAAACCAAAGGTGGCAAAATAATAGTAGAAAAAGATCAGATTTTAAGTGCATGGTCAGATTATGCGGAGCAGTTTTATAACAATGCAAGAGAGAAAAAGTATGATATTCAGAATAATCAGGAAGGACCATCAATTTTGAACATGGAAGTTTAGAATGCTCTTAAACATATGAAAGCTGACAAGACCCCGAGTCCAGAAAACATCACAGCAAAAATGATCGATGCCTTAGAAAAATAAGATATAGACACGTCACCAGACTGCTGAACACAATATATGATCCTGGAGATGTTTTTTTTTGGTTTGCATATCCTTTACAGGACATTGCTGTCAACATCAGCATCTTTCAGCGGATTGTTGATTTCTTGGCAAGATTACGCTCAGTAGTTTGCCATTGCTTTCTGAGCGGCCGGCTCACATACCCCGTAAGTTACCGATGCGATTCGAACCACTGCTGATTCTCACCGCCGTCACGTTACTTACGAGAGTATATGAGATTACGGAGAAAAGTCGCTAACCTCTAGGCCAGGAAGCCGGCCCTGGAGATATACCTTCTGAATTATGCAAAGTCATATTTATTGCGATCTTGAAGAAATCAGAGCCTTGGAATTGTGTCAACATGAAACACTTAGCATGATGAGCCGCGTCGCGAAGATTTTGCTAAGAATAATCATACAAAGAGTTACGAAGGAAATAAAACCCGAAATAGGGGAAGAACAATGTGGGTTCGTAGAAGGTTAGGTTGCAGTAAATGCTGCATATTTTCTGACAACATTAACTGAGCGTTCAATAGAAATAAACACAGACCTACATCTTTGCTTCATTAAACTACACAAAGGCTTATGACAAAGTAAGACATTTCAACATGATGAAGATGCTTGCAGATGTACAAATTGATGGAAAAGGCCTTAGACTTGTAAGAAACATAAATTACAAATAACAAGCTGCCATAAAACTTAATAATTAAATAGGTCAATATCAGCTTATTAAAAGAAGTGTGAGACAGGGATGTGTAATGTCTCCAGATCCTTTTTTCCCTATACAGTGAAAATATTATTTAGAAATTTAAAAGATATGAGAGGAATCACCCATAGGGGATATAATATCGACAACATTAGAGATGCGAACAATACAGTGTTGATTGGAGACAATGAACACGATCTGCATCATTAGCAGATGCGGTTATTGTACACAGTGAACAACTATTGTTGGAATTAAATTGTCAATCAATCAATCACGTGCCATGCCGGAAAGCGTGGGCGGTCATGACTCGCCATTTCACTCGAACACCAGAGTCGTGGATCAGCTCAGTGTTCCTGTCTCGTCCATGCCATGTGGCCAAGCCATCCAGGTACTTTCCTCTCGGTCTTCCTCTTGGTCTGTTCCCTTCGATCTTGCCAGTTGTCACGATGTTCTCCAATCCATTTCTTCTCATAACATGTTCAAAAAATGTTGACTGTCTACGTCTAATTTCTCTAATCAATTTACGACTTTCATTTGTCTCCTGTAGTACTTGGTTATTGTTTTTTTTTTATCTGTCCATGGTATTCTTTGCATTTTCCTTAGAAACGACATTTCTGCAGCCATCAGATGTTTTTCAGCTTGACTGCACATTGTCCAAGTTTCACATCCATACAAAAGAACAGGCTCTATGTATCCCCTCAACACTCTTTTTCTCGTTTTAATTGACATCTTTTCATTGGTCAGAATGTTTTTCATCTTGCTAAAGTCTACTTTCGCCATAGGTTCTAATATCTTCAAGGCATCTCCCATCAGATGTTATGACTGTTCCGAGATAATTGTACCGATTCACTTGTTGAAGAATATTCCCATTTACTTTTATATTACAATGTGGTACTTCGTTCTTTCTAGAGACGACCATAACCTGTGTCTTTTTACAATTTAATTCTAACCCCAGTTGCTCACTGTGTACAACAACCGCTTCTACTAATTGTTGCAGATCCTGCGCATTGTCTGCAATCAATACTATATCAATTGCATATCTAATGTTATTGATGTTTCGTCCTCCAATGCTGATTCCATTTATATCTTCTACATTTCTGAAAATATTCTCACTGTACAGGGAAAAAAGATCTGGAGACATTACACATCCCTGTCTAACACCTCTCTTAATAGGCTGATATTGTCCCACTTCATTATCAATCCTTACGGCAGCTTGTTCTTTCCAATCTATATTTTGGTTTATAAATCTAATGTCTTTCCCATCAATTTGTAGATCTGCAAGCATATCCACCATGTTGACATGTCTAACTCTATCAAAAGCTTTTGTGTCGTCAATAAAGCAAAGATGTATATCCTTGTTTACTTTTATAGCACGTTCAATAACTGTTCGCAGCATATACACAGCATTTACTGTACCTTTTCCCCTATTTCAGGTTGTAATTTCTTCCTCACTCTTTGCATGATAATTCGTAGCAAAATCTTTGTGATGTGACTCATTATACTAATTGTTCTATGTTGATCACATTCCAGGGCTTCTGATTTCTTTGTGATTGCAATAAATACAGAGTTACATAACTCAGAAGGTATATCTCCAGTATCATATAATGTGTTCAGCAGTCGGGTGACTTGATCTAGTCCATATTCTTCTAAAGCTGTAAGCAGACAGAAATAATGGTCGTCACTAAGAATAAAGACACACCACAATGTATACGGTTCAAAGGGAATATTCTTAAACAGGTGAATCGGTACAACTATCTCGGAACAGTCATAACATCTGATGGGAGGTGCTTTGAGAGATTAGAACAAGAATCGCTATGACAAAGGTAGCCTTTTGCAGGATGGAAACATACTAACTAATAATAAGATGTCAATTGCAACCAGAAAAAAGAGTGTTGAAGTGCTACATAGAACCTATATTTTTTATTTGGACGTCAATCGTTGACAATGGACAGACAAGCTGAAAAAACATCTAATGGCAGTGGAAATGTGGTTTCTGATGAAAATAAAAAGAATACCATGGACAGACAGAAAAAAATCAACGAGTACGTACTTAAAGAAGTAGATGAAAACTGAAAATGATTAGAGAAATTATACGTAGACAGCCAACATGTTTTGGACACGTTATAAGAAAAACTAAACTAGAAAACTTGTTGATAACTGGTAGATTGAGGGGAAAAGAACAAGGGGAGGGCAGAGAAGTAAATACCTGGATGGCTTGGCCACATGGCATGGTCGAGACAAGAACACAGAGCTGATTCACGACTCCGGTGATCGTGTGAGATGGCGAAACATGACCGCCCACATTTATCAGCATGGCGCATGATGATGATGATGTCTGTCACGCCAAAATAAAGTATTGATTTGGTTACAAATGTCAGTAAGAGAAGGATAACCAGATCAGAGACGAGAGAGTGGGCTGTTGGGTTATATAAGTTCCAAGAAATGGGAGACTGCATGCAGCCACATGAAAGTGTAGGACGTAAAAACAAATGGGGAAAAATGTAGTTTAAAAGTGTATTATTTTATGATAGAGGCGTGATTCGAACATTATTTTCTTTGGAACAATGGAAACATTCCGGTTGAATAACTTTATCTAGGAACAATGTTTTAAAACGTTAAAAAAAAATAAATTGTATCAAAACGGTTTCCGGATATGGTAATCCTCTTTGCACATTTACAAGTTACAAATTACTACATACATTTTATTATACGACTAACAAGTTGAACACAGAAATATTGATGAAGAGCGCAATTCATAGTTATAAAAATTATGTGCTATAACGTATGGACAAACTGTTGTGCAATGGTTTTATATAGTAGCCGTATGTTAACATACATTATGTGAATATGCCGTGTTTAATGTGCATTTTAAAGTAACAGATAGCTATACTACTTTCCTTTGTGGCTAAAACAGTGGCAACAAGTACGTTGACTAAGAAAGCTGAAAAAACAATAACTTTTCACATATGAAAATACTGCAGCTGGATGGATTTGCCGTATACTCAATTAAGAAAATATCATGGTTTGGAATATTAACGTGCAATAAAATAATAAAGACGGTTAATTTTCTGTCAATTTCTTGAACAAAAATTAATTATGTACAGTCGAAGCAACGAGTCACTCCATTTAAACATAACTTTGAACTACACAAACGAGGAGAGTTCGAGTTCCGGGAACATATACAAAATCACCTATCTTATCAGCAATTATTACCTGTGGGTGATCTTTGCTTTTGGGTTTCCAGGTAAGACCATTAGAAGCTTACAGTAAAGGACCCTTTTTTCGTTTAGTTGCATATCCTTTACAAGACGTCGCAGACAACCCCAGAATTTTTGGGTTGTAATTTCTTGACAAGATTACGTTCAGGAGTTTGCCACTGCTTTCTGAACGACTGGCACTCATACCAGTGTATGAAAACCAGCGACAGGCGGTCGGCTTCCGAATCGCAAGCAGTTGTGTTTCGAACGCTGAATGCGAGATTGCGAATTGCGTTCGTAACCCCTTAGTCACAGTGCTGCCCGTTTACAGGCCTTACATCGTATTGGACATATGGTGCTAGTCTCATAACTTGCATGCTAGACCCAGCAACATTACACTAACACATATTCATGTCATGCTAGACCCAGCAACATTACACTAACACATATTCATGTCATGCTAGACCCAGCAACATTACACTAACACATATTCATTTCATGCTAGACCCAGCAACATTACACTAACACATATCATTTCATGCTAGACCCAGCAACATTACACTAACACATATTCATTTCATGCTAGAGCCAGCAACATTACACTAACACATATTCATTTCATGCTAGACCCAGCAACATTACACTAACACATATCATTTCATGCTAGACCCAGCAACATTACACTAACACATATTCATTTCATGCTAGACCCAGCAACATTACACTAACACATATTCATGTCATGCTAGACCCAGCAACATTACACTAACACATATTCATTTCATGCTAGACCCAGCAACATTACACTAACACATATCATTTCATGCTAGACCCAGCAACATTACACTAACACATATTCATTTCATGCTAGAGCCAGCAACATTACACTAACACATATCATTTCATGCTAGACCCAGCAACATTACACTAACACATATCATTTCATGCTAGACCCAGCAACATTACACTAACACATATTCATGTCATGCTAGACCCAGCAACATTACACTAACACATATCATTTCATGCTAGAGCCAGCAACATTACACTAACACATATCATTTCATGCTAGAGCCAGCAACATTACACTAACACATATAATTTCATGCTAGACCCAGCAACATTACACTAACACATATCATTTCATGCTAGAGCCAGCAACATTACACTAACACATATTCATTTCATGCTAGACCCAGCAACATTGCACTAACACATATTCATTTCATGCTAGCCCAGCAACATTGCACTAACACATATTCATTTCACAGAGAGAGACCACGATATTTGTTATTAAGTGTGAATGGACATACTTC
>OY992878.1:56597893-56640393 GCA_963921405.1 Cepaea hortensis | reverse complement strand
ACTACTGACTGACTAACTAACCAATATTTGCCATTTGCTTTTGCTATGAATCCCCGGGCACTTTTTTTTTGGCCTCTTAATACATAACAATCGGTATATATAATCACATAGCCAAGACGAGAGTAGTCTTGAATTAACTGCTGAATCTCTACTTCCGTATCTACTTCCGCTGGCCAATCCCCACTCTCACATCCTAATGTGATTATAACGCCACACAAGTCTGAATTTCTATTCGGCACTTTGACCATATCCTTGACTCTGTTAATATTCTCAAGTGTGCTCACTTTCTGATAATATCTTTTGCCTGAGTCATTCATGATCCTCATCTTAACAGCCTGTAGCCCTTGACAACATCCAGGGAATCATGCAGGAGGTGCTCCTTGTCCGCAGCCACCTTGAGGTATGACCTTGTCTGCATCACCTTGAGTCTGTCTGCAATGGTCTATAGAGCCAGGATGTATCGCACACACACTATTAGGGTGTCCTTTGTACACCCCAAAATCACCTTCATTCTGTATGCGCTATAGTTTCACTAGTTGACTCTTTGAGACAGTGAGTATTCCTAGTCCATACTTACCACTGTAATGGTCAAGTTCTGAAAAGGTGTGAATAGCATTTTCTGCTCCATTCCCTTACCGCCATACACTTCAGTGCTTTGAGTTCCTTCTGACACTTTGTAATTAGCTTTTCAACATGATCATTAAAGGACAGGCTTCTGTCAAAAGTGATTCCCAAAAGTGTTCTGTAGGGTGATAATCCTGAATCCATTTAGGTTTGAATGATTTTTGTCTGGCTTAGGAAGTGGTGTTAAATAGCTGTGAACCCAATCCTGGGGTACTGATGACATCCTGATACTTAGGTTAAAGCAACCAGCCATCTCCATAAGTTGTCTATCACTTATATCACTCATGTGGGCATACTTAACACATTGGGCCCTGGTGCGGTGTAATTTGCTTTCTTCAATACATTTTCGATATCTACCAGCTGTATGATATATTCACAGCAGGTATCTTTAATGGTACTTGATAGATTCTCTCTAACTGAGTCTCTTATGTCTTCATCGTTCTAATCTGTCTGTGCTATAAATATCTGCAGGAAAGCTTCCCCTTTCTTCTTCTTCTTCTTCGTTCATCCAGAGTTTTTTTTTCGGATGTTATTGCGTTGTGCCTGTTTACAGCAAAGTTTGTTCTTGCGCCGTTAGGCCGACACATCCGACTTCTGCGGGCATTTGTTGACCGGGTTAACCACCCCGGTTTCCCCTTTCTATTTGTTCGCTGTCATAGGCGAACAACTATGTCTGTATATTGTACATAAACATAAATATGTGTGCGTGTGAATGTGTGTGCGTGTTTGAAAGAGATTATGTATGTAGGTGTATATGTCTGTGAGTCTGTGTATGCTTACAAGCGGAACATGAAGTACTCTAATATATCTGTAACTAGATTAAGGAAAGTTAAGATGTATTAAGCCAGGCAAAAGATCTAATATTATGCCACGCTAAATTGTACACGTGACATTGCATTACTTTCATCTTATCTTCCCCCAGGAAATCTGGCAACTGTGCTTACCATCTGCCGGATGCATCATCTCAAGATCTCCTTTGTGCTGTATGTAGCAGTTCTGGCAATTTCAGACAACTTGGCCATCTGCACCAAGATTCTATATTACCAGCTCTTACTGAACAAGATAAATATAGGAACAGCAGGCTGTCGTGTGCTGGAGTTTCTAGGGAACTTCCTGGTAACCTTCTCTCCATGGATACTAGTAATGATGGCCATAGAACGTCTGATAGCTGTACGCTATCCATTCCAAGTGCACTTTCTATCATGTTTATCCAACAAGAAGGCTGCCATGGCTGTTGCAGTAGTTGGCGTAATTATCGCAATAATCTGTGTCCCTGTCTTGTGGGCATCAACCTTTGATAGCCAAGGAAGGTGTCCTAAGAACAAAACAATGCTATATCGAGCTCTTCAGTGGACCATGGTCTCCTTGTATGCCTTCCTGCCTTTTACAATCCTTGCAGTGTGCAACGTCCTTATCGCCCACCAGATTAAAACTTCGTTTCGGTTAAGAAACGTCAGAAGCTCCATTAGAAGCATTCATAGCTTTGAACTCAACAGACGCCTTTGCGGCGTGCAGCGACAAACCACGTTGATGTTGTTAACAAGTACAGTAGTGTTTTGCCTTCTTCACTTCCCAATTTGTCTCTTTCTACTCACAAACCACTACTGGATTGTAGAGGAATATTCCGCCTCCTGGTCTGTGAAGTACCTCTGCTACCAAATTGTGTATGTGCTGAGTGATTCCAATCACGCAATTAATTTTTACTTGTATATTTTAAGTGCAAGAAAATTTCGCCGTCAGTTCACGCAAGCTCTTACTCGCCGTCGACGGTGTTGTTACTCGGAGTAATTGCAGCGGACACTTTGCTGGAAGCATTCAGTGCAGAACTCACGGAAAATTCCCCGGCAGGAGCTCTTCAACTGATTCAGTGAGGAAGGCTAATATGTCGTCAAATGTGACCTCTCATTTAAACAAAAGACAATATATCGCCATACTAGAGTCATCGTGTTATTTGTTTTGTTTCTTCATATTTTCTACAATTTTAATTCTAAGTGAATGAACATTTACATTACAATACTTGTTCATGTGATTGTGTACAATGTCTGGTCCAAACCTATTTTTTGTTTGGCAGTGGATCAGATAAAAATAGCGAAAAGATTATCACATACACTTATTTTGAGTTAAGTTGAGTTGAGCTGAGATAAGAACCGACATCACTGCTCTCAGGACATTCCCATACGTGCTCAGTGCCTTCGTTCAACAACCAGAGAAGAGTCATACTAATAATCGTTCCCACCGCTATCTGATTAAAAGTTCTCCTGGTCTTCCCTCTCAGTTTTGAGATTCTTCAAGAACTCCTGCCAATCCCCGGCAATCTCATTCTTTCCACATATGGGTTCTCAATCTGTTTCCCCGCCTTCTCCAACTGGTCCTACAATCGCACGACCACTTCCCCTTGTCCATAAGCAATCTACCACCAAGAGGTGCTTTCCCCGCTAACCTATGAGTCTGTGTTAAATCCGTAATGAATAGTCTCCTCCTCTAACCAACGGAATGCTGCTGTTACTGCTTCCACCTCCATGCTCATGCTAGAGGTCGTAGTCTCATATGCCAGACTCTCCTTTTTCAAGACTCGCCCATAAGCCTTTGCAATAAAACCCCGAGCATTACGTTCGTTTTTCTCATCACTGACCCATAGGTGTAGATGACTATGTCACCTTGATTTGTGTTACTCTGGATCATTTGTTGCACCTCAAACTTTGTGCGGCCCGCTGCCCATTCAGTGTAACTATTACATTGTGCCAGTCCGTCATGTCTTCCGGAACTTCAACCCACTCTTTTTCACGATGAGATGAAACAGTTTGGTATATATTTTGCCGAATGATTACTGTAACTTTCAACAATGAAATCAGAAACTTATTTTGTTTCTTAAATTCTGAAACTGAACGTTACCTTTAAAACAGCGCATTGCCAATTATCCAAAGAAATAGAGTAGATTGGACAGTCTGTGTTCCCGAAGAATGCAGCAGACCAGGCGCCCGAAGAAGAATGTAGATAATTACCGTTTAAATGTGTACACGCGATACAAGATAGTTAGTTGTATATTCTTTACAGGACATTGCAGCCAACCCATGCATATTTTGGCTGTGTGTGATTTATTGGCAAATTTACGCGCAGTAGTTTGCCGTTGTTTTCTGAACGGCCGGTATTCATACCTTTGTATGAAAACCAACGCAAAGCGGTCAGCTGCCAAATCGCTCGCCGCTGCGTTTTGAACACGGTATGCGGGTTTACGAATCGCCTTTGTAACCTCTACGCCACAATGTGTATATACGATAATACAATTAAAAATATGATTTTTGATCTTGAATTGAACTAACTTAACTGTTTCTACACTCAGTAACTACGCTTGAACACGCAAGCAGAAGACTTAACCACCAATTACCTGCTACAATATCTGGACAATTCGTACATACGTCCAGCGCGGTGAATACATGTACAGGTATTGATTGCCATTCACACCAGATGATGTAACAGGCATCAGTAACATCTACAGCTAAAGAATTGGAATCTTGTCCTTCCAATTGACAAACGTGAGCTCGCTGAAGGAACACATCTGCTTCAACCTACACATGCTCAACACCATTAGACAGACTCTTGCACCTCAATACATCTGAAGGAACACATCTGCTTCAACTCACACATGCTCGGCCCCGTTAGACAGACTCTTACGCCTCAATACACTATAGACCAAACTTTGTACTTAATCGTTTCTAGTTGGCGTCTTTGGCAGAGGGTTTAGTGAAGGCAGTTTTACAAATCCCCGACATACCGGGTCGAGTGTTTGAAATCAGCCACAACCGATTTGGGAGCAGGTCGCATGCGTTGATATTGATGCTATTAGCGATGGACTTCGGAAAGCAATGTCAAACCTTTTTTATTTAATTTTTCGCATATCCTATTTACATGACATCGCTGTCAACACCAGCATTTTACCGCTGTTGTTGATTTCTTGGCAAGATTACGCTCAGTAGTTTGCCATTGCTTTCCGAGCGACCGGCTCACATATTCCGTAAGTAACGAACACAAACGCGATCCGCTACCGAATTTCGCTCAGCTGCTTTACCTCACGTGGATATCCGGGATTACTGAGAAAGTCAATCGCCAGGGAGTAGGGAAATATCAAACTACTGAATGTAAAAGTGCCTAGTAAATTGCAAACAGCCAATAAATGTTCAGGGTGACGGCAACGTCCTATAAAAGAACATGCGGCTATTAAAATAATTTCTAAATCAATATAGAACCGGCGGTGTGACTTGGGGGATAGTGAGACTGGCAGTTTCATAATTCCCTGAACGTTGCTTTCTGAATGTCCGACGCCTCATACCATCAAAATCAAAGCCACGCAATTAGCTTCCAAATCGCCCGTATCTGATTTCGACCGTCACCACCGCGTCGTTAGGCGAGGATTTAGCTACTATGCTACCGCTGCTCCCACATCCATATGTTGCCACAGAAAATATATCAGCTCTTAGTGCCCTGACTTGCTTTCTTATATCTGTTCTATCTATACTAAGGGGAACAAAGTTACTTGCATATCCTTTACAGGACATCACAGTTAACTCCAGAATTTTTTTTTGGCTGTTTGTGATCTTTTGGCAAGTAGTTTGCCATTGATTTCTGAACGACCGGCACCCATACCGTTTTATAAAAAACCCAACTCAAGACGGTCTGCCGCCAAATCGCCCACAGCTGTGTTTCGAACGCGGCATGTGAGATTACGAACTTCGTCACGTAGCCGGCTACACTAATGAAAAATAATTCTAATAGAGCGCGCACGCGCGCGCACACACACACACACACACACACACACACACCACACAAAGATATAGGGCCGTTATGCTGTGGCAAGCCTAACATGTAAAGAAGAAACGCGATTGGCTGTTTGTTCTAGTACCCAAAGTATGGCGTTATGAACACACAGAAGTATCAGTTCAGCTGAGCATAGTCAAGAACTCATATCACTGCACTCGAGACATTCCCACCCTCATCTTCAGCAGCCAGCGAAGTCCAAATATAGGGTGTATTTTTAATGACTGTGGGGTTTGTGAAAATATTGCCGTTCCAAGTTTTGTATTTACCCTATGTGAACTCATGCAACATAAAAAGTAAATACAAAACTTGGAACGGCAATATTTTCAAAAACCACACAGCCATTAAAAATAACCCTATAATAATGCTAGAATTTGCAGTCTGATGATGTGTCCGTGTGACCTTTCCTCGGAGTACTGAGTGTCAGCCAAATCCTCAGTATGCACTGTGTGCCCTCTATCCAACGGAACGTGTCTGTAACTGCACACATCCCATTCTCATACTAGATGTTGTGGTATCATATGCCATGCTCTCCTACACTAACAAAGTCTATTAACCTTCACTATAAACTGGTAGACACTTTTTTCTCTGTTCTCCTTGGAATGCTCACTGTCTCAAAGAGTCAGCTAGTGAAACTATTACGCATACATACTGAGACTATTAGGGTGATCCTGGGGTGTACAATGGACACCCCAATAGTGAGTAGCGATAAATCCTAGTGCTACCAACCATTGCAGACAGACTCAAGGTGTTGCAGGCAATGTCATATCTCACGGTAGCTGCGGACAAAGAACATGTTATGTATGGTTCCCTGGAAGAAGTCAAAAGCTACAGGCTGTTAAGAGGAAGATCACTGACTGCTCAGGCAGAAGACACCATCAGAGAACTGTGCTCATTTGAGAAGATTAGCAGAGTCAAGGAGTGGGTTGGGTCCAATAGAAATTCAGACATGTGTGGGGTTATAATTACATTAGGACGTGAGCCTAGCGAGTTGCCAGCAGGCGCTACGGAAGTAGAAATCAAGCAATCACTGCACGGCTACTCTCGTCCATGTGATCTCATTATCTATACTGATGACTTTGTGTTAAGATGCAAAACCAGTGACCGTGGATTCATAGCAAAAGCAAATGTACAGTGTTTAGTAAAGGAGAGCTTGGTATATGATACCACAACCTCAAGTCTGAGAAAGGAGGTGGAGGCGGTTACTGCAACTTGTCGCTGTTTGGAGAACGAACTTTATACGCATGTTGTGATTGTAGCTGATTCAAAAAGCATGCTGACAAAGTTGAAGACTGGCATGCTTCGTGCAGAATGGAATGCATTAATTCAGAGTCGCTGGTTGTGAGTTGTCGCTGGATCCCTTCTCCAGGACACTTTGGTATAGTTGGCAATGAACAAGCAGATAGGTTGGCTGGTGCTGCATTACTGAGGAATTATTTGATGTATGATAAGGCAGATTTGGTGGCGGTCCTCTGTGAGCATGAAAATAATGCAGAAAAACAGTTAGACTATCATGGTCTAGAAAGAGTGCGGCAGCAAATGTAGTCAGGGGATCTGGTAGATAAAGCAAGACGGACATGTAATCAGACTGCATCGGGCACTATCAGCATTGGAACTCTTCGCTAGCTGTTGAAGATGAGGACTGAGCGAATATGGGAATGCCGCAAGTGCAGTGATGTCGGTTCTTGACTCAATTCAACTCAACTCAATGAAGCAGAGGGAGAAACACAAGGGCAGAACAACTTGTTATTCTTGTCACAGTGATCAGAGATAAATAGCGCAACGATGACTGCGTAGGGCCAAATAAGAGAAAGAATAAAAAGAAGAGAGAAGGAACATCATACTGTCCTCGGCTAACACGAAAAGGATAGAATAAAGATAAGAAGATTCAGGATTCGCTTTAGACAGGGGACCATACTACATACAATCCTTGACAGAAGATTGTTCTAATGGTTATATTAGCAATAGTGAAGGCAAAAGTTAACTGGCAGGCTAAACAAACCAAGAACAATACAAATATAACTCTTTATTTATGATTTTATACCTTCAGGAACAAGTGAAGTACGAAACCTCATACAACATACGACTGTAATATAACATCACTTAGGCAGATCTCTGCCCTCTAGACCGGGTCTATAGGGTACAACAAGTACCACAGTCACGTGATCCAAACAACAGCTGAGTAGGATGACACAATAAAGGACTTTGACACAACAACAAGACACTACAAAACCATAAGTTAAACACAACATCTAAGAATTTAGACACTGGCATAAACACAGGGAACTCTGACAATAGTCAGCCACTCCTGTAACATAAAAGGAGCTATGATCAACTGTGTTATAAAATCATACATGATTCATAACATATTTGATAAACCAAAAGAAACGAATGCCTATATGTTAAATGTAACAGACATACATACACCTGCATCTGTATCTTTAGCCCAGTAGATCAATAGAGTGAAATTACATCACCCTCTTCAACTTCCAAAGGCCTCTACTTCTGTGAGTTTCGATGTGGCTTGAAACCAACTATCTACTCCTGAAATGTCGATGACTGAACAGAGCTACTGCATATCATCATAACACCAATAAGCCACAATACAGCTCAACACCTCTAATATTACAGGCTGATATCAACACCAGTTAGTGTACTATACTTTGTGGTTGAACAGCAGATGTCAAGTTATTTTCCCTCTTCTCTATTCTTCCCTTGGTACACCGGTCATAAATGCACAACCAAAGAATACCAATACTATTCAGTACAAAATATAGGCAGATCTAAACACAACCTGCCACTCTATGGTGAATGAGCTGAGTTGAGCTAAAAACTGACATCACTGCACTCAGGACAGACTCATAGTACTCCGCCCCCTCGTTCAACAGCCAGCGAAGTGTCACACTACTTATCGTTCCAACCGCTGTCTGTTTGAAAGCTCTCCTGGTCTTCACTCTCAGTTTTGAGATTCTTCCAGAACCCCTGCCAATCCCCCTCAATCTCATCATTTCCACTAACAGGTTCTCAATCTGTTCCACCACCTTCTCCACCTGGTCAAACAGACTCACGACCCCCCTCCTCTTGTCCATAGCTAATCTACCATAAAGGGTACATTCCCTGCCAGCCTATCAGCCTTTCATTCTCCAACACTCCGCATGGCCAGGTTAAAAAGTCCATACAATTCTTATAATTTGTAACCTCTGAAGCGAGGTGAGCCATTTCACACGAAACATTCATTTCTCCACCTTACTAAGCTTGCGCCTTGAGTCTGTATTGAATGTAATGTGTGTTGCAGTTGTCTCCTCTAACCAACGGAATGCCGCTGTGACTGCTTCCACCTCCATTCTCATGCTGGAGGTCGTAGCCTCATACGCCAGACTCTCCTTGTTTAAGAATCATCCATTAGCCTTGGCAATAAAACCATAACCTCTCCGTTTATTTCTCACCACTGACTCATCAGTATAGATTACTATGTCACGTAGATGAGTGTTACTATGGATCAGTTGTTGCATCTCAAACGCGGTGCGAACCGCTGGCCATTCTCTGCACTCACGGCCTAGTGTTACTACTACACTGTGCCAGTCCGCCACGTCTTCTGGTACTTCAACCCACTCTTTTTCACAATTGATGGTCTCTAGATCACAAACCTGACATATAGATATTTCCGCATGGGCCGTCCAGGACCTGCCACGTCTTAGTCTATGACCCTTGACCATATCCATGGCTTCATGCAGGGGGTGATCCCTATCTGCCGCAACTCTCAGGTACCGCCATTGTTGGTAGCGCCAGGATGTGCCTCATGCATATACGAGGGCGTGTCATTAAGTAAGTCACACAGTTCTGTGGGACCGCAGGTAAATGTAGTTGGTATTTTCTACAGGTGTCATTAGGTGACAGCAACATCGAACTTTATATTCCCGTTCGTCAGATGACGCTAGGTGTCTCATGCGCATGCGTAGCGCATAAACAAAATGGTGACTGTACTTACGGAGTGTACAACCAAAGAACAACGTGCTGTTGTGCTTTTTTTGTGAGCAAAAGGACTGCCTGCAAAGGACAATCATAAGGAAATGCTTCCTGTCTATGGTGACTGCCAGCCCGAATCAAAGCGTGCTTCAATGCAATGGAAACATACTTCTTCACCCTGTGTCCAGAAATTCAAGGTTACGCCATCAGCAGGAAGGTTATGCTGACAATGTTCTGCGATTGCCAAGGAGTGCTTTTAACCAATTTCAAGAAGAAAGGTGACAAAGTGAATCCTGAATCATACTGTGAAGTTCTATTGATGCTTCATGGTGCAATTCGAAGAAACCTTCCAGGACTACTGACTAGAGGAGTGTTGCTTCTTCATGACAATGCCAGACCACATACGGCTCGATTAACTCAGGAGAAAATTAACCAACTAAGATGGGAAGTTCTGGAACATCCACCTTACAGCCCCGACTTAGCCCGTTGCGATTTCCACCTTTTTGGTCCACTGAAAACCCACCTTGGCGGGAGACATTTCGCGAATGACGCCGAAGTTGAATGTGAAGTGAAAACGTGGTTTAGAAAACAGAGCACCCAGTTCTATGCAGCCAGTTTGGGAGGACTGATAAAACGATGGGATAAGTGCATCAATGTTGGTGAAAATTATGTTGAGAAATAAAGGGACAATGTATATATATAAATAAACTGGTTTCAAGTTGTTATCATAGTTTTATTGTTATCATATGTAACAGAGGTAGGGATTTTGGGAGTATTTAGATGGGAAACGGCTACAGCACGATTGAGCATCAGAGGAGAACGAGAGGAGTGATGCTCAAGTCGTGACGTAGTTTGTTGTCAAAGGGTAGTTAACATCAAGATACCGAATGGAAGGGTCGTCACGTTAGGTTCCAGCTGCCATCAAGATGAATAAAGTATTTGTACAAAAGAACTAACTGACTCCAGTCATCTGTTATGAGTTGGCTTCGTTACATAAACGAAATGGAGCCTAAGAACCAGGATTTCCAGGGTCTTTAGTTGTCGCGGCAGAAGTCACAACAAACCACTAATTACGTCAACAACTTGAAGAGACAGAAGCATTTCAGCACGATTCGATACGTAACTTGAACAGAAACAAAGCGCAGTTAGAAAAATGGCCAATAACTTATCAGCGAAAAGTACAGCGACCAAAAGCCCGCCCAGGGGTGGTTGTCTGTAAGTCTTTTTCAAGACTGGCTGTCAAAATTTTATTGGCGTCAAGAGAAAAGTGAAAAACAACTGGCCATAACGAGTTGCGGCACCTGCGATCGTTATCAAACCGGCGAGCGTCAACTGTAAACACCATCCTGGCGACTCCTCTTATCCATTCATCTAACGGACGTGTCAGGAGCAGAAGTTTTCCTGAAGGTCAAGCCGTTTAACCGTTGTCTCGAGCGAGCAGGAATTTTCCTGAAGGTCGGTCCTGGGTCATCAAGCCACTGAAGAGTCGTTTTAGGTGAGCAAGAAGTTTCTAATAACTCTATCAAGTCAAGTACTCGCCTCCAACCAAAATTTCAGAGGTTACTCAAAAGAAACAAAAACTTTAAGACTTACCTGACCAAAATTCAAAATTTTCCATATTGAGTCGTCAAGTCAAAATAATGGAAAAGGTCATTAACAACCATGTTTCGTTTGACGCAGTCAGACTATCTATAAGCCGCTAGCTTAACCTTTTGACCTCTGATACCTCTGAGTCCTTCTCAAAACGTCGATGATGTAACCCACCCGGGGCGAAGTCAGAAGCCAGAAATCTGGTCGGGACCCAACCAGGGGTTGAAGTTTGTCCAGGCATCCCAAGAGAAGTAATTAACTGAAGAGACGAAGTTACCTGGAGGAAGAGACAGACTACCTGAACTCCGCGATTGATTGAATTTCAGCTGACGCAGACTCCTAGTGTTTGAGTTTAACCTGAAGGCGAGTCTAGAGGAATACGTCTTGCTTGGATCAGGAACCGAGAATAGGGTAATTTGTAAACCTATTAACTGCTCGAACTGTTCTTAGTGTATAAGTGATTTGTGTTTCTTAAATTAATAAGTTACAAGTGTGAAGTGTTTCCTTAGTCTATATAATAATATTTCATCACGGCACAGTAGAGAAACAGTCATAATTGAGAATTATTTCGGCTGAGCTCAAGACAAGTTTTTTTTTTCCAGATACCAAAGAATATAAAGAAGAGGAAGTAATATGAGTTACCTATATCTAGAGTTACAACGTGTCAGTACATGGTTGGGAGAATTAAAAGAGGCAGTTAATGAGGTAGAAAATTTTGTGGAAACGTTGAAGAACAGAACGACTAGACAAGACCCTTATAGATTTAAGGTAGACTGTAATAGAGTAGGAAAGAATAACAGGAGACAATATGCTCAATATGGTTATTACGAACCAAGGCCTGATGTGTATAGAGTAAAAGACGGTGAGAACAGACATAATACTGAAAGGTCAGATTGGTATAGCTGTTATAGATACAAGACTGGTCCTGAGAGAGACTTTTCCAAGAAGTTATGGAAATGGCCGTCCTATAGCAGAAATGCTAGGAGGAGACGTGAAGAATGGTTTGAAAAAAGACAAAGACAATATCTAAACTCAGGTGTAAGAGACAGAGTTGAACATGTAAATGAAAATTCAACTGTTCCTAAGGTGATTGCCAGTATGACTAGTAGACAGGAGAATAAAACGACGGTGGTGATAAAGAAAATAAACCAAGAAACTCAAACACAAATGATTGAAGCGATAGAACGGAATACACAAACACAGATTGATGCAAAAGAGGAAAAAGTCCAGGTACAACCAGCCAGCAAGATAACAAAGGGAAGTCAACCTGACTTAATAAAAACTCAGTCAAAACTAACTCACTTGACTAAGAGAGACAAGGTTGAAGTTAAGAAAGATAGACAGACGAAAACCAAGGACGAAAGGAAGCCAAAGAGGAGAGGTATTGAAAGAAGAAATAGGAGTATGATAGTTAATAGAGATACTGCCATGTCAAGTTCCTCAAGTATAGACATGAAACTAATTCCCAAATGGTGTAGGAATATTAGCTGTCAGAGTTCAGGTTACGAAGAAGATATTTCCACCGCCGCATGTTATAGTGATGCTGGAACAGATATAAATACTGATGATTCGGAGAATGAGAGAATTGCACTACGAACAGATCCTGACTTGAAGCGTAATGTTCCCTCGTACGGTGTAGTTGCTGGTGGACAGACGGACAGAGTTTTAGTTAGTGACTCTAGAGAACTAGATACTAGTTTATATGACAAGAAAGTAGGGAAAAATAAGAGACGAATACCAAGAAAGAGAAAGAAAGGCAGATGTTCTAAAGGCGACTATGGGAGTAGGGTCGACGTATCTGCAGTAAATTATTATGAGAATTATTATGAGTCTGATGAAGGAACTGTTATCAGTGTGTCATCTGAAGACGAGATGGGGAAATGTAAACGTTATATAAGGTTGACAAGAAACAGTGAGCAGACCGACGCAAATGAAAGAAATAAAGGAAAGAATTCATTTAAGAAGAAGAATAATAGTAGACAGATAGCGGGAATTTATTCAACGACAGAAAGTGACTTAAGAAAAATAGAAGACCTTATGACCTTAAGACCAGAGTACTTTAACAACAGGTTAACAACAGATAGTGATGATGGTATAATTGAAGCGAGACGAACATCAGTACTAAGAGACGACGAAATATTTGGTTTCGATGCGCTCTATGGTTGTTAAAATTATTTGGGTGAGGAAGGAAAATGGAATTGTTTTGGAAGAATTGCGGTTTGAGCACGTAGATATATGAGCTGTCTAAAATAGACAAATGAAATTGTTTGGTGTGGCATCACATGATACAAAGTAGGCAATAGTGTTGTTGAGGATAGAGAGTTACGGCAAATGAGATTTTACGTGGATACGTAATACAGAATTAGGATATATTGTGTTTAGTGATGGTGTAGGAAGAGTAGAAATTAAAATAGTCCTTTGTCCAGAATGAATAGATACAGAGAGTTAGTCATGTTGAGTGATGTATAAATGGAGTGATTAAAGTAGAGTAGATTCAGCACATAATTAGTAGAGAGAGGGATAAAATAAGTATGGATGGTTCGACTCAGAGCTGTGACATGAAGTCTGAGATAGTTTTGTTTGGTAGATTGAGAAGTAGGTGTGGTGTTGTTGACGGCTGGGCCGAGAGTGTCTAGTGAAGAGATACAGATTGAGGAGGAATTGGATATCATGTGTGAAATAGCCAGTTGAACGCGAGAATATTAAGAGTAAAAGACTGTAGAAGTTGATGATTGAAGAATACGAGTTCTTGGTGAGAGGGATGAAGTAATTACGTCATGCTTGCGGAGAAGGAAGAGCTGATTAAATATGAGAAACTTGTTGTGTGGAGAAGTATAGAATGATAGTTACGAGGTTAGTGGCTCGTCGGAGTGAAATTGGTTATAAGAGATCGTTGATAGTGCTGATTAGTGTGTAAGAGAGTTATAGTTTGCGAGAGATAATGCTTACGTTATGACCTTTGAAAAAGAGAGGATGAGTGAGAAAAGTAGAAATAAGTAAACAGTTGAATTGTGAAAGTCCTGTTGAGTGTTGAAGTAGTTTGTCTGATAATCCGTTGTTCTTATAGCTGTAAAAATGTAGACAAACATATGTGCGTCGAGTATGGATAGGCTGTTGGCAAGTGTTAAGTACAGCATGCATGTACGAGGTGTTTAGTTCGTACGTGAGTATAGTTCTAGACAAACAGGTGTTCGTCGCGATGAGTGAAGTAGGAGTGAGGTTTGGTGATGTCGCCTAAGCGAAGTACATAGATAAAATGTAATAGTGCGCTGATATATCTTGTGTCAAGGTGTGTAGAGGAGGTCGATACGCTTAGATTGTGGTGAGTGATTGCTGGAATGTTGAATTGGCGTCTAAAGTAATTTTTTTTGAAGTAATAGTATGGACACGTTAGGTTGTCGTGATGCGAGAGTAGTAGTGAGATGAGAGAGAGGTTGTGTATCATTGTCCGTGTGAATATACGAAGAGTGGTTGATAAGTGACGTTGATAAAAAGAGGAAAATAAAGTATGCGAAAATTGAGAGATAGAGAGAACATGATTAGAGAATTGGGATGTCGTTTCGTTAGAATATCTGACGTTGGAAAGAAATTAGGGAAGTTGTGTGACAGGTTGACGGAAACAGAGTTAACATTCTGAATGATGTTTCATAAAATATGTTTAGTATTGTTGACAGGGATGTGTCGAAGCAAGAATGCCTAACACTGAGAAATGAGAAAAGTGAGCTCTGCTGTCAGTTATAAGTGGAGTGGGTTGCTGTTCTGGAAGAGTCCCGATAAATAGGAAAAGGAGTGAAAGGTACAGAGGTAAACAAGGTTAGTTAAATGAATGTTGGAGAATGTGTTCCGATAAGGGTGACCAGTTTGATTATCGTCACGATACAAGAGTGCTAGGAGAGACCTGAGGATTAGCTTAGAGTAGTCGTGGTGAGATGTTGGAAAGTAATGATGTGATTAGTTAATTGCGTCGGATAGACGAGAAATTTAAAAGTAGAGTTGGTTGTATTGGTGAGAGACAAAGTTTTGTTGGACGTAAGAGGCTGGAGATACCGTAGTTAACGGTAATAATAATGATTAGTTGTAGAAATACTTGGAACAAATCCAAGGGAAACAATTGGTGTGTTAAGGTACGGTAATTGGTTGAGTGGTGATTTTGGTTGAGGGGAACAAGTATTGTTCCGCGATATGTTGGTCTGTAGGTAACAGATATGTATATATATATATATATGTATATATATATTTTGGCATTAATGCTTGGCATTGAGTGGTTTTGTTTTATAACAAAATAAGCATGACTTGAGTGAATAGATATGAGTTACATTGGTTCGTATAGGAGGACAATTTTGCTTGGTCACTTTAAGTAATTAATTCTGTGTGAATTATATAATTTTTTTGAAAACCTCTTTAGCGAGAAGACAGTTGTTTTTGTTGAATTTGAGTTTGTAATGCCTCATGTATAATATGTTTTTTTGTGCTTGATTTGGTCCTGTAAAATGATAGTTGTTATTTGATTCTAGAATAGGGTTATTGTGTTCTTAGACTTTTACGTACAAACTATTGGTCCGTAAAAGAGACCAGTAGTATTAACTAACAATAGGTTAGGATGTATGTTGTATTATTTTAATATATATTTTTCTTTGAATGAGTTCATACCTTTAATTAATATGTGGGGAAACATAAATGATGTAAAAAGTTTGGGGGGGGGGGGGGGTATGATGTTCTGTTTTGATTTTATTTCGCTTAACTTATAATTTAAGTGAATTGTCTTGTATGTTTGAAAATACATGTTGGAAATTAGTTAGGTTAAGTTTAATCTACATGGGGCTTTATTTTAGACCTTCGTTCAGAATATAGTAATAAACTACTGGGGACTAGAAGAGAGACATATTCTCCTTGTAAATAACAAGTTGATGTATATGCTACTAGCAAGGTTGCTGTGATAATCAGCGTTGAGAGGTTAAGTTGTGGAAACATAGGCCATACTTAAGTAACGGGGTTAATATACAAGTAAAATGGTTATGGGGAAATTAAGGGAGCATTAATTGAAGAAAAGATTAATGAATGAGGGGAAAGTTTTGAACATAGTTCCAGGGGGTCAAAAGAGCCATGGGGTATTTTCATAAGAGACACGGGATTGAAGAAGAAGAAGTGGGTAACGTGTTGCCCCAGACAAATAATTAAACATGAATTGAATCCATGTTTGATTAGATACTGTAGATAACAGTACAATAATAAGTGTGAAATGTACATTGGGAACAAAATGACATGGGGTTTTGAGGGTCCGTGTTATACGGACTGCAGTCACAGACGTGAGTTAGGAGCAGTACATGGTTGCTGTTGATAACGGCATAAATTAACAACTGGAGGTTTGAGTAGATGTGCCCATAATAAATGGACAGTAAGGGGGCAAGAT
Organism: Cepaea hortensis; assembly: GCA_963921405.1. Lineage (NCBI taxonomy): Eukaryota > Metazoa > Mollusca > Gastropoda > Stylommatophora > Helicidae > Cepaea > Cepaea hortensis. The sequence goes on along the minus strand of OY992878.1, from coordinate 56,623,991 downwards.
TAAAAGAGAGGTATATTATGTGAGGTGATGTGTATTGGAACAGGTCTTGATTTTTAATTGTGTCCTCGGGACGTGTTTTGTGGTTAACATTACATTGAGGTAAGGTTCAGAGCTATAAAATTGGTAGTGTCTATAATATACAGACACTTGGTTGGTATTTTTGATGCTGTAGATAGAAGCGTAAACTGTTACCATAATGAGTGGTACTGTAGGAGATATAATTGTTTTAGACTTTATTACATAAAGTCTCAAATGACAAAGGGGGTAAGGTGTGTGATTTAGCTGAGTGTGGTTTTTGTGTGGAAGAGTTCTACTTCTTCTTTGAATCTCCGGTGCGCACCGATTTCTTATCTTTCTATCATGTGCGAGTGTTCTCAGGTTGCTTGAAAGTAGAGAGTTGGTAGTGTTGTTGAAGACAATGGGGAGTTGGTACCAGAAAGGTACAGCGTTTGAATTTTTAAGCAGATTTCTTATGAAGAGGAGGAGTGGTTATTTCAACCATATGTGTTATGATGTTTTGTATATAGTTGTAAAGTTGAGTTTTCGATGTTATTATGTAGTTGATATGTGTTATTATGTTATGAAGAGGCAATAGTTTATAGTAGGTTACTAGATTGACAATATGACAGGGAGAAGGGTTAAATGATATAATATATACTCAAATTTGAGTTGGTTTGGGGAAAATTAGAGGAAATGTGGGAGTTAAGGAAAAAGAGGGAATAGAGTAAGAGAGTTGGGAATAAAGAATTTTTCCTTTATAGGAAAAATTCTTTAGAAAAACATAGGGAGGTGTAACAGAGGTAGGGGTTTTGGGAGTATTTAGATGGGAAACGACTACAGCACGATTGAGCATCAGAGGAGAACGAGAGGAGTGATGCTCAAGTCGTGACGTAGTTTGTTGTCAAAGGGCAGTTAACATCAAGATACCGAATGGAAGGGTCGTCACGTTAGGTTCCAGCTGCCATCAAGATGAATAAAGTATTTGTACAAAAGAACTAACTGACTCCAGTCATCTGTTATGAGTTGGCTTCGTTACACATATTTATTTTTCTACAGCCATTTGTAACCTACTTATTGACTTCTCCTCGTAATTGGTGTTTTGTGTGTGCGTGTGTGTGTGCATCCCAGGATCACCCACATGGCCGCATTCAGTATGCGCTCCAACCATTCAAGCTGACTCTCTGATACTGTCAGCAGCCCCAAACCATACTCAATGACATAAATTATTAACTGCTGAAAGAGCCTGTAAAGCACCCTCTTCTCTACCCCTGTTGCTGCCATCTGCACCAACTCCCCTACCAGCCTTCGCCAGAAAAGGCGCCACATGATACTTAAAAGACATATACCTGTCAAAGCCTTAAAAGACATACACCTCTCAAAGGTGATACCCAAGTACTTCCATTTACTTTCTCGCCTAAGAGGACATCCATTCAATATAATACATGGGACATGTGCCCTCACAATCCGGTTATCCAGGGAGTACCACACAACCGATGTCATGTCTGGGTTTATAACGGCCCCTGCGTTTCTTCACCACTCCACCACCCTGTTTACTGCCATCTGCAAGTCTTCAGCCAAACTGTCCTGTCTCTGCCCTGTCTGTACACCCGCACATCATCTGCAAATGTCTAGATTCTACCCCTGGTGTCTCAATAGCTGCGACTTTGCTGGTGTAGACATTACATAGCACTGGGGACATGGCAGATTCATGTGGCAACCCAGGTGTAATAGTACAGGGGTCAAGAGTCCAGGAACCCATGCGCAGTGCAACATTACTCTCATGAAGGACTGCAGCAACCCATCTGACAAGGCAAGGACAGACATCCATTTAAACGGTGTATATCAGCCCAATAAATACGAGGGCGAGTCAATAAGTAAGTCACACAGTTCTGTGGGATGGCAGGTAAATGTAGTTGGTGTTTTCTACAGGTGTTATTAGGTGACAGCAACATCGAACTTTATATTCCCGTCCGTCAGGTGGCGCTAGGTGTCTCATGCGCATGCGAAGCGCATAAACACAATGGCAACTGTGCTTACAGAGTGTACAATCAAAGAGCAACGTGCTGTTGTGCAGTTTTTATGGGCAAAATGATTGCCTGCAAAGGAAATTCATAAGGAAATGCTTCCTGTTTATGTTGACAAATAAATGTTTGTCCCGTAAAGTGGTGCATAGCTGGTGTAAAAAATTTTCTCAAGGACGTGAATGACGCCGAAGTTGAATGTGAAGTGAAAACGTGGTTTAGAAAACAGAGCACCCAGTTCTATGCAGCCAGTTTGGGAGGACTGATAAAACGATTGGATAAGTGCATCAAAGTTGGTGGAAATTATGTTGAAAAATAAAGGGACAATGTATGAATAAAAATAAACTGGTTGTAAGTTGATATCATATTTAGTTATTATTCTACACCCATTTGTGACTTACTTATTGACTTTCCATCGTAAATTACTCCCAACTTATAGATTCGTCTAAGACATCGGTTGCCCAGACATTAACTCTACAAAACAGGGCAAACAACGGCTTCTGTCTTTCCGATCCAGACTCAATACATCAGGGACTGTTCGGTCACCATTATCTTAGTGTTTTCCCGATGCGACCGGATTTTTCTCATTAACAGGTCATATCTGTAAATGCCCAGATTTGGTGCTGTCTGATCAACTCAAGTCCGTTCTCCTAGAACAGAGTCTTCTGTGTAGATTATTACAACATATCAGTTACTGAGGAACTGATGAGAACACTGAAATAACCTGAGAAATATATAAACAGCTATCGAATGACTCTCACGAGAGACTGGGATCGGATGTATACATTATTGAACATACCAGACTGTAGAAATATCAACAAGCTAGATACATCCAGATTTCACCCTGTCACCTTTAAAAGACGATAGCTTTTACATTAAGAGATGGCCTGTTCAAATTCCGAAGTGCACATAGCGTTACATTTCTCCTGTGAGTGTATAGATGTGTGTGTGTGTGTGTGTGTGTGTGTGTATGCGTGTGTGTGTGTGTGAGGAAGAGAGAGAGAGCGAGAGCGAGAGAGAGAGAGAGAGAGAGAGAGAGAGAGAGAGAGAGAGAGAGAGAGAGAGTTGCACCACAGGGTTCCATTTATAACACGTAGACATAATGACAGTTGAACAGGACTAGGGCATGTGTTTTCTTCAAATAGCAGCATCGGAGCTGTGCCGAATTGTTAAAAATGGACCTGAGCTCCTAGGCTGACCGAGCGTAAATTGGCTACAATATGATGGAAAGCTAAGGCGGTCGGCTATATGTTCTAGCTCTACATTCTCCTCAATGCGCCTAAGATCATTTATTGCTTTAAACTAAAGAAAACGATCATACTGACATGAGACTGACTTTGTGGTAACACGTTAGGCACAGCCAAAATTTAACAAAATAAATAGTCTAAAATCAACGAATGCTGGAAGTTTGAAGACAACGCCTATTAATGAACTAGAAAAGATCACATGTTTACAACCAATGCAGGATAGTAGAGCCTAGCAACAGGTATAACAATGTCGAAGGTTTACAGACCACCCCATGTATAAAAAGTTTAATGGTCTTGAAAAGGGAAGACTGAAGCGAAGCAAATTTGTAGAAACTGCAAAAAAGAAATATTAGAATATATCCCATACCTAACATATCAACAGTCAAACCCATTTACAATGCACACAAGTTTCCTGCTTGGAGACAACAGCAGCTGCCCGAGATGATATAAAACATTCCTGGTATTGAGAAAAAGAACACGCAGAATGAAACAGAAAGAAGAAAAATAGCCATAAAATACACAAAAGAACATTATCCAAGTAGCAATTGGACCCATGCATATACAGATGGAATAGAAAATGGAGGAGGAGGAATTCTCCTAAATTTAAAATATGCAGTGGGGAAAAAAAACACAGTGGGGAAAAAAAAAACAGTCAGTGGTAACTGGAACAATCTCAAGTAACTTCAAAGGAGAGGTAGGGGCTTTAAAAACTGCAGCAGATGGAGGAAAATAAAGGGAAGCAAATAATTATCTTCACAGATGCAAAATCAGCTGTCTCAATACTGAATAGCAAAAACAAAACAGAACAAGTAGACCTAAGAGCAGCATTCCATGGACTATGTCAGAAAACAAAAATACTGTAAATCAGTGGATCCCATCACATTGCAGTATACCTGAATAGAAAAGGCTGACATTGGCAAATGACGGTGGACGATTACCTCAGCCTGACATTGACATAACCTATAATGAGGCAAAGAGGTGTATAAAAAAACTGTTAGAGCCAAGTTGAAATAAGAGCATCCAGTCACAGAAATGATGATGCATATTACAAATCAAAACAATGTTTTCCCGTAGTGAATTTGAATAACGAAGACACAAACAGTAGATTGCACCATTTATTTTCCGGCATATTTCGCTGTATCTCATAAGGTACATACTGCAGAATTCACACAACATAAAGTAAAATAACTAGCTGAATCCTTCTAGCTGAAATATACATATGTTCGCAAATAATATCAATTGTCTACCACGGTAATTTTAAACCTACCATCATGACTTTCTGTTTGCACAAAACTGGTCTCTGTAGATTAATCATGATGACTTCTTTAAACTTTAACAAACTTTAACAAGCCACAAGCTGGTAACTTTAATACACAAAATAGTCGCTTGTTTCTACTGCTTTCTGCAGGTAGCTCTGTGGAAAGAAGACTGTGTTATTTGGGATAGAACCGACTGCAATGAGGTCCACTCTGTCATCGACTCTATAGCTCAAATCTGACTATTTATTACTTTTACCTTTTTGGTGTGGTCCACTTAAAAATGCACTCCTTGGGGCAGGATTTGATGATGATGATGATGATGAGGGTGTGATTCACGCAGTGAAGAAATGACCACGTCATCAGGACAAACTCGGACACAGTCCACCCATGCATGCACATGTTTCGTGCTGGCGAAAAGCAGTAAAAGTTCACAGGAATTAGGTAGAAAAATAATACGTTTAGAGGAAATGTTCATTTATATTTTTTTGTAAATTGTATTCTGAAGATATGGTCCTTAATTCCTCTGCCATGTCTAAAACCATTTCTACACACAAGCACCCGCAAAATACATACACATTCACATGCGCACAACCACACATGACACGCATTGAGACACACACAAACCCACCAACACACAACCACAAACCTTCATCAACTAGCTCACACATAAACACGTACATCCAATCGATCTCACCATTTTCGTATTCGACTCGACGATCTATTGAGAAGCAAATGACCAAGTAAAAGTGCGGAGGATTACAGCCTGTAATTCCTTTTCTAATTTACTTTCAATCCACATGATTATGATTCGCAGCAGGATTTTGCTAGCATGACCTACTCGTGTGACAGTTCCAAAATTGGTGCACAGTTTTAAAATTACTTTCTTTGGTAGAGCGATACAACGTGTTTTCTTCCATGCTTTGGAACATATAAGACATTTCAGATCTTCACATATAACGTACATGGTAGATATAGGTGCTGTCTTTGCCTCCTGCTTCGATTAGTTGTGCTGGTATATGGTCTCAACCTCTCGACTTCGTTTCTTCAGGCTTTGTATTGCTGGCCGTACTTTCTGCAATAAAGCTTCCGGTTCTTTTTCTGCACTTTCATGTATATTTTCATGGATCTTTGTCATTTATTCGTACATTTCTCTTACTTCTTCCACCTCTCTAGTATATCTTTGCTTTCTGTTAAAGTGCTACCATTCCTTTAATTTGTTACATGTAATGATGGTCTGCCGGCTTCCTGGCCTAGAGGTTAGCAACTTTTCTCCGTAATCTCGTATATTCTAGTAAGTAACGTGACGACGGTAAAGTAAGTAAGTAAGTAAATCTTTATTTTCCAAGGGTTAAGAATTGGGCACGCAGGCCCGTCTGACATTCTGCCCTTCTTCTTTATTTCTTCTCATACATTCTTTCATTCAACATCTCTTATGAAGCAATTCTTTGACAACAAAAGAACAATAAGAATTAAAACGCATGAAAAATAATCAATAATACATGACTCATTGAGGCAATGTTTAACATGGGCATCACGAATACCCAAGGTGGGTGTAACGTGCCATACATATGGGAATGTTTTTTTTGTTTTTTTGGCTAGTTGTCGTTCGAGATAATTTACCATTATTATTGTCTTTGAAGCTGTTTTTTTAGGGGGCATGTAGTCTGTCCTGAGGTAGTGTTCAAGCAGGTTGCGACTGCATGTATAATGATTGGTGGTGTCTGTTTGTGGAGTGGCAGTAACTGAAGACGTTCATGTAGGTTAGAATTGTCTGTAAGCTTATCACCATTGATTAGACGCACTGCCCTTTTCTGGAGTGAATAAAGGCGTTTTATTATTGATTTGGAGCATCCATCCCAGATTGTGGAGCAATAATCAATATGTGTTTGTATGTGGGAAGTATAGAATATCTTTCTTGTGTTTTCGTCGAGGAAATTTTTAATTTTGGCAAGTTGGTATACATTTTTGGCTATTTGTTTAACTACAGCATGAACATGGGAATTAAAGGATAGATTTTGATCTATGATAACACCAGTGCCTTGTGCTCGGCTACATTTTCTATAGGCGTGCTACCAATGTGCAGCTGAAGAGTTCTCTGCGAGTTTAGAGTGTGAAGTCTTTGCCTGGTTCCTATTAACATAGATTTAGTTTTAGAAATGTTAATTTGCATGCGGTTTGCATGACTCCAGTTAACTAAACTATTTATTTCCTGTTGCAAGGATAATTCTAACACATTACGATCAACAGCGTTTGTATATACTGTGCAGTCGTCTGCAAATAGATCGCAGGACGATGACAGATATAAGGGAAGATCATTTATATAAATGGCAAATAACAGAGGGCCAAGTATAGACCCCTGTGGTACTCCAGTATTAATGGTAATGGCTCGGGATAGAGATTTATTGTGTGATACGACTTGTTTTCTGTCTAATAAAAATGAGTTTATTAATGTCACTATATTAAAGCTTACTTTCATTGTTTCTAGTTTTTTTTTTTTTAAATTAGGATAGTATGATCTATCATATCGAATGCTTTTCTAAAGTCTATAAACATCGTTCCACATAGAGTTTTGTTGTTAATATTTTGATGCCAGTTTTCTATCACGTTTGTTAGGGCCGTATGACAGGAATATTTTGGCCGAAATCCTGACTGACTGTCAGCTATTAGTTTGTGGTGAACTAAGTGCTATAGTGTTGTTTTGTGGATGTGCTTTTCTAGCGGTTTGGATAGTGAGGATAATATGGAAATTGGCCTATAATTACTCATGATACAATCGTCTGATGAACCAGCTTTTAAATGAGGATACACTTTAGCGATTTTAAAGGCTGATGGGAAGTGACATTTAGTGAGACATTGATTGTATATAAAAGTTAGTGACTCGCAGATCGCCGGTGCAGCATAGCGAAGGATCCGATTACTAATTCCATCTAGTCCTGATGAGTTATTGTTTTTTAGGTTACTGAGATGAGTAAATACTTCAGTGGTCGTCATTAGCGGTATGTTTGTGGGAATGTCTCCATAGCATTTGCTCGCACAGAATGATGATAATAAATATATGTCATGAGGCACATTTGGTATTGCAGCCTTCAGTTGGTTTATGTCGGACTGAAAGAAATTACTGAATTGATCACATGTAACCTGATTTGATGGTAACGATTGTGATGATTTGTGTTTGTTTGTCAATTAATTGCTTTCCATTTATCTTTAGTGTTGGTTTTATCTATTATTAAGTTCTTAAAATAGTTTTTCTTTTCCTTTCGAATAACATATTGAACTTTGTTTCTCAGACTACAGTACATAGTTAGATCTCTATTTTTATGTGCCCTGTCCCGGTCTCTCATAAGTTCAACTACCTCCTGTGTGATCCACTGTGTGAGTATTGTCGAAACAAGAACAAAGAGCGGATCCACGACTCTTGTGATCGTGTGAGATGGCGAAACATAACCGCCCACGCTTATCGGCATGGTACATGATGAAAGATTTTGTGGAAACCGCTATAATGCAGTGGCTAGCATGCTTACTACCGACCAGACGGCCATATGTTCGAATCCTCTTCAAGAAGATGTTTTTTCAACAACCAGGGCTCCGATGTTGTTAAAATGGACACCAGGTAGTTACATGGGAAGTAAAAGCGGCCGGCGCGATATTGACTATATCACCCACGGAGTGCTAATTGGTCTCAAAATATGGGACCAACACTTTGTTCTCAATATGTTTCTGAGCGTGAAAAGGAGTATACTTTAATAAAGCGCTTGTGCATGCCATATATTCTACAGGAGATGTGACGTTGTGCCGCAGAAAACAAAAGACAGTGCATCAGGCGCAGAAGGGTGTGGCATATGTGGTGGGCGTAGAAAATGTAAATATTTTCTTTCACCTGAAATATGTTTATAACTGCAATTGTGGTTCTTACGTGTGTGTCTGTGTGTGTATGTGTGTGTGCTAGCGCACGTGTGTGTGTGGTTGTGTGTGTGAGAGATCGGCATTTTCCATTGCATACTGGGCTATGTGGGAAGACCGGATACCGTGACCGACGCGACCTTGAGGTGACCTGAAAACAATTCCACAAGGACTATGTCGCGGTGATAGGCGGTGATAAGGTCGTGGCCTATCACCGCGACCTTAGCACGTGAATGTATCAAGGTCAGACATGTCCAGACAAAATCTACTGACTCAGGAGTCTTCGTCAGCAGATATCGTGCATATAACAGCCACCATTCGCCGTCTAGAAGTTAACAGCTGTCACGTGCCTCAGTTAACAGCTGTCACGGAATCGCTTAGAAGAGTTCGCCCTGTAAAGCCCAGGTGGCCATGTTCCCTATTGTCTTCGGCCTAGAGCAACCTTTTCTGGTCGAAGGGAGATAATCATGGTATTATTCTACCCCTACCAGAGAACGACTGTTCACCTTTTGCTTCCAGAAGGTTCGGTTGAGAACAACTCACCCAACGGAGTTCCGGCGACGCATGCATAGCGGGACGCCTTGAGACAAAGCCAGGCAGTTGTGGGCTGACCTCGCTGGCTGGCGGTTGTCTTTTCGGCTGTGTAGATTCAACTTTGGAAAGAGGGAGGCCGGTGTCTACGCGCCTTTTGAAGAAGGCTTACATGAAGTCTCTAGTTTGGATGATGGCTCCTCGATTCATACAACATTGACAGCCTAAGGTATGTTTAATGCATTAATATAATCTACGAGTGTCGATACGCGATGCTGCGTACACGTGTGTGCTGACCGTCGAGAAGAAATCGGCCAGGTGTGAACTTGGTGACAACTGGTAAGATCAAGGGGAACAGAACAAAGGGAAGACCTAGAAGCAAGTACCTGGATGGCTTGGCCTTGTGGCATGGTCGAGACAGAAACATGGAGCTGATCCACGACTCTGGTGATCGAGTGAGATGGCAGAACATGACCGCCCACGCTTACCGGCATTGCACATGATGGATGGATGGATGGTGAACGAAGTGGGCTTGTGTTTTGTACAGGTCATGCCGGTTAATTGTTTACCAGCCTGTTTTGTACGGGGGAGATTTGTACCGCGAATAGAGCGCGGGTTATTTCCCGTCACTAAACGTTAGGAGAATTGGGACAGCCAAACGATACGCGTAAATTGAGTTCACACCTGGGCGGTTCTGGACTCCAGCGTAGTTGTAGTCAGCGGTACCGGAGCGCAACCGGAAGTTGTGGAAAGTGATAAATAGACTAGCAGTGTGAGGTATTGGCGAACTCGACCGGACGAGACGAACTTCGAGCGAAGGTCGACGGATGAGTCGAAGGTCCTGCGAAGGTCATAGCTTGTGTCGAAGTTCGTATCATATGGTGGGACGACCACTGGCTTTTTCTTGGTTTTCCTTCCATCTGTTGTTCACGTACCGCCTTAATGGAGCACTATCTTAATATATAGTGGGTTCCCGAGAGGTTAACACCGGGGGAAATTGATCGATGCGACAGAACAGTTCATAGCGAACTGGACACCATTCCAAATGCTCTGACCTGGAATATGGGAGGGATCGGGGTGTGGATTTCCGCTACAGAGGGATTACCTTGTATAATTTATTTTATTTCTTGGATAGAATCTAGGGTTCCAGGGAACATATATTCTAGAGGGTAAGAATAAAGATAACCAGGGAATGTGGCACTACCTAGGAGGGAGTTGGGGTGTGTTGCCATCGGCCCTCCTCCAGGGCCATCATGTCTCTTGGTAACATTAACCCACTAACCTTGCGTGACTTTTAGAAGTCTTTCAGGAAGAGACCAGCTACCACAGCCCCACTCTATGCCCGTCCGGGAGGGGAAGGTCCAGCCAACTGTGTGATAGGCCCTAGACCCAGTTCATCCGCGGCAGTGGAGCATAGCCTGTGATGGAGCCGACCATATTATGAAGACGCCGGCTTACGCTAAGTACAAGATGGTAAAGTGACTCACTTGTGGTAAGTCTGAGTCATGCTACTCTCACATAGTGTTGTCTTCGACAGGTTCTACCTTTTGAGAGAACGGAATGATGGGTACAGAGATGGAGACCATGGCCTGGTGACGGCGCTAGCAGTCTTGAACTACCAGCACGACGTGGAGTTAGTCCACTACCCAGAATCACGTCTCAGCCGAGTACCAGCGACGCCTAAATCAAGTCCCCGTCGACGACCTCGGGTTTGTTCTCCAGTCAGTTACACATTGTCCGGCGACGGAGGTTTCTGGGCGAGTATCATGTTCTCGTGCTTGTCCTAGCTCTGAAATTGTTTGACCGTCAGACCGCCAGCTAGAGTTGAGTTACTTCAGCCTGTACCTAATCTGAATAACTTGTGTGCCAAGAAATTTCATCATCATCAAGTGCCTTGCCAGCTGGCGTAGGCGTTCATGGCTCTCCACAGATCTCGGTCTTTGGTTTTCTGGATCAACTCTGCTGATATTCCTCCGTGCCACCGTCTCAATCCATCCAGCATCATTTCTCTTGGTCTGCCTCTGCCTCTATTCCCCTCGATCTTTAGAGGGACTAAATTATAGTGTCACAGTTTGAAGTCACATTGTTATTATGGAGGTTCAGCAGCAGTGTTACTTACTACATCTAATGAACACCGGGGACGTGTGCCACTAGGAAAAGAAGGATTGACTTTCCTCAGTATCAGCGTGCCACCGGAACCTTCGGTACTATTCAGAGGAACGTCATGGTTCCACGGCCACCCCCGTGAACTTAGACTTTATTTTCCAACGTGTGGGCTGGACTTTTGCTCATCATTCAGCCACATGCCCGAGTATCCCGGATTCACCACACCTACTTGCCAGTCAATCCGGAGGAGACTATACCTGGCCGGAGACCTGCGACACTGGGTCAGAGTTGATTGACATACCTGATAGCGTGGTACCGTGGCGTGTGTACAATGATGAATATAGTTCCTGAGGCTATTCCAGCTAGCCATGTATTGTATCGCCTAGCTATTGCCAGGCCTCTTTTGTAGATATCCTCCGTGTTTTCATTCATCTTGTATAATATATCATCAGGTTAATATGAGTAGATACCAGTTGTGTCTTGTGTTCAGGACGAGGGTTGAAAGGGGTACAGTCCCGTGGTTGATAGTGAGAGAGATAGTGATCCAAGGGCTGGAGGGGCTTTGTAGACAGAGGTTACCTATGTGCCCAGAGTGCAAACATCCCGTTATTAAGGTGTGATAGTATGCTCCCCTCACCCCAGGGAGTACTACGACATCAGTAAGCAGAGCACCATGTGCCATGTCTCTAATGGTAAGTTGGCTTTTTGATAACTTTTTTTTCACATTTTTCGTTGTTTTTCTCCAAGTAGGCATACAGTTAACCTAACAATACTAATATAATAAAGAGATATATGGTGCTAGCTGCATATAACTGAAGAGACCAGCCATGTCTTCATATATTATGATAGGCTGATACGACATGGAATACAGCTGGCATACGAACTTTTGAACACACCGCTGTGGTGGTACCGTAATAATATAGGTAGTAGTGTGTAGTCGTAGGAGAAGGTGAAAGTGTACTACAGGGTCTACATACCCATTATCGATAGTAATATATGGACTGTTTAACAGAGGGTGCATGTCAGATACAGAGCTATTATGTATAATATGTATGTCTATAACGTTGGTATAGTAACTTATTCTTATAAATGTTTTACAGATACGTATGCCCACGAAAACCTAATTAGAAAACTGTGGGGCATACTAAGAGCAGAGCCAAACAGCTATTGCACGGCGTGTCTTAATATCCCACAAAACCAAGAAGCCGAGAATCAATTCAGTCATTCTTGTGATTCATTTTGAGGGTGGTAGTTTTGCGGACCTAGTAACGGTTCGACTGCTGGATATGAGACGACAGAACTTCACCAAAGAGGAAATAATCATATTAAGCCTCAATAGAATTGAGGAGTGCATCCTCGACTATAATCGACAAAAGGATACTCCAGAACCATCCTCACCAAACGTCGAGCGAACATCGTCACCGGCATCCTTAACCTTTAGTCAATCCACACTAGCGGACGAGTATTAAAACACCTACATAAAAACAAGATGGTTGTAATATACTTTCAGTCATGTCTTCAATAGCTGACCAGTCCTCAATATTAAGAAAACTACATTGGGTGTGAGGAGACTTATATGTATATCATTGTTATTCTGACTTCACAGACTGTAGCTTACAGTGACTACAACGCAAGTAACACGACTCCCCCTACGCTATCTATTTCTTCATGGTTAGAGGTCATGGGACGAACATGCCCTGCATTCCCCACCCCAGCTCACACAGACAACGGGTCAACGTGCGGGTAGTAGAACGCTTAGTCGCGTCATACGAACAGCCGCGTCAGCGTAATCTGAGCCGCTTTACCTAAGAATCTGACTGAAACCGGTTTTACGCGTGGCTCAAAAACTAGTATATAAACCCGAGGCTGGTAACAATCAAGCATTGTGATCCGAAGATGACTACAGACCTCAAGACTGTGCCTGCTAACTGGGTCTACATGGCTCGTAGTGGTGAGACTATTAGACCAGTGGGCGGTGGTGACAAGGCCGTGTTTGTCTCATCCTACAGATGCACGAGCACGTTACACATCCGAAGATTCTACGGCGAATCCGACAAAGAAGTTCACTACTAAGACGGGTTCACTTACTCGGCAAGAATATGAACAGATGATCGCCATGCATCGCGAGATCCTAGCTGACTTTAACAGACTCAGTCAAGTTAACCAAGTCAGTAACGAAGTCAAACAAGGCACTAACAGAGGCAAGCAAGTCAGTAACCAAAACATTAAAGGCAGTTCTCATATCAATCAGGGCACTAACAGAAGCAATCAAGTCCTAAACACTCAAGTCAGTGCTCAAGTTAAACAAGGGACTAAACGAAACCATCAAGTAGACGCATGCTATACCGACAGTTTTCAACCCAGCTACAGTCAGATGTGTGATGACCCCAGCAACCAGATGTGTGATGAAAATAATAGCCAGATTTTGATGTGCCCGACACTCAGATGATTGATGCTCCGGTTGTCTACAATACTCAGATGTCAGCCCACCAAGCAGGAGACCAGTCTTTTGACTACATGTCAAGTGACATATACATACCAGGCTACCAGCAGGAAAAACTAACCTACTCAGACAATGGTGTGAAGAAACCCAGAAACAACATACAATGTGTATAGCTCTGTATGTGAAAATAAAATGTTGTGAGGATACTATGTATACTAGCTCATATCACATCATCCATTTCATATAATTACATTATGCAATTTTATTTTTGTAAAATGTACTGAAATACTGTAAAATGTACTGAAATACTGTAAAATGTACTGAAATACTGTAAAATAAACAGGTATATGTTATAATTACGCCTTGGTTGTTGAATTTTTAGTGTTTACGGTGTATATAGTTGTCATGTGGTGAGAGATTATACATATTTATGACAAATTCAAGAAATATTTCAACAAAACTAATCAAAGTTAATCTAAGTAGGGTTAACCAAAGTAGGAAAAACTGTCGACCATGGTTAAATATCTCAACCAAACTTATGAAAAGTAGGAAACTTTGCAAAAAGTAGGAAAAGCTGTTACCCAAAAGGAAAAATATTTGGCCACATTTCAATCAAATTTATGAAAAGTAGGAAAATTTGTTAACCAAATGGCAAAAAGCTTGGCCAAGTAAGAAATTTTTTTTAACCAAATGTGAAATTTCTACATGGAACATTCACATTGGAAACAATAAAGAGTAATTTAATTGTTAATTTTTGCAAACTTTTATTGTTGAAATTTAATTTGTTTCATTCAACCATAGTGACTTATTAAATAAGATACATTTAATTTTCTGAAATACAGCTGTTGTTTGCATAGGGGACAGACGAATATCTCTAGTATGTTGGGGATATAAAATGACAACGTGAGATTTTTTCCCCATTTGGTTAAGGAATTTTCCTACTTTATATAAGTTTGGTTGAAATTTGGCCAAGATTTTCCACTTTGGTTAACAAATTTTCTTACTTTTCATAAGTTCGGATGAAATTTGGCCAAAATGTTTAAATTTTGGATAACATATACTTCCTAATTTTCATAAGTTTGGTTGAAATTTGGCCAAACTTTTCACATTTAGTTAACAAATGTCCTACTTTTTACAAGTGTGGTTGAAATTTGGCCGCAAATTTTCATTTTGGTTAACAAATTTTCCTACTATTTATAAGTTTGACTGATATTTTGATTAGTTTGGTTAAAATTTTGCCAAACGTTTCACATACCGATTCAGGTCACATAAAGGTCGCTTCGTTCACGGTATCTGGTATTCCCACATAGCCCAGTATGCAATGGAAAATGCCGATTTCTCTCTCTTCACACACACACACACACACACACACACACACACACACACACACACACACACACACACACACACACACACACACACACACACACACATACACATACACACACACACACATGTAAGAGCCTCCATTGCAGTTATAAACATATTTCACGTGAAAGAAAATATTTAAATGTTTGTACGTTCACACGCGTGCACACACACACACACACACACACACACACGCACACGCAAACACACACTCCCACACACATTCACTCACATACACGCATACGCATTCACGCACGCACACACACACACACATGCACGCATGTACGAGCACACACACACACACACACACACACACACACACACACACACACACACACACAAGAGACATCACTGCAGTTATCGAAATATTTCAAACGAAATAAATATTTAGTTTGCTACGCGCACACGCATGCGCGCGAACGTACTCACTCATACCCACGCATGCATACATAAATGCGCGAACACACACGCAAGAGACATCACTGTAGTTATCGAAATATTTCAGGCGAAAGAAATATTTAAGTTTCCTACACGCACACGCACGCTAACGCACACACACCCACGCCTGCCTACACGCATGCGCGCACACACACATATGCAAGAGACATCATTGTAGTTATAGAAATATTTCAAGTAAAAGAAATATTTAGTTTCCTACGCGCACGTTCATGGCCGCGCGCGCGCACACACACACCCACACACGCAAGAGACATCACACTGCAGTTATACATATACTTTAGGCGAAAGAAGTATTTAGTTTCCTATACACAATCGCGCGCGCACGCACGCACGCACACCCATGCATGCCTCCATGCATGTGCACTCATACCGACAGGTTTTGCCTTTCGACATGTACAATTTCTGACATATATTATGTGTTCATATTTATGCAACTTTTCATATGAATACTTCATTGGCTCCCAAGCAAAGTGCCTTAGAATATTTGTTTACACTTTGGGCAATGTACTGGCGCAATTTAGCCCCATGTAAAACCGCTATATTCCAAAATTCACCATCATGCGTTAATCAGTCACTGCGATATTACACTAAGCGCAGATAACATGCCCCATGCTTGCCGGTATCAAGGGACACAAATATTTACAGCATATGCAAAGGGCAATAAATAACTGGCGTTATTATTGTTTAAAGTATTTTTTAAATGATTAATTTGCAAACTTCACTGATTATGTTATTTTAATTGAATGTATACTATTGAGACTGGTATTTAGTGTTATTTTCTCTAGAATTAATTACTGTCTATATTTTATTACGTGTTTATTACTTGTGGCAATATACCCATATACATAAGTATTAGCCATAGTCTGGCTTTAGACTTTTTCCAAAAGCTGAATATGCCCGAAAGTACCTTTTGATTCAAATCTTTTGGGTCGTTTGGCTAGATCAGAAAGTAGTATTACAAATACTGCCTTTGGTCAATCCAGAGGCTTCCTTGACCACCACTATTACCATTTCGATGTGAATTTTGATGGCCCTCCTTTGGGGGGCAAAGGCTAATATCCCTTGCACCCCTCACATCGGCCTACCACGCACACAAACACACACAGACACACACACACACTCACTCATACACTGGGACTCGATCCCGTGTGCCCAGCGCCTATTATCTCTACTTAACTATATAAGTATTCCTCATGCCCGGGGCTTGCCTCGCAGTCTTTAAGTGGTCCCGGGACGGACCTAGGAAGCGGAGGCGGCCGGCGGAGGCACATGTGGGCGGGGCGGTCGGGTACCCATGGACCGGAAGTAGTCAACCGGAAGAAGTCCAAGAAAATGCACGCCAAAATTAGAAAAATAAAGTCACCAAAGGTGCAGTTTAGTGTGGTTAGAGCAGTGTTTCCCAACGTGGGGCCCACGCCCCACAGGGGGAGGGGGCAATTCGATTGTTAAGGGGGCAATTCGAAAAAGAAAGAAATCAGCTGGATATAACAAAACGGGGAGACTTGAGACTGAAGTTAACTAGATTGAAACCTGACATAAAATATCTTTGCAGTAAGTATCAAGCGCAAGGATCTCCCTAAATTTAAATAATTACTAATAGTTAAAATAATATATGTCAGCGTGTTGGATGTCTAGGTATCTGAGCTCGGGCTCACACAGGCAACAATAACTCCGTTAGCTATAATATCTAACATTTATTGTATATCAATATACAGTGCGTTGGCGCAGTGGGTTTAACAAGCCCGCACTGAGTTGCATGTCACAGAGGTTTAACATCATCACACAGTTTAACATCATCAAACATTCTAAGCATACTATCTAGCATATGTCTATGAACCCCAAATACACATGGGTCTAAACTATTGAGTCTAAACTATTGAGTCCCTCTAAGGCAGGCCCTGTTGCCTCTTCGATGTCCCGTCTCTCTCTGCCGATCCACACGTGTCGCAATCCGACACGGGTGGTAACTCTGTTCGAGTTCCTCGTGGACCCCGCAATAGGCGGGCCACATCAGTGTCCACGGGACAGTGGACTCACTGACCAGTCCTTCGAGAAGGTTCTGGAATACTCTGGCCTTCGAGGGTCTTACTTCTTTCCCTTTGGGCGGGAGTTGTAGCCCTTGGCTAATATCTATTAACTAATGTTAGTTTACCGGATAATGTGGATAATGTGAGGCTGTGACAGGAGTCCCCCCTCTCCCCTGATTTGATGGGTTGTTATAGGGTAATTAGTTCTGCACTAATTCTTCACAGAATCACATAAAGATGGTATATGTAGTTTGGTGGACAGTAACTTGGTAACCTACATACTGGCATCAACACTCATGTATTCTCCCATACACCACTTCTCTGATTTGGTGAAGAGATCTCTCTCTCTCCTGTGTCCTTAACAATGCTTATCCGACCGAAGTTACGTGACGTTTACTAGTTGTGTCTACAACCCGTCCTTCTCATAGTATCCCACTGATACCAAGATAATTAACCTCTGTTTTAAAGAGGATTAACAAGACAAAAGTCTTGGCTAATTAAGTACATCTTCAAATCTTGTTCAGTGTGTGCATTTCAATACACTTTTACTCTCGTATGTTGTATAATGCTAAATATGTGGTTACGTTGCTATTTTATCCCATCTGACTACATGTGTCCCTGTTGGCTTGTTAGTGTGTTCACTAATAAGTTGATGTTACTAATAAAGTGACTGCATTTTAATTGATAGTGTTCAGTTTTGAGTTTTGTGTAAATGTGTGCTGAATGTGTGGCTTATTTCCAAGCGTCACGAGTTGGGATATCCTTAATCATGAATTACTCCAATGTGTGCAATACATGATCAGGCATTCTAAGCAGTGGTGCTTAGATGTAGTATCCTAACTGCTAACTAAGAGTACTAAACTAAATGCTAAACATGTATCAATAAATTAGACAAGTAGTACAATTTACATGAAAGACGCAGACAAATTAAAATAAATACGTTTTGCGTACAATTTGTCCGCTCAGTATATCGCTCTCTCATTTAATTCTTTCACACTGCCATTCACACATCTTTCATTCAAAATAGTATTTGGTTAAAATATATAAGTAAAGTTGAGGTAAGTGTTATTCCCCTTAGACAAAACGGAATAGGCGATAATCTCTCTTTAAGATAATACGTACTTTTTGTACAATGACTCAAAAATGGTTTATAATTTACATAGAGAAAATGGCATAGGTATGTTATTTAATCTATGAATGGAAATACCTGTAATAATATAGTAGAAAATGTACAAATTACAGGTTAACACATTTTATATACATAATAATATAATATATATTCAATACTAAATTAATTAATTAACTAAGTAACTACATCCAACGATGATGTGCGCGTTGTCCTCCTGTTGTTAGCGTGTCGTGCCATGAATGTTAATAGTTAGTATGGCTGTCTCTTGAGTGTTGTCGTTGATGTATTTCTATCTCGGCTGTTTGCAAAGTCTATTAGCTACAGCAAGTATGGAATGTTCTCAATGTCGAGTATAAGTGTTCTTAATGTTTTCGTGATCAATGTCAGTTGACTAGATGAAATCATTTCACAGTTAATGTCACTCGCTCGGATTGGTCTTGGAGCTTTGATAGTTGGTCGTATAGTTCTCAACGTTTCACGTTCGTGGGTGTTATAAGTAACCTATTCACTGAGGTGTTATTACTTTTAAATGGAAGTTCTTTAGCAGGTGTAAAGTTACACTGTTCTATGGTACGGAATAAAATATCACAATTTTTGGTATGGCGAATGGTCAATGTGCCAAATGTTATTCTGTTGGCGCATTCGTCTGCCGCGATAAAATATCAGCTATAATGTTATCAGTGCCTCTGATATGGCGGATTTCGAAGTCGAAATCTTGAAGAAGAAGACACCATCTTTGCAAACGATGGTTTTTGGGAACACCTTGCTTAAGTACCAAAAATGGCGAATTGTCGGTGAGTACAACGCAGTGGGCACCCAAGAGGAACTTAGACAATCTGAGCATACAAAATAATAGACTTAATGCCTCCAATTCCACTGTAGAGTAACGGGTCTCTGCTTTCTTCAGCTTACGGCTTACGTAGAGAATTGGGTGTCTCACTCCATCCACTTCTTGCATTAAACATCCTCCAATTGCGATAGCACTCGAATCTGTGGTCAAAATAAAGGGTAAATCTATGTTTGGTAAACGTAAGACTGGTGGATTAGAAAAAATGCGTTTCAATCTGCATATTGCATCCTCTAAGCTGGTACTTTTACAAACTTTTGATGGATGATCTTTTGTCAACATATTAGAAAACACTGATGTAAGTTCTGCCCAATTTGGTATAAATTTAGAATAGTAGTTTATAAGACCTAATAAACTTCTAATTTGTTTCTTTGTGGTAGGAACTTCTAGATTGAGAATCTTCAAAACAATTTTCTCATCTGTCAGCAGTTTGCCTTCAGAAATTCTATGACCAAGGAAGTCTATTTGTTTATAGCCTATTTCAACCTTGGAAGGTTTGATAGTAAGTCCGAAAAGAAAGATTTGGTTGAAGACTTGTTTGAGTGTAAGTAAGTGAGAAGTTATATTAGAAGAATGAATGCATATATCATCAATATAAGCTTGGACATCTTTAATTCCGTGCAATAGCAATCTAGTTAGCCTAACAAATGTGGCGGGAGCGTTTTTCAGACCAAATGGAAGATATCTCCATTCGTACAAACCGAGAGGTGTGGCGAATGCTGTTATATGTCTAGAAGCAGGGTGTAGTCGTACTTGCCAATAACCTTTCGCTAAATCAACCTTTGAAAATAAGGATGATTGAGACATGTTCAAAATGAGGCCTTCACAGCTATTCATCGGCTCCGCATCTGTGGTGGTTATTGTATTTAACCTTCGATAATCGATGCACAAACGAATTGTTTGGTCCTTCTTTTTCACCAGGACAATCGGTGAAGAATATTGAGACATAGATTTCTGAATTATTCTATTTTTCTCTAAATCCAAAATTTCTTTGTCTAAATTTGCTCTATAATGCAGAGGAATAGAATATGGTCTACATTTGACCGGTGTCAGATCTGTCAGCACAATTGAATGTGTTATTTTGTCAGTCCGTCCAGGTTTGTTCGAGAAGATAGATTTATACTCGTTAAGGAGAGTCAAAATGTCTTGTCGCTGCTGTTGTGTCAGAGTGTCAGAGATTTGTATGTCCTTTATACTACCGTCGTCATTCATAATCGGTACTGGGATTTCAGTATTGTCTACGTCTGTCTGATTTATCACAGATGATACTGTTTGTAAATTGTCCTCAATGTCATTGTCGTCGTCGTCGAGATTAATTGTTGTCAATATGTCGTCAAATTGGTCGTCGCTGTCGTTATCACATATTGTCGGTAATGTACATATGTCTTCGTCGTCTTTGTTGTCGTAAGAGTGCGTCGTTAACGATGCTTCGTTTGTCGAGATGTCACTCAGTTGGGTCACCGTCGTTTCGTTTCTGTCATCAGTTAGCTGCGTCTGCTCACTCGTGTCAGTGTCCTGTCTAGCATAGTATGGTTTTAACATATTTACATGGAATGACCTCGAGGCAGTTATGGTTGATTGGACTTCTGCCGTAGGGTTTTTCCCCTTTTTCACCAGTTTCTGACATATATCACATGATCTACAATAGGTTTTTATGTCTTGGCAAAAATTCGGCCAATAAAATTGGGTCAGGACCCTGGCTCTAGTCTTTTCGTACCCCATATGACCTCCAAAAGGTGAATCATGGGCTATCTTTAGTACTTTCTCTCGATGTGCTCGTGGTAATACTACTTGCTGTATTGTGGTCTGATCTCTAGTGTATAATCTAGTCAACACATTGTTCTTTAATGTAAATGACCACGATGCGTTCTTAGATAATTTTGGTTTAAGTCCTACTAACCTAAAATATGGTGAAAGTGTGGGATCTGATTTTTGTTCATCTCCAAAATTAGTGATGGTAGTGTTTGGTGCTACAATTTCTAGTGACTCCTGCAGTTGGTCGGTGTGAGTTTTGTGAGTTGTCTGTCGTGTTATTGCATTCGTGTGTTGTGTGTGTTGTTGCACATCTACAGGCTTGGTACTTGGTAGATCGGTAGCATCCTCAATTCGAGGTTTTAAATTGGTCGTATAATTGACAGATTCGACCGCCCCTGCATCATACACCTCGGTGAATTCTTTATGAATTACTTCATTGGTTGTCTCCCTTGTCCTTTTGGCAGATTGAGACAAGCATGAATGGTGTTTCTCTTTCGGATCGCTGTTTGGGTGTTGTATACCGTTTTTCCGCTCCCAATCTCTGATTTCCTTTTCAGAGCAAGGTCGTATGTTGGGCAGGTTCCCAAGTATAATATCAGCGACCGGATTTTCTAGGGCAGCGCACAATACTAGTCCTGATATGAACGGTGTTCGAATTTCGACAAGAGCAAGGGGGTATTTCTCTATAGTGCCTGAGAATGTGCGACAAGTTACGTGTTTGTGTGTATAGTCTTTGTCGTTGATTAATGTTTTCTTAATCCCACAGAGCGTTGCGCCGGAATCACGAATTAATGTGCACTTTTTGTTATTTACAAACCCTGTTGAAAAATTTAGCTTGCCTGTAGAAGATAAGGCAGCATTCGCCGTTTCATTTGAAATAGGGATAGTGTGGCCACATAGTAATGTTGTGTCAAGTTGTAATTTCGTACAGGTGTTACACTTACTGTCTGTAATGGTGTCAATAATGTGCACTGCATTTCCTAGCTCACTCAAACTTTCGTTTTAATTGTCACACTCATTCAGTAACTCAATATCTTCCTCTGAGGAACTTTCAACTAGTGCAGCATTGGCCTGTTTTAGTAATTTTCGGCCATCACAAAAGCGACTATAGTGCCCAAAGCTGCTGCAAAAATAGCATTTGACCGCTCTCTGGTACGCATTTCTCTTGTTCTTCTGCTTCTCCACGATCATTTTGAGATGATGAGGATAGTTGGGCGATTTATCGCACATCGAGTACTCTTCATGTGTCAGATGACAATACTGGCACTTAACTGGCTTTCTGACATTCGAGCGTGGTTTAAATTTACTTTCCGTTGGTTTAGAATACCTAGTATTTACCACTGCTGCTGCTTCGTTTTGACTTAGGTTTAATTGAAAAATATCTCTGTTCGCTGTGAAAAATGCGTTCCCCTTTGTCTCTACATCTTGAATACTTTTACAGTCCATTTGTTTCAAAAATTTAGCAAAAGGTGTGGGGATTGTACTAACTATTTTGTCAATAATAATGAGTTCTTTTAATTTGTCATGGCTGTTGTTAGTCTTAGCTGAGTTAATCCACTTTGTGCACACATCCTGAACTGTAGACACGTAGTCTATGAAGGTTTGATTTGGTTGAGGGGATAATTTAGCGAAATGTTGTTGGTAACCTGCAGTATCTAAAGAGAAATGTTGGAGAATGCGTTGTTTTAAGTAGTCATAATCTTTTCTCATTTCCTGTGGCACTGTCTCTATTACTTTCAAAGGTTCCAGAGCTAAGTTTCTCATTAAAATAAATGACCAATCTGATTTTATGATCTTATGGTAGGACATTAGACACTCACAATTTTCCAGGTATGCACTGATGGAATCTCCTGAGCAGAATGCCTTGACGAGGCCTTTATACTTGTTATATTTCTGTTCTTCCTCTTTGCTTCTTAATTTATTTACAGATATTTCTACGTTGGAATCGATTTCCATCTGCTTTAGTTTTATTTGTGTATCGGCATTCAATTGGGCTTGTTTGGCCGCCGCCTCAAGCTCTAATTGTTTCTCTTGAGCCTGTAATTGCATTTTCTTCTCTTCAGATTGTAGTTGCATCTGCATCTTTTTCTCTTCTGCCTCCATTTGCCTCTTCTTTTCTTCTCGTTCTATCGCTCTTTCTTCACGGGCAATGTTCTCTGCGTGCGTCTTCTGTGCCCATTCTGACAGTTTCTCTTCTTTATAACCTAATTTAATACCTTGCTCAATACATTTATCTAAAGTAGACATCTTGACTTTTACTTGTTGGTAATTTTACTGAAGTTAAATCCCTTAGAAAAATGTTGGGGAGTAGAAAATTTAGTTATCTCCCTTAATTATTACATGCGTAAATCCAAATGCAAAGTTATGTTGGCTACAAGGTCATGAATATACATACAGATCAATGCAAAGCAAAATGATACATGGATGGATGGTGATAAGTACCGCTTAGGGTTGCAATGGGCATGATGTGAAACTTATCTTATGATCCCAGAACTTGTGAATGTTGTCTTGTACTCTCGCCACTGTTGGTTAGTTTACATAGGTTACACACCACACCATTCACGGAACAATCTGCTCGTAGAATGAGAAAACATTAGTAACAGTCAAAAAAATGTCATAGTCATGTCAAAATAGTTTATAGTAATAACATCATTGAGAGACTAGCTGCAGAGGGACTCATATTACTACTCGTTGATCACTAGATAGATGAAAATTTGTTAAACTTCTTCAAACATCAATTTGATATGATTAATTTACTATTTTACTTGGCAATAAATAGCCGTTTATATGTAAAGCTTATGCCAAAACCGGAGCCTAGCCCCCAAAAAGCCTGTCAGCGTGTTGGATGTCTAGGTATCTGAGCTCGGGCTCACACAGGCAACAATAACTCCGTTAGCTATAATATCTAACATTTATTGTATTTCAATATACAGTGCGTTGGCGCAGTGGGTTTAACAAGCCCGCACTGAGTTGCATATCACAGAGGTTTAACAACATCACACAGTTTAACATCATCAAACATTCTAAGCATACTATCTAGCATATGTCTATGAACCCCAAATACACATGGGTCTAAACTATTGAGTCTAAACTATTGAGTCCCTCTAAGACAGGCTCTGTTGCCTCTTCGATGTCCCGTCTCTCTCTGCCGATTCACACGTGTCGCAATCCGACACGGGTGGTAACTCTGTTCGAGTTCCTCGTGGACCCCGCAATAGGCGGGCCACATCAGTGTCCACGGGACAGTGGACTCACTGACCAGTCCTTCGAGAAGGTTCTGGAATACTCTGGCCTTCGAGGGTCTTACTTCTTTCCCTTTGGGCGGGAGTTGTAGCCCTTGGCTAATATCTATTAACTAATGTTAGTTTACCGGATAATGTGGATAATGTGAGGCTGTGACAATATAGAAAAAATCTTTCATTAAAATTATTTTGTACTTGAATTTCAGTTCTCCATTATATGTTTTGAAAATTTACTTACTGTGTTTGCTCAATAATTTCCTAGTAATTTCTTCCTAAAACCTATCGGTCTTTTGGCTAGGATTAGATGCAATTGCTGCTCTCCCCCCAGTAGTGCGCCTGGTCTGGTCGGGGGCCGAGATGATCAAATAAAAACCCATCACATATCTTCACCTTAGATGTGGGCCTGGTGGACCACTGTGCGCAATATCTCACAGTGAGCCTAAGGGTCAACACAAAAAGGGGGAGACGGGGGAACCAGCTTGTCTGGGGTAACCGCCAAATCAAAAAAAAAAAAAAATTCACCAACACAACCGACACACAGGGACGCGAAACTTGGGGGGGGGGGGGGGTGGGGGGGCTCTGGCCCCTCTGGGAACCGTGAGCCCTAAAAAAAAAAAAATTCAAGTTTCTTTAGTGAACATTTCAATTTTTGATATTAAAAATGATGCATTTGTTGGGGGGGGGGCATAAGAATTTTATAAAGGCTTAGGTGGGGCATAGCACAAAAAAGGTTGGGAAACACTGCGTTAGAGCGTAGGTGATAGACTCTTCATATAGTAAAATACGACGTCACTACTAAGGTGCTGCACCTAATTTCCGCATCAAATTGCACGTAAGATACTACTAAGGATATCTGATATTATCGACATCAAATACACTCATGAACAGCCTTCAATTCGTAATTAGAAAATTTGATTGATGGAGACGCACCAGCATCTTGTTCCATCACCTGTGTTGTATATAGGCTGAAGGTGAGCCTGAAGTCTCCGCACGCTCCTGCAAAACGATCTTTCAGCCATTGCAGATATTCAGCATGCAATTATCATGACATATGAGTCCTCCGCCTCTGCTCCAGATACAGAGATCACAGAACCACACTCGCTCGCCATCTACCTAAACAGGGCATTTTTCTGGAATCTAGAAACCGTAATCAATAAACATTAGCATATGCTCTCGGAGTTCACATCTTTACATGGAAATAATGGAGCGTAAATCCAAGGGGGAATGATCAGTGTAGTATTAAACTGATGTTAATGTGACATTTAGCCGACTCTGTGGCGAAGGGTTACAGACGCTGTTCGTAATCCCGCATACAACGTTCGAAACACAACTGCGGGCGATTTGGCAGCAGACCGTCTTGCGTTGGTTTTTTGCGAAATGGTATGGATACCGGTCATTCGAAAAGCAATGTCAAACTACTGAACGTCAACTTGACAAGAGATCACGAACAGCAAATGCTGGGGTTGACTGCGATGTTCCGTAAAGATATGCAACTAACTTTAAATTTTAATATGACATTTGCTTGGGAGAAACGAGATATCAACCAAAGGTGTTACCCGTTCCCTAAACTGACATTATATTTCCCTCTCAAATCACTCTTAAACTAGAGTGTGGATTATAATTTTGCACTTTAACATAGAAGAAAACAAACGCCGTGGTACTTACAGCTAAAAGTCTTACCAGATAACTTGTAAATATCCAACATAAAATAACAATACTTTTTTTTCGCTTTCGCTCGCTTTCAACTCAAGCATAGTCCATTGG
>OY992878.1:56535393-56592893 GCA_963921405.1 Cepaea hortensis | reverse complement strand
GAGGGCCGACCACGATATCGTTGATCGTTCTATCTTGACCAGCTGAGATGTGGGTGACATTACAACAGTCTAACGTGTCTCGTAACCAGAGGAAGGCTAGCCTCACTAAAAAATGTCCGCCGGAAGTCGGAAGTGTCGTCCTACGGGTGGCAAACTAAAAATTGACACTACGCATTTACGTCCGAGTGAACTGTCTCGTCCGAATGTCTCTCGTGCTAGGAACAGCTCTGACTACCTAGTTTCCGAATGCCGCTCTTGTTCGGAACAGCTCTGACTAGGTAGTTTTCCGAATGTCCGTCGTGCCTGGAACAGCTCTGACGGGCGCAACGACAAGCACATGTGCGAAAACTCGCTGAGTGAATACCTTCTGCAGACCTGTCTGGTTTGTGCGGGAACGGCCCGGGGCGAACGAAATGCACAATATATTGATGTGAAGAATTAAAGCAGCCATGAGCATGACGTGACCATTCCCTCGGTGAGCCCAGTATCAGGGCGCTATGTGTCGGCCCTGCAACTATGGAAGCAACCTAGGATGGCGGAAAATGCTATGGACTGTGCCTTCCTTCTCTTGAGGGATGTCCGAAGTCCTCGACTGTTCGAACTTGACCAGCTGGGATGTGGACGGTACCACAAAAGTGAGAGTCTCCCAGGATTGCTAACCTGGTCAAAAATGCACGCGAAAGCCGGATGTGCGACCTAAGGGTTTTCAACCCAAGGGTGCCTAACGCACACCGCAATCACATCTGAAAAAACACTCCGGATGAACGAAAAGAAGAAGAAGAAACACAAATTGCATTCCACACAACCGTGCCGTGACTAATGATGAATATTAAGTATTATGATTTCACTCAGTCCACACTATACAGGAATGTGCAGTTCATCTGTATGCCGGCAATCCATTAAATCCTTTGACTATTTCCAGTATTGAGATGCAGACATTACCCAGATCCTCCTCTGAGTCACAATAAATAACATTTATAAGTCAAGCATAAATAATCCCCCAAACGGAGTACGACGTATGACTGAATACTTAGACATAACTTTAGAGGAAAGAGGTGATTGCCACCGTCAAAGGAGTATTGTACAAACAAAAACTAGGCTTGGACCGAACAATGATGGATGGCGAAAAATGAGAAGTAGGGGTGTGTCACAGTTATGACTTAAAAGTTGTTAAAATAGTAGCAACAATTCAGCTTCTGAGACGAATGGCCCCGTTCAACCATCGACTGTATCAATTTCGTTGTATTTGAGGCCTTTATTTTGTATCTAATACTTTTTCTTTCGTAGATATAGATGCGTATATCTGCTACCTTGAGAAAGCTTGAATGGCTGCAATTGTATTCGTTTCATCCTTGTGATATTCCATGTCTGGACAGAGTCGCACACGAGTTAAGGCCTGGCGTAATTGTGTACCCGCCCCGTCAAATGGTGTTGTTTCCTTCAGGGATGATTACCAGTCGCTGCCCTTCCTGCAGCTATGTCTTGTGTTTTCATATCTTCGCGGTCTTCTTTGATTTTGTGTGTCGTAGCCAGCTCGGTAGTTCGATCTTGGTGGAGAGTGAGACAGATTCATGACCTCCCTACACATTTGGTCTTGGTCTGGGTAGCCGTCGTATTCTTCTCCCAATACTATTTCTTCTTCTGCTGCTTCTTTTTCTACCTGGGACTTTCTGCTTTCTGGTTGAGATGTTTCTTTCTTTGACTTGAGCAGATCTATTTGTTCTCTTTCTTCTTGGATCTGTTTAAGAGTTTCTTCTGTTTTTTTTTCTCTCTTCTTGTATTCTTGATAGCGTTTTGTCTGTTTCAGCCTACTACCATTCGAGTGACATTCTGCTCAATCTTCTGCTGAACTTGCTTCATTTCGTAGGATGCGCTGAACGGCTGTCATCTGTGTCTCTTGCGTTGTGTCTCTTTCTTTCCCCACGTTGTTGAATTTGATCTCAGGTCCTTCAGATGGCCTTCCAGTTGCGATTTGTTTCTTTTAGTAAGTCGATTGGTCGCCTTGTACTGCCCCCTAGCCTCTTTATAGGGCGTATTAATTTTGATGGCAATCTTCATTACTTCTTTGCTATCTTGGTGGCAGGGGCAGCCAAGGTACCTGGCACCGTGGTTGCCTAGGCAGTTGGCGCACTTTCTGATGAGGGTTAGGCCTCGTGATTTTTCATTTCTGGCATTGACTGTATGGATGGGGTCCAGAGCAGTATCTGCATACCCCCATCTGACTTTTGCAGGTGGCACGGGTGTGCCAAAACTTCTGGCACTTAGAGCACTGCAGCACTCTAGATATGTAGTGCTCTGGAACTTGGTCCTTCTTGTCACATCTGATTGTTTGAGGGATCCTCCGATGTTACGATGACTACTGTGGAGGGGATATTATTCTTGCCGATGATCCTCTCAGCACTGGTGATCTCAACAGCATCTCCCTGATCTGGTCATTAGTGAGATAGGTCTTGACTCGTTTGATGACCCATCGTTCCTCATGCGGTGTCGGGTGGCTTCAATTGTGATGCCGCGGAGAAGCTTGATGTCGGCTTTCTCTTGTTGTGACCTCTTCTGCATTAGTGCGGTGGTCTTGAAATTCTTGTTGATGGAGACCACTACTCCATGAGGTGTCTTGCGCAGTTGGGTGATGCTGTGTCTTCCGAGCTCATTCTTCAATAGACTTTGTATCTTGTCTGTTGGTAGTGCCGACAGTTTAGCCTCTCCAACGCTGATCTGTTTCAGCAGGATTTTGAAGGCGAAGTCCTCTGTTGTGGTTTCCTTCAATGTGGAGGTCTTTGGTGAGCTACCTGGCTGCTTCTCGTTAGTGTTGTGGACTTCTCAGCTGTTGCTGGCTTCAGTTGTAGTTGTTATCTCTGGCGTCGGTTCAACAACGGGAGCGGCTTCAGCTGGTGTAAGGGGAGGACTGCTGTGTGTAGACACGTGATCAACAGTCGCAGCGGCCTTCCTCGCCTCTGCTTTCTTCTTCCCGACTGCATCCATAGCGTGTCTGTTCGCGGTACTTTTAACGTCTGCGCTATCAGATTGCGATCTGTTCTCGATAGAGCGAGCGAGTCGATGATGTGCAATGGTAGCAGACATGCTGTATTATATATCAAATTAAAGGGGTTGCATAGGGAAAACTAATGTATATAAGCCCATGGCAGATACGGAAAGTCGATAAAGACGATTAATCATCCCATGTCACTTAATTAGTAAACTATTCGGCGCTAGTACTAACTTCCTTCACCCCGAGTTTCCCATTCACGGGGACCGATTTTGCCAGTCGGCCGACTCACAAAATGTAAACAAGGGTTAAATCAACTAAGCCTTTATCAATCTCGACGTTATAAGTAATCTTCGTTCCTTGTTTGTGCCTGTCGGTATATCAAAGTTAATAATGTTATTTATAAGACGTTCGGGTCTCACTCATGAGAGTGTTCAATCCTCGGCAAAGCTCGGGTTGTAAAAGAAAAAAAAATGATAACCTGTACACTACGTGGCGATTGCTCGGACAAACCTCAGCGCGGAAGTAAAACATCCCCCCCACCTCCCCAGCACACACCAACAATGGTACCGACACAGTAACTAAAATAAAACAATCAACAATGCGGAATTTGAAAGTGTCAGAATACCCTGGCTGTATAAGGGGAAAAAATGGGGACTGTTTAAACTATGTCAGGAAGTGACATGATCGTAATGCAGAGATTTAACAAAATCAACAGCCTATGGCACAACACCTGTAAATAAATTACAGTAAAGAAAATGCCGGAACACGTATCGTTCCTGTGACAATAATACACATGCCAGTCGTGGACTAGTTGAGTACGTCTCGTGACAAATGCACACAATACCATTGTTACTGAACTCGGTAATAAAATGGCGGTCACATGACTAAATGGATAAAAGAGCTTGTTCTAAAACATCCGGTGTGCTGATGCCGAGGTAGCAAGTTTATCTCCTACATCAGTCAGTTAGAATAAAATGTTGACTTCTCGTCCTCAACTTGGGGACGTAAATTACAAGTACCTCTGAAGTCGGAGTGGGTTCTCCTAATAACTAGGGACGTTAGTAATAGGGAAAGCTAACCCACTCGTAAAAATCAGTCCAGTATACTAGAATATGTTAGCCCAATTGAACGGTGTAAGCGTTACACTGGATACCTCGGCATCAGCACACTGTATGTTTAAGAACGAGGGCGCTTATCCATTTGGCCATGCTGACCTCGATGAAGTGTTGTATTAACATTCCTTTGTTTTTGTTTTTAAAAAAAAATCCCATAGCGCATGCGCGAATCATCGGAGTGTTACAATGTTATCTGTGCTTCCGCGTTGTATATAATTTGCATATGCAATGTGTTAGTTCTCCTAATCTAACCAATTGTAACTGTCGTATGATAATTACTCTTTAATCTCATTGCTCATCTGCGACATATCTTACTAATGAGGTCGTAGACTCGAGTGTCCACGGCTTCCTATATTCAGCAATGCGGTTTATGTGGTGTTGCCATTGTCTGTCAATTTGTGAAAATCTGAAGAGAAGATATGTCAGTATTTGGGACCGGTGTTTCCTGGCTGGATAGGACACGCTGAGAAAGTCTGCGAACAGTATAACTAGTCACGCATTTGTCTTAAACCCATAAGTCAAACGAAATATCCAGAGACCTAATAACACATGTCGGCTCTATCGCAAAGGGGTTACGAAAGCAATTCGTAGAGTTACGAATGTAATTTATAATCCCTCATACCGCGTTCGAAACACAGCTGCGGGCGATTTGGCAGTGGACTGTCTTTACAGCATGAAGTCTGATTTCCATTTTCTTCGTTGGGTAACGGTGGGGTTTTAACCAGTTGCGTTAGTTTTGACTGTTATCTGTCAAATTGCATTGAAGGTGACATTTCTCAATATTTACAGATATTTGCAGATAAGATAACACTGGACAAGAGTGTGACACAGGAGCCAGTACTAGTAGTCGTGATGACGGAGATAATCCCGACGGTGTTACCAAGGAAATCCCACGTGTCAGACTAAGAAGCAGAGTGAGATTAGAAACATGGAATATAAGAAGTCTGAAGGAAAGCTCAAGGTCGTATGTGATGAGATTGAGAGGTTACATATCACAATTTTAGGAATTAGCGAATATCGATGGAGAGGCAGGGGACATTTTAAAAATGAAAATGGAAGTTTTTTCATATATTCTGGTAAAGATGTCGGAGACCAGAGCGGAGTGGCTTTTTGTTTAGATAAAACAACAGCAAAAAACATTTATTGGATATTATTATGAATATTATGAATATTATTATTATAGCTCGGTTAATGATAGAATTCTCACTGACAGAATTAGAGGCCATTCAAAAACACAAATTCATAGATATATATGCACCTACATCAGTTAATTATTCGATATATCATTCTCATTGCACATCGAACCGTTCAGTCCATAAGTGCTTGGATCCCCTCCTCAGTAAATCCCGCAGCGTGTAGCGGCTAACGACATCAGTTCTGTGTTGGTTTATTAATTTTCTTTGGTTTCCCGCATAGTGTTCTTATTTGACTACACCTCTTTTAACTTGTTATTCTCACAGTCTTACCGTGGTTGTAGATTCACAGTCATCACTTGGTTCTTGCAAACGTTTTACTTATCGCAGAGCATTCAGTATATCAACCTGGTCCATAGTTCGTCCGCCCTCCCCAGTAGTCTTACCTTCTCGCCTATTAGCCTGCTCATTTCCTTGTACACACGCATGCCCTGGCACGAAAATGAAACTAATCTTCGCCAGCCGTTAACTCTCCAGAGACACCAACCACTGTCTTCGGACCCTCCCCATCTCTATCTTCCTGCGCATATTCATTGAGTTACCAAGGAAACATGCCCGAGTGAAGGTC
The DNA here is from genome assembly GCA_963921405.1 of Cepaea hortensis. Lineage (NCBI taxonomy): Eukaryota > Metazoa > Mollusca > Gastropoda > Stylommatophora > Helicidae > Cepaea > Cepaea hortensis. Next base: position 56,587,028 of record OY992878.1, on the reverse strand, counting down.
TGTGTCTCGAGCCATGTCATTGCTTTACTTACTGCCATGACTTCCATAGTCAGACTACTTGTGGCCAAGGCAAAAGCATCAGAATCTTCCTTCACAATTCTCCCTCCAGCCTGAGCCGTAAAGACCCATGAACTTGTCACGCGCCGAACGACCAACCCATCTGTATAAATGACAGCATCACTCTCTAAAGAATTCTCGAAGATCAACGTCTGTACTTCCGCCTCCACAGCAGCCGGATTTTCTTGTCTGCATTTTCTGTCTAGTTGGATGCAAACTGAAAAGTACGTACATAACTCTGTTGGCACTTGCACCCAGTCCTCGCAGGGTTCGAGGTCCTAAAGTGAACACATCTGTTGAAGAATGTTTTCGGTTTGACTCAGCCACGACTTTCCTCTTTTTAACCTGCTTTCCTTTACCTTCTTAATTTCACTATGCAGTGGATGTTGCGCTGACTCTGAGGTAGGCACGTGCTATGAAAATTTGTATTCTGTTCCCCCTCCCCCTGGTTGGACAATCAAGAAGGTAGCGCATCGCCCTGCATGCTGTATTCATCGCACACCAAGGTAGTATAATACGTATAACTTCGTTCTGTATCCTTTCCATCTGATTATGGCTGACAGACAGGATCGCCATCGCATACTCAAAAACAGAAAGGACCAACCCCTCGTTCAGAAGACATAGATAGTTTGCTGCCGCCATCACCCACCTCGCAACCGAACCCCGCTTGACCTTTGTTCCAGGTATTTCACTGCCTGGTTGTTTCCACAATCTCTGAGCACATATGTACAGTTGGGGTTGGAGTGTTGACAGTATGGTTATTGAAAGAGAACCATGTCACCGCTGTCTTCGTTGGGTTGACCATTGTATCAGCTTCAACACACCACATGCTTATGAGATTGAGTTCTGTTTGTGGTTCCACAGCAACCTGATGTCTATCCTTCCCTGACGATACACTAACACATCGTCGACATACGACAAAGTCCTCCCTGGTCCGGTGATCTGCTCATAGGTGATTCTTACAGTGTAGATGTTGAACAGCACCGGAGATAATGGTGATCCCAGTGGCAGGGCTGGATATATTGTTGGTGGTTCAGAAGTCCAACTGCCACATGTAAAAACTACCTTCCGTTGGAAGATGGTGCAGCGATCCAATTAAAGAGGAATGGACTTATCTTGAGTTCAAGAAGCAGAATTAGTTCGAAATCCAACGTTACTCAGTAGTACGCATCCTCAAGATCAATCGCGGCAGCACATATTTCAATGCCTGAGTGGAAACCTGTATAAATCATGGGCAAAATCTGCTGCGTTTGTCGAGGTTTTTCTGTCTGGACGGTATACATCAACGGTAGGTGGAGAAAGACATTGCCTCTCTAGTTGGCATGCTATTTTTCTGGCAATTAACTTCTCCAGCAGCTTGCCTGTTGTACTTTGCATTGTCTTCTACTTCTTCAGCGTTCCGAGCCATTGAGGTTCTTTGTTGCAGATACAATCCGTCTCCATTCGTCTCCCTGGTTGACCTTCTCTTTCCAGTCGTTGATTCCAAGTGCTTGTAGGTCTTTGCACTGTGGTTACCCGATATCCCTGAAAGTTTGTGCGGTCGTTGCAAGGCTTCGGCAAGGGAATCATATAGCTGTGTAACCACTGCTCCTTAATGTTAGCACTCACTATGCTGTTGTTGTATTTATCTGCTACTTTCTCCAAGTCGTTTTCGGTACACATACTAATGCCATCATAACTTTTACCATCTGGCCCTAGTATGTTGTTTTATTTTGTTCGTGGTAGCACAGCCTTAATCTCTTCCACTGTCACTATGTGTTCTTCTGAAATTTTCTGGGACTTACACCTATCTGAGGTAACCGTCTTGGCAAGATCTGATGTATGTCCGGTTGATCTGTTCTAGATAGTGTTCTAAAAGGGCCTTGCCCTTATTCCCGTCAGTCCTCTGCCAAGTGAGATCAACACTCCGGAAGTCAGGAATACTCTTATTCTTGATTACACCATTCACACTTTTATATAGTAGCCAGAACAATATCAATGACTTGTCTTTGCTTATTCTTTGTTACAAATCTGCCCTTTTTTACTTTTAAAAACTTTAACCAGTTTTTTTTGAAAGAGCAAACTATTGTGTCAATCTATATCAACAACAGAGGAAGATGAAACTGAAGATTTTCACAGTACACTGCAAGACACATCACATAAGATTGGTTATAATGACATAACAATAATAATGGGAGATTTTAATGCAAAAATGGGTACAGGAAGAGCTGAACATCAGAGACACGTTTTAGGAAAGTTTGGAGTGGGTAACAGAAATGATGCAGATGATAAATTAATTGAATTTTGCCCATAAAATTAGTTAATTATAGCCAATATACTTTTTAAACAATATCAAAGAAGACTCTTCATATGGAAGTCCCCGGACAGTACTACCAGAAACCAGATAGATTATATTTTAATACAAAGAAGTTGGAGATCAAAGATAACATCTGCAAAAACTCTACGAAGTGCAGACTGTGATACAGGTCATCAGTTATTAATAATAGATGTGAAAGTAAAATTCAAAAAGCTATCCTGAGGACCAAGGCCACTTTGTTTTGACTTCACAAAAATACCACACATACAGCATAGAAGTGAAGAATCGTTTTGGGGTCTTGATGTCTATACAGAGGAGATGACACCTGATGAAATGGCAGTAGAAGCTAGAGATATCTTATAACAGCAGCCAAAGATTTAATTCCGACCAGAAAAAGCAACATAAGACATGGTTTACATCAGACACGTTAGAATTAATAAAACAACGAAGGGAACTGAAACAGAAAGGAGGAGAAACCGATAACAGCAGGATGACGTATAAATCTTTAACACCAGAAATATGAAAGAATACCAGAAGCGACAAAACCAATATATACAAGACTGTTGTACTAGAACTGAAAACTATCACACGAATGGAAGAGGTAATCAAATGTTCAAAGAAATGAAGTTATTGACAAGAAATGTTCGACATCAATTAAATTGCATCTGTGACAAGTTGGGAAATACACTAACAGAATCTAGTAAAGTTCTAGTACGATGGCAGAAATATTGCAGCGGAATGTATGATATGAATAACAATTAGGACTTGAACGAGATACAAGAACCAATGACAGCAGAGTCAGAACCTGAACCCTCATTAGATGAAATTGCATTGGCAATAAAGATCCTGAAGAATGGTAAAGCACCTGTTAGTTAGTTAGTTACTTAGCTGACAGATCATCCTCATTGCACATCGAACCATTCAGTCCATAAGTGTTCGGATCCTCTCCTCAGCAAATCCCGCAGCGTATAGCGGCTAACCAATTCTGTGTTGGTTTATCATTCTTCTTTGGCTTCCTGTTTAGTGTTCTTGTTTGGCCACCCCTCTTTTGATTTGCTGTTCTCGCAGTCTGACCATGGCTGTAGATTCGCAGTCATCACTTGGTTCTCGCACAAGTCTTACTTCTCGTAGAGCATTCAGAATGTCAGCCTGGTCCATGGCGCGTCCGCCCTCCTCCTTAGACTTACCTGCGAGCTTGTCAGCCCGCTAATTTTCTTGTACTCCCGCATGCCCTGGCACGAAGATGAAACTAATCTTAGTCAGCCGAGACCCCTGCAGAGACAGCAACCACTCTCTTCGGATCCACCCCATCTTTATCCTCTTTGTCATTCTCATTGAGTCGCTAAGAAAACTTGCCCTATTGAATGTTTGTGTCTCGAGCCATGTTATTGCTTTACTTACTGCCATGACTTCCATATTCAGGTTAATTGTGGTCTCAACAAAAGCACCAGTCCTCCTTCACAATTCTTCGCGCACCGTGAAGGCCCATGAGGTTCTCACATGTCAGACGACCGACCCATCTGTGTAGATGACAGCATCACTGTCTAACCAATTCTCGAAAATCAACGATTGTACTTCCGCCTCCACAGCAGCCGGATTTTCTTGTCTGCATGTTCTGTCTAGTTGGATGCAAACTGAAAAGGACGTATAGAAATCTGTTGACACTTGTACCCACTCCACGCCAGGCTCTAAGTCCTCCTGTGAACACACCTGTTGAAGAATGTCTTCCGCTTGACCCATCCACGACCTTCTTCTTTTTAAAATGCTGCTCTTCACCTTCCTAATTTCACTATGCAGTGGATGTTGTGTGTTTACGTTAATTCTGAGGTAGGTACATGCTCTGCAAATTTTTAGTCTGTCTTCAATGGTTGGAAAATCAAGAAGGTAGCGCATCGCCCTGCATGCTTTATCTCTTGTACATCCAAGAATAATGCGCATAGCTTCGTTTTGTATCCTTTCCATCCTTTCTATCTGCTTACGACTGAGAGTCAGGATTGCCATCGCATACTCAAAAAAGACATGACCAGCCCCTCATATAGGAGGCATAGATGGCGCTGCTCACATTTTGCTGCCGCCATCATCCGCATCGCAGCCAAACCCCGCCTGACCTTTGTTATCGCCTGGTCTATATGCTCATTATAAGCAAGGCTTCGATCAAAACGTATCCCAAGGTAATTCATTACCTGCGTTCTTTCCACAGTCTCTGAACACAGATAAACAGTTGGTGTTGGAGTGTTGACAATATGATTATTCAAAGAGAACCATGTCACTGTCTGTTGCCTTTGTTGGGTTGACCATTGCCCCAGCTTCATCACACCAAGTACTTATGCAATTGAGTTCGGTATGCAGTTCCACAGCAACCTGATCTCTATCCTTACCCTAACGACACACTAAAACATCGTCGGCATATGAAAATGTCCTCCCCGGTCCAATGATCTGCTCGCTGGCGATTCTCACTGTGTAGGCGTTAAACAGCACCGGAGATAATGGTGATCTCTGTGGTAGGCCAGGGTATATTGTTGTTGGTTCCGAAGTCCAATTACCACATCTAAAAACTACTTTCCGTTGGAAGAGGGCTGCAGCGATCTAACTAAGGAGGAACGGACCTATCTTGAGTTCAAGAAGTTGAAGCATTAGAAAATCCATTGGTACTCTGTTGTACGCGTCCTCAAGATCGATTGCTGAAGCAAAGGTTTCAATGCCTGAGTGGAAACCTTCATAAACATCATGGGCAAAAACTGCTGCGTTGGTCCAGGTTTCTCTTTTGGGACGGTACCCTCCCAGGGTAGGTTGGAAAACACCTGGCTTCTCTACCTGGCTTGATATTTTTCTGGCAATTAACTTCTCCAGCAGCTTGCCTATTGTATTCTGCATGGTGATTACTCGATATCCCCGAATTTTTGTGTGGTCTTTGCCAAGCTTCGGCAAGGGAATCAGATAGCTTTGTAACCACTCCTTCTTGATGCTAGCACTCGCTATACTGTTGTTGTACATATCTGCTAGTTTCTCTAGCTCGTTTTCGGTACATCTATTAATGTTGTCATATCTTATGCCATCTGGCCCTGGAGCGCTGTTTTTTGTTTGTCGTAGCACAGCCTTAATTTCTTTCACTGTCACTGTGTCTTCATCCGAAATGTTCTGTTCCTTGCACCTGTCTAAGGTGACCTCCTTGGCAAGATTTCGGCATCTCATGTCTGTCTGGTTGCTCTACTCTACATAGCGTTCCAAGAGGGCTTTGCCCTTATCTTGTCAGTCCTCTGCCAGATGAGGTCAGCACCTTGAAAGTCAGAAATTCTCTTAACCATGCTTTTATGTAGTCGCCAGAACAATTTCAGTGACTTGTCTGTGCTTACTCTTTGACATACCTCTACCCATTTTTCACCTTTAACCACCTTAACCAGTTTCTTTAAATAGCTTACTTTTGTTTGCATCTCTCTTTCTAAGTGCATGCAGGGACCAGGATGGGCAACTCTGTTCTTGTTGGCGTTTTGCCATTTCCTTACAGCACTACGCTTATCCATCCAGTCCTCCTCCACCTCAAAATTCCACCAAGGTGGCTGCTCCGAGCTGTTTTTCCTGGCCTGAAACATTCTGCGCTTGTCGCGTCTTATTTTACTCACCACATCTTGCCCTTACTGTCATACTGGAAGGTCGTGACCGTTGACTTGTGCTGCATGGTTCTGCCTTTCTCCACCAATATGCTGCAAGGGTGGTGGTCGCTGCCGCGGTACCCTAGGACACCCCATCTACACACTGTAGTGAGTGAAGGAGAAACCATCGCTAGATCAATAGCACTGTCCTCATCACCTGGGCGGCTTGCTGTCCTGTGACATAGCCACTGTTGATACACACCAGGTCAATAGTTTCAAGTGCAGTCTCGAGGCCCCCCCCCCCCCCCGCGCCCTCTGTGTGTTGGAGGACATGTTTCCACATGAGCTGCCTTTAGCGTTGAAATCGTCACAGAAAATTACATTTTTTTCATGACCTAATATGTCATTTAAGCACTGCCACTTCTGGGAATCCACACACGCATTATGGGTATAAACATTAACCAACACGAATGGTAGACCGGATTGAACTCTGACCGCCTGTATTTGTATATCGTCATTGTCCCAGCTGTACATGTCTACCTCTGAAGCAACCATACTATCGCGGGTGAAAATCGCCATTCCCAGATGTCGCCTGGTGTAGAAAATTTGAAGCCGGCCATTTTGAGTAGCTGATCACCCAGTCTCGTTTCCTGGAGTGCTACAATGTTGTTCCTGTAAACCAGGTTTTCGAGAATTGGGCCACCATGTTTTACGCTGGCGCAGTTGCAATATAGGATGCGAGTATATCTGAGACCCAGACGGTCATATTTAAGTCTAAAACGCCTTACCCCTCCACGCTTGCGTCGCTTGCGGCCACCACGTTGGCCCCGCCGTCTTGTTTTGTGACTGCCGACCGTAAGGAACACATAAATTGTTCCGCTATGTTGAAAAAACGAACACCACAGAACCACTGACGCTGCGAAAATTTACTCAAGGTAAAGCACCAGGTTGTGATGAGATAACAGCTGAACTAGTTAAAGCGGGAGGAGAAGGAAGCATACACATCTATCGGGCATTATGTAAAAAGATATGTAAATATTGTATATGGCCAAAAGATTGGAAGAGAAATTGCAAGAAAAAAGAAAAGGCAACAAGAAATTATGCACCAACCATTGAACTGTTACTCTGATCAGTCATCTAAGTAAACTTCTACTAAAAATCTTAATGGGAAGACTTCGTAAGAAAATGGAAGAAGAGATTAACGTGGTTCTAGCCGGATTGAGACAGATAAGAGGAACAAGAGATCATATACTCAATACGAGTTTAATAGATAAGTGTAGAGAATTTAATGTAAATATGTGTACAACATCAGAAAATTTGGGAAATCATGAGGGAAATGGGATTTCTATTACATGTAATACAACTCATAAGAATACTCTATTAAGACCAACAAGCGGTTAGAATAGATTGTGAGACAACAGTTTGGTTTGACATCAAGGAGTCTGTCAGTACTAGGGTTGCCAGACGTCTCGCAAAAAGAGTCCATGTTCTCCTGTTTTAGCCTAATATTCTCCGTCCGGCAGGCAAAACTAAAAACCTTTATAATGTCCGGCTTTTCTTATATCTTATGTTTAAAAAATATTTTATGAGTAATTAATGAAGATTATAAGGTAATAATTGTACATTGGGCTGTTTAAATAATGTTTTCAGCAGTTTGAAAAAGGCCTCCATTGAATTTATATTTAATTTTAACATGATTGTTTCTTGGTCGATTCACTAAGAGTAAGATACACTTATTAGTAGCTATTGTAATAAAATTGTACTGATTGTGGGTTTAATCTGGAACGATTCAAATGAAACATTCAATATGTCCTCCTTTGTCCTAATTTTGGGTCTTATTATGTCCTACTTTTGGTGCCCAAGTATCTGGCAACATCTACTCAGGGCTGTGTGTTGTCCCCTTATTTGTTTAACCTGCGTGCCGAAAATATAATGAGAAATATCAGAGATGATATAACCAAGGAGCAATATTATACCCTAAATATCGGTGGCCATGAAATATCAGAGTTTCGAAATGCTGATGATAAAGTATTGTTAATAACAGCACAGAATGGTAAAGAAAAACTAATAACATCAACCCAAAAGAATGGTGAAAATAACAACTTATATCGTAACACAGAAAAAAATAATAATAATGCATACATATAAAACTAACATGGAGAAAGAAATATATGTTAATGATGAAAAAATGGAGATAGTGGAACATTTAAAATATCTTGGGTCACTAATTACCATCAATGGTGACACAATGAAGGAAATTAAAAGACGAATGTTTATTGCTCTTCAAAAGCTTAGGCAACTGAATAAATTGTGAAATGGGACAGACAGGATTATAAAAGTTAGATTTTTAAGAGCATGCATCTTTTCCATTGCAACATATGCCTGTGAAACCTGGGCACTTACTAAACAAGCTGAACAACGCATAAATACCTTTGAATATAAATGGTATAGACAGGTTTTAAGAATATCGTGGATACAGAGAAGAACAAATGCATCGATACGAAAAGAGCTGTATATTGAAGAAGGTTGGCTTTTAAAGATGATAAAATAAAGAAAATAGAAATATTTTAGTCACTTGAAACGTCATGACAGTTTGGAGAGAACAATTATGGAGTGGTATATGCACGGGAAGAGAAGAAGAGGAAGGCCAAGGAGAAGATGTACGCAGGATGTGGCGGATGATCTCCAGATGGGTGTATTGCTTATGACCGAGACATTTTCCGGACGTTTGTTATGGCAGCGATGTTACTGAATGAATGAATGAATTTGCATTAAACCTCTAGGCAACTAACCAAGAGGAAATGTGGTGAGAGCGATGTAATATAAATGACTTGCTACATAATGACTCATACTTCCGGCTTTTCCTCGGAGCCACACTTGTTAGAATATAAATCTTGCATCTAAGAGGGATTGAACCCTGACCACTATCGTAGTAAGCATGTGTGGCGTAAACAATGTTGAAAAAGAAATCTATCTGATGCCTTCATACTTTGTTAACTATGATGGCGTATATGACCCAACCAACCAACCAGCCAACCAACCAACCAACTAACCAACCAACCAACCAACCAACCAACCATCCAGCCAATCAATCAATTATTCAATCAATCAATCAATCAATCAATCAATCAATAGGGCGTCGTCTGTACAATGAAGGTTGGCTGAAATAGATCCCCAACACTCTCTGTCTCTCACCTTGGTTATACACACTGATAGACTGCTGCTAGCTCATCTCTTGATAATATCTTCTAACATATCGTTGTTTACCACTAGCTCGCCTGCCTTCAACGCTTCCCTCCAGTATAAGATGCACAAAGAGTGCTATGTCTTTCAGTGCGGCTAAAATATTTATCATTGTTATGTATTTCATCAACTCTCTCTTCATTCCTAGCTTCTACAAAACCTCTATAATTACGGTGTGATATACACTACTATATTTTGCTGTTGCATGGGCTAGTTGTGCCGGTCTCTCTGGCTGTGGGGTTACAACACTTTCTCTCTGTAATCCCGTTTATCACGCAGAGTCTCGCAGCGGAGCGAGAACTGAGGTGGTTCGACCCCCGCTCGTGACTTGCGGATACTGAGCCGGCCGCTCAGAAAGCAATGGCAAACTACTGAGCGTAATCTTGCCAAGAGATCAACAGACAGCTGAAAGATGCTGCTGTTGACAGCTAAGTCCTGTAAAAGGATACGCAAAACATGGGCTAGTTGTACTCCGTCATTGAACGACGAAATTATACGCTGTATGATGAATAGCTGAGCTTGCAGGGGACAAGTCTATCCTACCTTACTATTGTCAAACAGTTATTATTGAGCGGGCCTTTTTGGCTCGAAACACGGCAGCTTATCGAATAATATGTGGGAGATAACTCATATATGTATGTATGTCTCTCTGTGTGTGTGTGTGTGGGGGGGGGGGGGGGGTGAATGAGTCTACGGCGTGGATACATGGAGGTTGTCCGGAGTCGCTATAGAAAATGTAAATGTAGTGGTCGTTAAATACATTCTAAACTGATAACATTAGTTCTTTATGGACGTGAGAGAAATCCAATGCAGAATTGTTCTTTCTGACCTTTGTGTTTATATATTGCTACAGTATAATGAGGAAACAAATGCCTTGGACTCTTGTTGAAGCCCAGAGCCGTATTGGGGGTATGGTCGTAGCCTGATACTTCTATAGACCGATCGGCACTAGAGAGCTGATTCGGTCAATGTCACAACGACCACCTTTACTTCCCAAAACGTTTCCTGGTGCTAATTGTAGACTGGGTCGGTCTGGGAACCAGATTTTAAAGACCCACCTGTGTGCGGATTCGAATCAATGATTACCGGGTCGGGAGGCAAGCGAATAGGGTTTACGTGTTAGTCGTGTTCAAGCTGTTGTTTTCAAAGCTATAAGTACAGTAAGTGAAGGACCCTTTTACACATGTGAAGGTATATTTGGTATACGGTGCTTGACCCGTATTTGTATAGACCATTCGGTATTCCAGGAGTTCTGTGGTCAATATCCCGCCAGGCACCTCCACTTACCAAGACACATTCCTGGTACTTATTTTAGGCTAGATTATTTTCCTATTTTAGGATAGATCTGGGAGTTAGGTCAATTGTCACAACCTACTTAGATGTGAATTAGAACCCATGACAATTGAGCTCGCGGGTAAGCGTCTAGCCAATACGATATTGTGGTTCCCGTTCAAAACTAAATTGTGCATTGTACATGTTATAAAGGGAATATACAGAAAACACGGCAGCGTATGACATTGTTTAAAAGTTAGTAAACCGTCCCGGCCATCAATACTGGCTAACTGTCTATAACGCCTGGAACCTTCTTTGTCCTTCTGCCCTTTATCCTCCAAACGACTCTGTGGCGAAGAGGTTACGAATGCAATTGGTGACACAGCTGCGGGCGATTTGGAAGCAGACCGGCTTGCGTTGGTTCCAATACAAACATATGAGTGCTGGTCGTTCAGAAAGCAATGGCAAACTATAGAAGGTAAACTTCCCAAGAAATTACAAACAGTCAAAAAAAAAAAAAACTCTAGGGTTGATTGCGACGTCCTGTGAGGGTTATTCAACTAACTTTATCCCCTACTGGAGCATAGGCCGGCAACCAAACCAGGCCACGCCGTCCTAACTCTGACTATCTCCTGCAGCTTCTTCCTCCATGTCTTCCACATTGTCTCTAATTCTGTTCTATGTGTGTTATTAGGTTTCTGGCTATTTAGTTTGAATTGCGGGTTTCAGACAAAAGCCTGTCTAGTTATACTGTTCTCAGACTTTCTCATGAATGAATGAGATAATATATGAGAGGAATCAGAGTGAATTAATGAATTCAATGATGTATGAGTTGAATGAAATAAGGTATGAGAGGAATCAGAGAAGAAGGGCCGAATGTCAGACGGGCCTGCGTGCCCAATTCTTAACCCTTTGAAAATAAAGATTGTTCGTTCTTTCATCATGTCCTAATCAGCTAACGCCTGAAAACACCGGTCCCAAATACTGACATATCCTCTCTTCAGATTATCACGAATGGGCAGACAATGGCAATACCACACACCGCATTGCTGAATATGGGAAGCTGTGGACACTCGAGTCTACGACCTCATTTATTGTAACACGACATGTCGCAGATGAGCTATGGGATTAAAGAGTAATGATCATATAATAATTACAAGTGGTAGGATTAGAACTAACACAATGTATATGCAAACAACATACAAAGCGGAAGCACATATAACATTGTAACACTCCGATGATTCGCGCATGCGTTATGGGATAATAAAAAGGAATGTTCATATAACACTCCATGAAGGTCATGACAAATTGATCAGCGCTCGTTCTTAAAAATCCGGTGTGCTGATGCCGAGGTAGCGGTTTCAACCCTTATACCGGTCAGTTGGGCTAAACATGTTGACTTCTCGTCCTTGACTTGGGGACATAAATTACAAGTACCTCTGAAGTCGGAGTGGGTTCGTCTGGTGGCTAGGGACACTGTTAATAGGAAAGCTAATCCACACGCCGGATCCGCGGCGAAGGGATTGCGGACGCACTTTATAATCCCGTATAACCGCGTTCGAAACACAGCTGCGGGAGATTTGGTAGCAGACCGCCTTGCGTTGGTTTTTTACGAAATGGTATGAGTGCCGATCGTTCAGAAAGCAATGGCAAACTACTAACGTAAACTTGTTAAGAGATCACAACAGTAAATCATGCTGGTGTTGACTGCGACTTTCTGTAAAGGATATGCTATTAGCTTAATATAACCCACACGCAATAAGTCTAGTGCAATATAAGTAGAGCACGTGTATTTACTACGCTTGAGTTCAACGCGAGAGAACGCCAAAAAAAAAAAAAAAATCTCATGAAAGAATGGTTGGTCTGAGTAAGGGAAAAACAAAGCGGAACCACTGATGACACTGAGACAGGTCGATGGCTCTCGGATGCGTTAGATGGTAAAAGACGAATGCTTAAATAACATCTAACTAGCATGTCCGAATAGGAAAAATAACAAATTACAACCGGAACCCTCGCCGGCAGCAAAAACATTAAGTTAGAAATGTACTGACTCTGATACAAAGACAAGGTTCATGAGATGATATCTTATTTCCGTTTGCCGATTTTGGTTCCTTATACGGTATGTGAACTGTTTGTGATTATTATCTCTCTGTCACACATACCTGACTGTTGTCATTTTCATTGTAAGTTAATTTAGTTGCATGTCACATGACGTTGCAATCAGCCTCAGCATTTATTGACTGTTTGTGATTTACTAGACAATTTTACTTGTTGTAGTTTGTCGTGACTATCTGGGCAAACAAAATCTATGATATTTATTAAACAGTCGGTATTCTCATGCCGAAAGCTTTCATTCGGACATGAAGTGGTATGCTTTCATATATTATGTATAATGTATGGAAGTGGCCAGTTACCTTACTCGCCACCATTTCTTCCCAAATAATTGCCAGACCATTCTGAAAACATCTGGTACCTATTTTAGGAGGTTGGGTCGACCCCAGAGCCATTTTTATCAGACGAAAATGATCCTGGCACTGCTGGGGATTGAACCCCGGCCGCTGTCCATGTAATCACACTACCAACAAGGCCACGGTGGCTTCTACTTTATCCAGGCACATACAAAACACAAGTTCGTTTAGCACCAAGAACCGCAAGTCATCAGCGGGAGTTATCTTACACTTGCTCTCGTAAACTTTTATATTTCTGGGATATTTTCTGCTCTGAACTATATGTGACCTCTTTACGTTTGTGTCTTGTCTCTTAACTCAATATCAGATACTGGGTGGCATTTTCCTGATCATTTTTGAATATTATTAATCGCCCCATTTGATCTTGACACACGACTATATCATTGCATTTTCCATGGCTTTGCACGTATTAAGGGACCTTTGGAAGGGCCCACGTGTTGTCCGTTCGTATTCACTGATATTCGTGACATTATCTTTACAATATGGTTTGCTTCTTTATATATGACTTTATGTCAAACCCAACACCCCACATTGTGCCAACGGCTTCGAGGGGAGGAGCGCAATTGGGAGGGTACACTTCTTACCCTAGTGGGAGGAAATGCAACCTAAAGATGGACAGTGAAAGCATTTCTTTGCTTATCCAGCATCTTCTGCAGCTTGTCTTGTTCCAGATGTATTAGTGTTACCTTTCCTCTAGAGTAGACTACGCAGGCCGAGAGAGGGATTATGGTGCATGGGCAACACATGGTATTTTCAATTCAGGCCAGGCTTTGTGCTATGGAGAGGTGTAACTCCATTTTACAAACTATCATTAACTATCATTTACACAAAATAGTCGTTTGTTACAGTTTGCAGAAGCCTAATGATTCATCTGCATAGGCCAATTTTGTGCAAACAGAAAGACATGGTAGTCAATTTAAAATTACCATGGTAAACAATTGATATTACTGTGCGAACATGTGTATATTTCAGCTTGAACGATGTATCTAGTTATTTTACTCTACGTTGTGTGACTTCTGTAGTATGTACTTGACGAGATGCAGCGAAATATGATAGGCAATAAATCGTACATTCTATGGTTTGTGTCTTCGTTATTCAAAATATCATCTATCAAGACAGCAAGGTGCCAGTCAATATATGACTTGTAAGTTTTGTCTAAAATATGTAATCTCCGATGCATGAACTGTTTGTCCAGGTTCAACAAATACTATCCGTGTCTAATATATAATGTTAGTGTCAACATATAATGTCCATGTCAAATATATAATATCCATGTCTACTATATAATGTCTTGATCTAATATATAATGTTCTTGTTCAACATAAAAAGTAAAAGAGCCCCTTATAACGCCTTAAGGCGTATTGAGCATATGGCCATTTTCCCATTACTCTACCCTGTTCAACCTCATAAGAGAAGTTATAATTAGAGCCCATCCCAGCCTCAGATTAATGAACCTGTGTCCAAATCAGCCATATTTCGGAAATTAATTTGACAGGGATTGTTGTCCATATGAGATCATAGTTTGCTTGTGGTACTAGACTCATAGTTGTATAGACCGCTGAGCACTCGAGGGGCTGTATCGACAGTATCATGTCGACGCCTTCATTTCCCAAGTCACATCCTTGTACCCATAGTAGAACTCCGAAAGGCTGACTCTGGAGTTCATCCGAGCCTCATTAAATGGTGCTATAAAGATGGGGTCCGCTCGGTCACAGGAAATAGGAACTTAACATCGTGTCTCCGATATCCTGTGAGAACAAACAACTGGACTTTGTAGAGGATTACATGTATACGGTAAAAAATAAAAGTATAGGCTCCATTGTAACCTCATGAGATGTATTAGGGTAATGTTGCTAGCCTTTATTTTATATCAATCGACATTCGATCGGTGATATGGCTAGTATCACGCCGACTGCCTTTGTTTCCTTAGGACACGTCTTGGTACTTATTTTACGCTGGGGCGACGTGGGATCATAGGAATGTGAAGAAAAAAGAAAGAAAGAAAGAAAGCTTTCTGGATTCTTGCACTATGACATTGAAAGATAAGAACATGTATATTGATACACAATGCTAGAGAATGCTAGCTATGAAGGCATGATCGTCATATGTCATGCTGTGACGTTCAATATGGGCAAAGTATTTCAGCGTTGGAGACATGATGCTGCTTTCAGTCAGTTTTCTTCTCTGTTCAGATTTTGTACTTAGAGTGTCAGTATTTTTCTTCTTCTTTGTCCATTATATTCTAGGAACCTTTCTGTAACAGTTAAGTTTAAAATTCCCAATTGTCTTTAGTGATTGCGAACACCCTCTTTGACTCACATTCGTATGTTGCTACAGGAAAGATTATGTCCTTAAACATGTAATTTATATTTGTTTGATAGCATATTGCCATAGGCTTTTAATACTTTTTAACCTCTAAACTTCTATGGTCAGTCTGCGTACAGCTTGTTTCGAAAGTCCCCATTCTTGTTGAGTTTGGTGCCAATATACTCAAAGTTTGTGACATTTTCAATGTAAATAGAAGATCGATTACTTCGGCAAAACCTCGGACGAAATTAAGTGAAATTGCCTGCAGGCAAATGTCTACACAATAGAGCCAATGAAATTATATGACCTCTTGACAAACTGGTGATAAACATGGGCGTTATATTTAGTAACCATTCGGTGCCACTGAGGTTGGCCAGTTGCAATCAATACATACTTATTTTGTATTTCTTCAATCCTTTATCTAAAATGAAAAGTATCTTATGAAATAAGTCACTATCGCCGAATGTAAAAAAGAGCGTGCTGGAGTGCTATATATAACCTGTTTTACTGTGTAGCAGTGAATTTTGGAATGTAAATTAACACATTAGGAAAAACGTGGAAGCAACATAGGTGTGGTTTCTAAGACGAATGTTGCGAATTCCTTGAACTACCAGAGTAAATATAGTCTGTCCCGAAAAGAATGCCGTCATTCACAATCAATTATTTTGAAAACTGTCTGTTGCATCGTTAATGAAATTTTTCCAGCCGTCTTATATTTACCCCCACCCAAGGAATATGTCTTTGATAGGTCCAAAAGCAACTTAAATCATCGAAAGCGGCGACATTTCTTTGATGTTTTGCTGAAAAACTAGTGATTTCTCGCTAACAAACTTAATTTTACGGTAATGAATGCCCCGCCAATTCATAAGACAACACAAGGCATATCCGGATTCGTATGGGAGTGGGTGCAATAAAAGAAGTAGCTTAAAAGTCGACAGGGACGGCTGCATTGCACCGGGTTTTTATCCCATATGGCTCAGTTTCTTTCCGCAGCGCGGAAAGTGTCGCACAAAGCACGAACTCCGAAGCTCCAGCGACGACCCTCGGGAGTCTCCGAAAATATGCACTCGTGAAATGAAGGACGCTGCCAGGAATCGAACATACAACCTTCGGAGCCCGAGTCAGACGGCTTGACCACTTCACCACGGAGAATCCCGAGAGGGGTGCAATGTGTAATATTAGTAAAGACAGAATTTACAGAGGCATGGGGTAAATAATTTGTAAATTGACAGGAAAGTAGAAGGAATATATTTCTTACCTTATTTTTCATTTCCTTCTGGTTTCTTCAGCTGCTGGTTAATAATATGTACACAAGTATTCATGTTAGCTTTTTATATTGAGTTCGTGAAAGCTTCCAAATAGCTGTGCGTTAATGTGCGTAAGGAGTGACCAGAAATGATACCGCAATTTAGTCATCATGTTTCCATTTTTAAGGATCTGTTAAGCTGTCTGTGTAGTTTGTTCACACGTACACATGGGTGACAGACCCGCTTTGAGTCTTCGTGAAAGATTGTCTACTCTGCTGTTTACCGTTCAGAGACGGAACATGATTACCTGTTTTGCACTATGAAAATAGTTGTCAATGTGTCTCTGTAGTGGGCTTTCTTCTTAACGACCAAGATGTTGGTCCTCTTTTCATTGAAGTTTATAGATTCATTCGTATGCACGTGTGTTGTCCCCTAATTTGACAACGTGTTTGCTCTCACGTTTCTTGTTATGCCACAATATGTCAGTTTCCACCGCAATATTACTCTTCTGTTGGTATTCAATGCGTTTAGTGTGTGTGTGTGTGTGTGTGTGTGTGTGTGTGTGTGTGTGTGTGCGTGCGCGTGCGTGCGTGTGTGTGTTATTTTTCAATACAGTTGTTTGTCACCGCTTAGGGCTTGCGGAATTGAAAATTCATCACTGGGGAATACAAACTGTTGTCATTGACATTATGCTGATGCTTTAATGTTTAGGGCCTGCAATTCGTCTGAATAGTTGGAGCAAAATATCCCAGTAAGTGTGTACGTAGATTAAGGTCAGTGATATGCTCAGAGCTTAATCTGTGTCGGACGATTCAAGTAGGTTGATGATTGCTTTCGGTTGCATAAAATTCAATCCATCCTTTCTCCAATAGTCCTCTTCCTCTTTCAACACATGGTCCTCACATTTTTTCCAGTAACTTTTATCAATATTTAATAGCGCGGACTGGGTTAGTATCTTGACGTCAGACAATTTGAATGTAGTATTGGCAGCTGCCACCTGTCCTTTAATTTTAGCCCACACAAGTTCTATAGGGTTTAAATGAGAATGATACGGCGGAAGTCGCAAACACCTATGACCATGCACTTCTATTAACTTGTCGTTTTGATATTTCTTGCTTTTTTTGCGCCTGTTTTACAAAGGACATCAACTGTAGCTTGAAATATTCTGGAAATGGTATATTTTCCCTTCTGAGCCATATCTTTATTGCTTCCTTTGTGCTCGATGCCGTAGGTATTTTGTCTTCTTGGGCAACAACATTGTGATATGATGCATTGTCCATGATTAGACAAGACGGTCTATCAAGGGATGGAAGTACTGTATTCTCGAGCCAATCTCTAAGTACATTACCATTCATCTCATTATGATAATCCTTATTGTCTGTATGCTTTGATACGAACACGAGCCCAGCATTCTGTAGTAAGCCATTATGAGTACTACTAGCATAGGCGATGACCAAACGCTGTCCTTTACTACTGGGCACATAACGCTTTATCTTTCTATCCATTGATTGCCATTCCTTTTCACTTGTGTGGTGCGCATTGATCCACGTATCATCCAAATACACTATGTCATAATTTTCTGTGCGCATTTCCCTTATTTCACGTAGGTATCTGCTTCTCATGTCTCCTAAATGCTGTTGCTTGCAAAGGATATTTCTACCTCCCTTGTACTTTCTAAAAGTGAAGCCTAATGTCCTTATAATTTTCCACAAAGTTGTTTTGGATAGCTCTATGTTATTGTTCTTTCTCAACAAAACCCTCAGATTTCTTACAGTCACTGTTTCTTTGGCATCCATCATTTTTATAATAACTCGCCTGATGACATCCTTGTCAAAGCTGTCTACAATTGCCTTTCTACCTACAGTTTGCTTATCGCGTGTTGGTTTCATTCCAGATTCTTGCACCCATCGACGAAATGACTGTTTACTCACACCCAATGCATGCGCTGTTCTTTTTTCGGGATTTGTAACAGTATGAAACAGTTTCCTGCGATCAGCTTCTTGACAAAAATATGTGTACAACTTCATAGCGATGCTTTGAAGTGTACACAATTTCACTTTTAATCCCATTGAACAATATTCACACATTCAAATATTAGCTATTAATATTACATGCATATTAATGGTTAGATTTATTTATATAATCACGTTTCATGAAAGAACCCACATCGGAGACACCTTTGAAAAATCCCATATAAATGCGCGCAGTCTGTGCCAAAACGAAAACCGCGAGACAATTTCAAAAAAAAAAAAAAAAAAAAAAAAAAAAACGCGGATGTGTCTTGGTGAAGCTGTAATACTTTTAAAATGATGGATTCAATCTCTGATCCATAAATTATATACCGCATTTAAACAAACATTGAAATCTGCTGTACAATCTCCAGAACAAAAAATTTTTTGTTGCGTGGACATAATTATAAGGTTATATGCTAAATCTCATAATTTTCCTTCAGTTGGTTACTGAGATATTGAATTTTATATTGGGGCAAAAAAAGTAAACACACTATAAAACGATTTCCTGAATGAGGCTAATAAAACTAGAAAATTATATACAAAATAGAAAGAGACAATCAGCTTTCTTTGGTCATGTGATGAGAAGAGAGGCGTTGAAAAACATCGTGACGATTGGAAAGATCGATGGGAAGAGATGCAGAGGCCGACCAAGAGAAATGATGCTGGGTGGATCGAGGCGGTGTAATGGAGGAATATCAGCAGCAGAGTTGCTCCAGAGCACCAAAGACCGAGATATGTGGAGAGACTTTAAAAAAAAGTCGCTTAAAAGTCGACAGGGTCGACTTCATTGCACCGGGTTTTATCCTATATGGCTCGGTCTCTTTACGCAGCGCGGAAAGCGTCGCACACAGCACGAACTCCGTAGCTCTAGCGACGACCCACAGGAGTCTCCGAAAAATTTAACTCGTGAATCGAATGACGTGGCCCGGAATCGAACCCACAACCTCCGGAGCCCGAGTTAAACGGCTTGATCACTTCGCCACGAAGACTCCCATGTGTAGACATGAAAGTCTACGAAGGCTGGAATGAAATTTGATGATGATCCTCTACAGAGCAGTGGTTCTCAACTGGTGGGGAAGTTTCCCACCCAAGGGTGTCCAAGGGGGAGGGGGAATTAAGATTATTTCAAGATCGCGTTAATACAAGAACCGATTACTTGCTATTGTTTTTCCCTCCATATTTAACACCTCTGTGCTTCTCACCCTTCTGAAATTCCTTTTATAACGTAAGCAGAGATCCGCACATCACGTTTTATGTAGACGTCTAGACTTGTTCTAGTATGTGTTATTAAATTTAGCTTCCTCTTTTACGTATACTTTGTAAAGGGGAGGGGGGTTATAGGGAGGAAATACGAAAAGGGGAAGAGGGGGGAGGAGGAATGACATTCTGAAAAAATGGTGAAAGGGGGGATGGGCCAAAAGAGGTTGAGAACCACTTCTCTAGAGCAGAGACCCTCAACCACCCCGAGACAAGTTGTTCCATCCTTTGCTACCCCCCACCATCGCAGCTGCCTCTATGTCCCACCCACCTAATTCACCTCTCATGTGCCCCAAAGTCGCCCTATATTTCGTTGGCCTCGTGGGTTGGGTTATAAACAAGGGGCTTTCTAGTTATTCTATTGTCAGAACTACGACTTCCAGCATGAGAATGGGGGTGGAAGCAGTCACAGCGGCATTCCATTGATTAGAGGAGACCACCGCAACACACATTGTCTTCATTACAGACTCAAGGAGTATGCTTAGTAAGGTGAAGAAAGGAATGTTTCGTGTGGAATGGTTATCCTCGCTTCAGAGGTCACAGATTGTGAGGATTGTATGAATATTTTTCCCTGACCATGCGGGAGTACAGGGGAATGAACAGGCTTGTAGGCTGGCAGGTAATGCACCTCTTGGTGGTAGATTATCTCAAAACAGAGAGGGAAGACCAGGAGAACTTTTAATCAAATGAATGTCCTGAGTGCAGAGATGCTCAGCTCATCTCAACTTTGTCAGATTTTCTCAGTGTGTGTCCTACCCAGCGACAGTGTCTTTTACCGACTTCCTCATTCACAGGTATTTGTGCAGTTTTCTCCACGAGCACCACATTGGTGATTCGGTCCAACCCCACCAGTCCTTCCACCCTGCGCAGGCACCTGTCAATAAATATTTGTTGTTTATTAGCAACTGTAAATATGAATCTTAGCTGTAAATCCGATACATTGGTTACCGTTGTATTCATCGTCGTCATCACAATATTTATTATGAAATCATCGCCATAATGTACCTTACCAAAGTACATATGGCGTTCATGCCTTCATATCTCGTATTCTCTAGCATTATGTATCAATGTATGCACTACTGTCTTTCAATGTCATGGTGCAAGACTCCAGAAAGCTTGCTTGCTTGCTTGCTTGCTTGCTTCCTTCCTTCCTTCCTTCCTCCTTCCTTTCTTCCTTTCTCCCTCCCTCCATTCCTTCCTTCCTTAATTCCTTCCTTCCTTCCTTCCGTCCTTCCTTCCTTCCTTCCTTCCTTCTCTGACCGTCCTGTTGTCTGTCTGTCTGTCTTCCTCTATCTCACCCCTTCCTCTGTATGTTGTACTGTAGGTCTCCATACTTTCGATCCATAAATTAGTATTGATTTAATGTTAGAGTTGAATATTCCAGTCTTATCTCTAAGCCTAACTTCCTTTGGCCGTCACCAATTTCCAAGTGCTATTGAAGTTCCTCTAACCCTGTGTACACCCCGTTTCAAATCTGTATCTGTTCCCCAATCCCTATTTACACTGCTACTAACATATTTGCGGGCTCTGTGACGAAAGGCTTACGGACGCAGTTCGTAATCCCGCATACCGCATTCAAAACACAGCTGCGGACGATTTCGCAGTTGCGTTGTTTTTTTTAAAGGGTACGGGTGCCGGTCGTTCAGAAAGCAATGGCAAACTACTGAACGTAAACTTGCCAAGAAATCACATACAGCCAGACATGCTGGTGTTGACTGCGACGTCCTGTAAAGTATAGGCAACTAACCAACTTTTCAACCAAATATGTGTAAAATAGATCACCGTAAAATACATTTGTAAAACTGTACTTATAGGGCCACATATACAATTTAAAGGTTTAAGATTTGAAGGCGAGAGGTTTGACTTCATTGTACCGGGTTTGTCCAATGTGGCCTTCTCTTCCCCGTGACTATATGTTGTGTTTTGTGTGTGTATTTGTTTGCTGAGGAAGGCTAGTCGCCGCAACGTCCTGTATGTTTCGTAATTCTGTTCTGTAAAGCTACATCACATTTCTTTCTTCGGTCATGTGATGAGAAGAGAGGCACCGGAGAACATCGTGACAATTGGAAAGATCGAGGGGAAGAGAGGCAGAGACAGACCAAGAGAAATGATGCTGGATGGATTGAGACGTTGACATGGAGAAATATCAGCAGCCGAGGTGATCCAGAAGACCAAAGACCGAGATCTGTGGAGAGCCATGAACGCCTACGTCAGCTGGCAGGGCACTTGATTATGATGATGAGAGCTACATTACTTTGTGTTATTTTTCAGAGGCTAGCTAAGAGAGAGAGAGAGTGAGGAGGAGAAGACGATGAAATGGTGTGAGAAGAAGGCATAGAAATAGGAGAACATGCGCCAGGAGAACAAGACGAAAAGTGGAAAGACTAGGTTTCAACCATGTAAGAGTGGGATACTGGAATTGTAGTGCCAGGCAGAGAGGTCCTGTATAGGAAAGGCTAATATATGATTTTGATGTCCTTATGCTCCAGGAGCTAAATACAGACAAATACCATTGCCCTGGGTACGTCAGTTATATGTTGTGTTGTTTGTCCATCAAGAATGATGATGACCATTCATTTCATCCAGTGGGGTTGAAGGTGTGGAGCCGTGGGTTCTAAGATGGCTGATAAGGCCTATTTTGGCTCGAAATGTTCTTTGACAATGTGGGCAAAGAATGCTTGACGTCTCTGGAGGAGGATTTCCTGCAGTGGTTTTTCTGTCCTGCCTTTTCTTCACAGCTTTTGCAGTCCTGGTTGCCTCACATATGACTGCACCTTTGCGCAATGATGCACGCCACGAATTTCGGTCTCTGGCTGCAGCCTCCCAGGTGTCATGATGAATTCCAAAAGCATTCAGTGAAATTTTCAGAGTGTCTTTAAAACGTTTCCTCTGGCCACCTTGGGAGCGTTTACCACAACGCAGTTCGCTGTAGAAAATTCGTTTAGGGAGCCTGTGATCTGGCATGCGGGTCAAGTGACCAGCCCAGCGAATCTGATTCTTCATCAGTAGAGTGTGGATACTGGGCATGGATGCTCTTTCTAGGACTTCAGTGTCTGGAATCTTGTCTTGCCATTTAATCTTCAGTAGCTTCCTTAGGCAGACTGTGTGGAAGTGGTTTAATTTCCTAGCGTGTCGCTGATAAACAGTCCAGGTTTCACAAGCATATAGCAGTGTGGATAATACAACTGCTTTGTAGACTTTTAGCTTTGTTTGCAGGCTTATTCCAGTTCTGTCCCATACATTCTTGTACAGTCTGCCAAAGGCTGCACTGGCCTTGGAGATTCTTGCATTCACTTCGTCATCGATTGTGGCAGCTTGTGACATAGTGCTGCCAAGATAGGTGAATTTGTCCACAACACTTAGTCTATGATCATTCACTTTGATATTCGGCACAGTGTGATTATTCCCTGGAGCTGGCTGGTACATAACTACAGTTTTCTCCAAGTTGATATTGAGCCCAAAGTTGGCACAGGCATGTGAGAAAGCTGAAACATTATGTTGCATGTCCGCCTCTGAGTTGGCGTATAGAGCGCAATCATCAGCAAACAGGAGCTCTCTGACGGTGCCGCTGTCAATTTTGGTGTTAGCTTTCAGCCTTCTGAGATTGAATAACTTTCCATCCATACGGTAGTTGATGTCTATTCCAATGTTGTCGTTCTCAAAGGCATTCATCAACATGGCTGAAAACATGAGACTGAACAGTGTTGGTGCCAGGACACATCCTTGCTTCACTCCATTGGTTACAGGAAAGGGTTCAGACAGTTCACCATTTTCCTGTACTCTTGCCTGCATGCCGTCATGAAATAGCCGCACTATTTGGACAAACTTTCGTGGACAGCCATATTTTGCCATAATCTTCCACAGTCCTTCTCTGCTGACTGTATCAAAAGCCTTGGTAAGGTCAATGAAAGTGGAGAACATTTTGCAGTTCTGTTCCTGACATTTCTCTTGCAGCTGCCTTGCAGCGAAAATCATGTCAACAGTTCCACGTTCTTTTCTGAAGCCACATTGACTCTCAGGAAGAAGACCTTGATCGAGATGGGCTGTGAGGCGATTGAGAAGAATTCTGGCGAGTATCTTCCCTGCAATTGAAAGCAAGGAGATGCCTCGGTGGTTGTCACAGGATTGGCGGTTTCCTTTACGTTTGTAAAGGTGGACTATTGACGCGTCCTTAAAATCTTGTGGCATGGTCTCGTTCATCCATATGTTTGTGAAGACTTGGTGAAGCTGCTCTGTTAGGACCGGCCCACCTGCCTTGTATATCTCTGCTGGGATGGAGTCAGGACCAGGTGCCTTGCCGCTGGAGAGTTGCTGGATGGCTTTGTTTATTTCCACTATGGTTGGCAGGTCACCAAGTGTCTCATTGGTGGGAACTTGAGGAAGGCAGTTGATGGTTTCATCATCGAAGAAGGAAGTTGCATTTAAGATTTTGCTGAAATGCTCTGCCCAGCGTTGGAGGATTTCTTTCTTATCGGCCAATGTTCCCCCGTCTGCACTGAGGAGGGGAACTATGCCTGGTGATGAAGGACCATAGACCGCTTTCAGTGAGTCGTAGAAGTTTTTCATATCATGTCTGTCAGCAAAGCCCTGAATTTCATCAGCTTTGCTGCTCAGCCAGGAGTCCCGCATGTGCCGAAGTTTCTGCTGCACTACTCTCTGAATGTTCTTGAAAGCATCTTTGTTTGATGTTGACTTTGGGTCATTCAAATGTGCCTTGAGGAGAAGATGTTTCTCGGCCAGCAATTGGTTGATGTCTTCGGAATTTTCATCAAACCAGTCTTTATGCTTTCGGGGGGCTGGACCCAGGATTTCCATAGCAGTGTTGTAAATTGTGTCCTTTAGGGCTCTCCATTCTGTTTCTGTATCCTGTTTAGCTTCAGCATTGGGCTTGAGGCGGTCTTCCAGCATATTTTCAAACGACTGCTGCATTTTCTTGCTGTTTAGGCGGGTGACATTTAGCTTTGTTTGCATTTTCGCCCCTTGAGGACGCCGTGGTGGCCTGATGTGGATGTTCATTTTCGAGACAATGAGACGATGGTCTGTCCAACATTCGGCACCACACATGGATTTTGTCACTCGAACGTCTTGTCTGTCACTCCTCCTGACGATGACATAGTCAATGAGGTGCCAGTGTTTCGAGCGAGGGTGCATCCACGATGTCCTATTTCTCATGGGGAGACGGAAAATTTTGTTCGTAATCACGAGATCATGTTCGGCACATGTCTGAAGGAGGCGGAGTCCATTGCTGTTACAATTTCCGACTCCATGCTTTCCAATAATGCCACTCCAAGAGGTGTGGCCTACTCTGGCATTGAAATCCCCAAGGAGTATAAGTTTGTCTCCTTTGGGAACAGATGTTAATACACTGTGCAGGTCCTCATAGAACTTGTTCTTGACATCATCTTCATTGGTCATAGTTGGTGCGTAGACACTCACAATGGTTGCATGCTTCCTTCCATTCAGCAGAGGCAACTTCATGGTCATGAGCCTGTCGTTTATAGCCTTTGGAAATCCAGCTAATTTGCCGACCAGGGCCGACTTAATGGCAAATCCCACATCGGATTGGCGTCTTTCCTCGCTTTTCCTTCCACTCCAGAAAAATGTGTAGCCGGCACCAATTTCACAGATTTGGCCTTCTTCTGCAAGTCGTGTCTCGCTCAAGGCTGCAATGTCGATGTTGTACCTGCCCAGCTCTCTCCCAATCAGTGCTGTTCGTCTCTCTGGACCCGACGCGCCGTCTCTGTCAAGTAGGGTGCGTACATTCCAAGTTCCAATTGTTAAGGGAATATGGTTTACTCTTTTAGCTTTGCTTGTTTTATCTTTCTTTGTATGTCGACCGCAGTTAAGGGTACCCACCAACCGCGGCTAGCTGGTTAGGTAGTGATGAAGCAGACAATGTTTAGGGCACCTTTTCTAGCCCCTTCCTCATGCTATGGAGGTGAGCAGTGTGTTCCTATAGAGGGCTGCTCAGTCGCTCAGGGGGCTGCCGAATCCCACTGCTGCTCCGGTCAGTAGAAGACGACCATATGGCCTGAGCCGCCTGTGTGCAGGTCTGCGACTACGGCTGCCAGCGTACCCACGCCTGCCGCTTTGCCGCTCGCCCATCGCCACAGGGCTTGAAGGTAATATGTGACGTTGGATGAAGAATGACTTGCGCGATGACTTGGATTAAAGTGAGGAAGAGTTGCGCAATTCGTCGACCTCACTCTCTCGCCTGAGTCCACCTGAGTCCATTGGCAAGACAAGTCGAGACGATTGGAGACGAATACAGGTGCAGTGGATGACCAGGGCGCTCTACGTGCCTTGCCGTGCTCATTACGTTCCACAACGCTTTGCAGGTAAACGCCGTCTTGCCCGTTGAATCAGGAATGATTTCTTCCGTGCAGTCTGCCGAATCCTGTCTTCACATGCTGGGTAGGCATACCCTAGTTTACCTCTTGGTTTGACACCAAATCGGATACCCATGTCAGTTATATAAACCCTACTGGGTAGAAGAGACATGGGCAAGGTCTTCTGGTGAAGGAAGGAGTGAAGCATGTGGTACTTGACTTGAGCCAGTGGAATCACAGGGCAAGAGAGGTCCAGGTTATACAAATGGAGATTAGTGGCTTAAGTTGGAACATCATAAACGTATATGCCACAGTGGACTGTTTTTTCAGAAAGGAACACTGGGACTGGCTTAAGGAATTGGAAGAATTACCAGGTGATAGGCTACCCATATGTGGAGACTTCAATACGAGGAGCAGAGAATGGGGCAATAGTCGAGAAAACCGACAGGGAATTGCCCTTTCGGATGCCATGGTGGATCCCCATGTGATCTGCATACATGATCGTAGGCCGACTAGAATGGCAATGAGGCCTGGCGATGCAGACACAGCTATTGACTGGGCACTTGTCTCCCAGTCATCAGTACTTGATGTAAAGTGGACTATTTTGAATGACCATGGGAGTGATCACATGCCATTCTCAGTCCTGATCTCTAATCCAGGAAAGTTAAGGCTGGGAGAGCTCGCAAGACCTTCCGGTATGAGTGGACCGATAGCATTCTTGGACGCCTCAGACAGGGGGCTTGCAACAGGACTGTTAAAACTTCTTTTCTTGCAGCCCCCAGGATGGTCCCCAGAAGTAGACCATGCTTGGAAAGCAAAGAGAGCTGCAGTGAAGCAGGTAAAGAAAGTGCGACAGACATCCCGAAGCTCACGAGAGGAAGTGGACACAGCGGAAAATGTCAAGAAAGACAAGGTGGAAGTCTTCAAGCGCTGTGCTGCAGAGGCCAAAAACGCAAAATTTGAATGTTTCATGAAGGAGATTGGAGGTGATAAAACACTGCGAAAATTCTGGAAACTGCACAGACAAATACAAAGAAAAGATCGACCTATGGCAATGGGAACAATTTATAGAGATGATGGCGTGCTCGTGACAACAGACAAAGGGAAAGGGAAGGCGTTGCTCCAGAGATTTTTAGAGCAGATCAATCATAATGATGCGGACACCAGGGATGCAGTTAGAGAGGAATTATCTGGCACCATGAAGAATATGCATAATGAAGACATCATCCGGTTGAAGACGTTAAACATATTTTTTAAAAGGCAAAAGACACGGCACCAGGGCCGGATAGGGTTAGGTATGGCCACACGAAGGCTTTGAGCGATGCAGACCTGAAGGAGATGACCGACTGCTTTAACGAGAGCATTAGGACAGCATTAGTACCGCAGGATTGGTGTCACTTGTTTTCCCGGGAGGAATGTGGAATCAACAAGCACATCTTCAAACTTATTATCTGTTGGGATTATTGACTGACTTCTGTCTACACTCCTCCCTTCTGTCTTCCCTTCCATATATCTATTTCTTTCACTCTCTCGGTTATTCCCTCAACACATACTCCGACAACAGTTCCTTTCAACTATAAATAAAAGATTTATTAATAAAAAAAACTATGTCTGGTGTATGTATGGACTGTGTATATGTAGTTGGTATTGTCTGCTAGTGTAAATGCAAGATAGGACGGTAGACTTCGTATGTGCCTTAGTTCTTCTCGCCTTTTCTGTCGGCCAAAACACAGGACAGCACACACAGAAATGGAGTGATCTCACCCTGAATGATCTCCTCCTGCTTGAGTCTGGACTTAATCCAATTCTTGAAGAAAACAACTGTTCAATGTCTTATCACCAGAAAATAATCCGATTTGGTAAGTCAATGAAGTTCATATATTTCCCGTTTTGGAAGGTATTATAATCCACCTCTGAATACACACCGCCACTATCCAACATTGTCTAGAGTTACTATGAATGTTCTACACCATGTCTATTGTTAATAAAGTTTAATGTTTCGGCACAGTGCAATTGCATGCAGTTTTAAGTATCCCTGCTTGCCACAGGTTAACGTCTTTTCCTTTTAAGGGTTTTAGTTGTATATTCGTTTGAGCATACAGTGTTCTGTATTTGACGTTAAGTTATCACTTCTTCATATTAAAACATGTCTATGTTCTTGTTGGTTCTAAGTAGGTACTTTATTTGCTCAAGTGCAGTAACCTTCATCTCTTCTCTGATTTCTATAGGGGGATTTGAACCTGTGGAGAAGATAGGTAATCTGGTGATATGAGTCTGCTTCATATAATTTTCTTATGTGAGAGTCCTTCTCTAGCCATACTAAAAAGCCTCCGAAAACCATACGGACATACGATTTCTGAGTGCACTAAAGTTTACACGACTAGATAAACGAATGCAATTTCACACGTTAAGAACAAACACCTATATCCCTATGCTACTATTACACTAATATATTAATACCTTATATATGCACTTATCCTACTGGAATCGAAATACACTAGCGAATAACACACTAATATCCCCTCTTCTTTAAACCATTAGGGACGTGTATCTCTTTCCCCACTCAGGAGCATATCTCATTCAGCCCAGTTTGGAACACACACTAACTAGCAACCCCAGTTGCTACTTATTTATAACAAGTGTCCAATCCTCCGTTGATTGTCTGATCTACAATCAAATTTGCCGTATCCTGCCCATCAAACAGCGGAGAAATCACGTAGTGGTTAGTTGTACGTTTCATTCGCTGTTACGCTGTTCCCTGAGTTTCCCCGTACGCGAATACTTCAAAGCAACTTCACTCGTTGATCGTTTTCTCCGGTCGTGTGTCCCCAGCGCGATCGTCCCGTTTCTCCGTGTCCGTTCCGATCGTCAGGCAATGACTCTGCGAACACCTGTATCCTATTTTCATATCTGTGTCGGTCAATGATCTTTTATTCGTCCTCCTCTTAGAATGAAGTACACGATTGTTAACCCTTCTCCTTCCTTGTATTTTAATATGTAAGTTATCAAGGAATCACTAAACTGCAGTTTTTTCCGTGACAATTGGGTGCACTGCTATCTCACCCCTCTCCCAAAACCATTCAAGGACCATTCAAAGCTTAGTGGCTTTAGGATCATCACCCTTCAAAATACATTTGGGAAGGTTCTAGAGAAGATAGTTGCTGTCAAGCTGCAAGAGTTTCTGGAAAAAGGAAAGCTTCTTCCAAGAGGTCTGGGGAGCTACAGGCCAGGAAATGATACCTGGTCAAATGCAGCCACCTTTGCCTTTGATGTTTATGAAGAATTCCAGAGTAGACAGGAAACGATGGCGGCAGCGCTTGATCTCGAGGATGCATACAATAGAGTTCGATATAATATTTTGATGACCGCTCTGATTGAGAAGGGGGTCAATCACTGGTTGGTGAACTGGATAGCAGCTGTCCTGCATTCTCGTCGGGTTGCTCTCCGTCTGGGTGCATGGACCTCAGAGCCACATATTTTAACCCCGGGACTGCCACAGGGATCTGCAATCTCACCGGTGCTCTTTAACGTGTATATGAGCAAAATTGCAAACCTAGAAGCACCAGGGGTTGGAAGGATACTAACATTCGCTGATGATATTCTTGCATATAGGCAGGGGAGAGATAGGGAGCAAACAGCCCAGGACCTACAGGCATCAGTAGACAAAGTGATTGACTGGTGCACGGAAATGAGTGCTGTCATCCACCCGGAAAAGGCGGCTGTTTTGTGGTGCTCTCTGAACAACAGGATTGTGAGAACTGATGTCCCAAGCCTCGCGATAGATGGTAGAAGCGTCAACAGAGAAAAAAAAACTGAAGTATATGGGAATCACATTTGACAGGAGTCTGTCCTTCAAGGACCATGTGGGGACGGTTGTGACAAGGTCTCAAAAGGGACTCAATGCACTTAAATCTATGGCTGCAATGAACACAGAGCAGAGAATGCTTTTCACACTATACCAGCACTTGATCCTCTCAGTGACTGATTATGGACTAGGACTCCTCACTGTCTCAAAGAGTCAGCTGGTGAAATTAGAGCGTATACAGAACGATGTTATGTGGGTCATTCTGAGATGCACCAGAGACACCCCAGTAGTGTGTATGCGTTACATCCTTGGTCTGACGACTGTTGCTGGTAGGCTAAAGGTGATGCAGGCGAATGCATACCTCAGAGTAGCTGCAGACTCAGATCACCCGTTGCATGAGGCGCTGGACGCCGTTAAGGGTCAGCGACTGATAAGAGGGAAATCATGGATGGCTCAGGCAGAGGTTACGATAAGACAGGTGTGCCTTTTGGAGAACATTAGGCGAGGAGAGGAGTGGGTCACAATGCCAGCGGAGCAGTCAGACTTGTGCAGAGTTATAATCACTGTCACAGGGCGCGTACATTTGGGTACTGGGTTGATAAGCTCCCGCCCTGGTTCCGGCTCTAGGGTAATATGATAACCACAAGAGTCGCCTGAGATTGCGACAAGTCCGATGAGCCGGCCCCTTCACATCCAACAGCTCACATCCAGACGACAATAAATATCAGCAACGAAGAACAATCCATAAGCGCAATAAATGAAGACGTTTAATTGCCACCAGCAAGTCATCGTATAACGGCTACGAACACTCTCCCATCGCCAGCCTTCAGTCTATTGACGCGGACTCATGTTCCCACCACATGCTTGCAAATATTACAGCCCTGATGTCAGTGTTGCGTGAAGCAGCCCCTAACGCATGCGAGTGTGGTGGACGGAGCTAGCGGCCCACGGCCATCAAGTCCAAACGATGTACCAGCACGATCGTCCGACATAGGTACTGACCTGATCTCACGAGTCTGAACGAACACCCGAACTGACCGTCAGGTAGTTAGCAGATGCAGCGGCTGTCCGTGAATAAGTGTGCTTGAGCGTATAACTGTAACCTATGTCTATCTGTGAAGGAGTAAGTGTTCTAATGCACAAACTGTACTATTGTAGATGTAAAGCGACTAAGCGACTATCCTGCATGGAAGCTGGTAGTGGATTGTTCCTAAGAACACGGTTGCGTTGTTAAACAACGCAACTTTCTGACGTAGCACTTGTATTTTGATAGTGCTACATTGCGTTTATCTCTGCCAATATTCTATTTATATTCTCTGATGTGCTTGCCCATCAGTTTCTCTTTATCTGTCCGTCATATGACATATGACAGCTGCCCTCTACACAAAATAACACGTTTGTTAAACATTTTCGTACTCTAATTATCCTACGACATGTACACGAATGATGGAGGCGACGTAAATTACTTTAAGTCGTTCACGACTCACGAATCTACAGTCTTTGGAACACATAATGCTTCAATGAGACAGCATAGAACGTGGGATATCAGACACGTGATTAAAACCAAAGTTCCGATCGCCGACAGCTAATATATTTAATAGCTGTTCTCGCGATAACACGACCGACCACTTGTAACGAAAGCAAGGTTCAAATACCGCCAGTACATATTATAAAATGACTGTTATTCGCGTTAACATGCTGACCCCTTGTAAAAAGAACTATAGGCCTCTATAACCCCGAGTACCTAGAGTAAAAATAAAAATACAATCTTGTGTTGTATACCCGACGTCCTTACAAGCTACTATGAGCGATTGATTTCCATCGACGCAAGAATCGTATTATGTCGACTTTAATCTAAGTCAACATATCTTTCCATTATTCGCCACATTTATCTAACATGTCGTTTGTGGCATACTAATATATATGTGTGATATATATCATAACGTATTATATCTGTTTATTATATCAATTTAAACTAACTCTATTCGAATCTGTATTATTTTGTTAATGTACGTGTATATTATTATGTATACTTGTGTATTCTAATTTCCTTTCGTACATCCCGTTTCATTCATACAACGCTAGACAACACATATGTGTAATTACATATACGTTAAACACTCTATATGCTAACTAATGACATAAATAAATTAACTTAATTTAACCATTTCATAAATTACGTATATTCTGAATATAAACAATCTATATCGTACATCACTACATAAATATATGAATGAAATAAAAATAGTAATATTTCCAATACCATACTATGAACTATTATAAATATAATAATACATATCACTACACACTATAATTAATTAGCTAAGTAACCTAGTGTTTACTATCACTTAATTATCATATTGTTAGTCCATCGTAAAATCGAAAAAAGTTCTCGCACTAAATGTTCAAATGAAGATAAATGTCTTTTAGATAATAACTAACTAACTCATCCAACTCTCTTCGAAAGTTCCTGCAGCACGAGTATACTGTCTCTGCAGCACAAAAACTGTCCACGAAGCACAGGCAACTATCCATGCGACACAGGTAAATGTCTAAGCCTCGCACGTAAATGTCGATATGGTACCGATAAAATGTTCATGCCTCACTAGTAAATGTCCACTCGACACAGGTAAATGTACAAGCGGCACCGATACCATGCTCATGGGTTGGACGATTCTTCTACTCTGCAACATGAATACAAATAAGTGACTAATCTTGCCTAAATAAAATATTATTGATTATGTGGCATTTCAGAAATTTGTTATAGTCAGCATAATGCAACCATACACATTAATATATTCTGACTCCACCCACATTTAAGAAATTTATGTACAGTACTCTTATAATCTATAATCGATTCAGTAAATCTGCCAAGTTATATCACTGCCCGGAATATAAGAAACAGCGAAGTCATAATCTTGGATAATTAATGCCCACCTATGAATACAGGCGTTCTTTGGTGATCCATCTTTAAAGATTTTTAGCGGGATATTATCTGAGATAACAAAGAATTTTCTCCCTAATAGGTATTTAGAGAATTACTGAACAGCTTCCACCAAAGACAGTGCTTCAAGTTCCGTAATTGCATAACGCTTTTGAGTCTCATTTAACTTTCTGCTCGAATATAGGACTGGATGTAACAATCCGTTATATTCTTGTAGCTAAATACACGGTATAGAATGTGAACTGGTGTCACTCTGAACGACACAGTCTTTCGACATGTCGGGAATTCTGAGAATAGGTGGAGAACTAAACAAAGATTTTATTTCCTGAAGAATTTTTTCATGTTCCTCCGACAATCTGATTTTGTTTGGTTGCTCTTTCTTTAGTAATACTCATAACTGAGAAGTCATTTCAGCGAAATTTCTTATAAACTTCTGGTAATAATTGATAAGACCCAATATCCCCGGGAAGGTTAACCCGGTCAACAAATGCCCGCAGAAGTCGGTTGTGTCGGCCTAACGACTTCTTTTTTGGTTTTAGGTGAACTAATGTTGAGAATTTTAGTTACAATATGTGGATCAGTGTACAGAAAACCTTTTGAAATTCTATGTCCTAAGAATTGAATTTCTTGAAATGCAATTTCAGTTTTGCTAGGTTTCACAGTCAGACCAAACATTCGAATGCGACCAAAGATCTGTCTCAGACTTAGTTTATGCTGCGCAGTAAAAGAATATACACCTTTAATACAATTTGATCTATGGTGCAGACCAAAAGTCAGCATCTTACTAATAATCAGTGTGATTCTAGACATAAATTGTACCACATTGTTAGATATGATAGATAACATAATACTTATCATCAAAACCATCAAGAGGAAAGCGTCGATAATGCCCGATGAAGCGCTTGTCTTAAGAAACAAACCTTCCGGCCAACAAGTGCAAGTGTCGACCGCTGTGATCATGTACATTTATGGTGGGTTATCCACTCAAGTGAGGCAGTGCTGTACCGATATATCTGCGGCCTGAACTGTATTAACAACTTCAGACTTTTCCACCAATGGATGCGATATGTGTGAGTAGGAAGATATATGATCGTGATGTACCCGATTGTCTTTACGTATTTGTAAACAAGCAACAGCATTTGCTACATCATGTTTCGATTCCCATTGTGTTATGTCCTCAGGAGAAACATCACATAACTCTGGGATATTCCCAACAAAGACATCCACACATGGGTCAGGCAGAACAGCTACTTTTATTTTCCCAGAAAAATATGGGCAGTTGATTTCATCCCACGCGATTGGACTCTTTTCTCTTCTCTCTCTCCCCCCCCCCCAAGTCCTACAAATAACGTGTTCCCCAGTGTAGTCAGTCTCTCTAATCAATCTTTTATGTGTACCGACTATACTCGCTTCAGTGTCACGCACTAAGCTACAGTTTATTCCATTCACAATGGCCTGTTGTAATACTAATGTTCCATTTGTGATCTGGACTGCATTTGTCTCCTGGATAGGAACCTGGTGTCCACATGTCAAACTACCTTCTCTGTGGAATACCTGACACGTATTACAAACTGGATCCACAGGAGAATACTCCACATCAGCAGTATTTCCTGAGTGACGTCATCAGAGTCACTGCCACTGCTCGACGTTAACGTCCCTATGTTCGCTTCCCTATACAAACGTCTTAATGGGCATAGGTTAAAAGAATGTCCAAACGCCTTACATTTGAAGCATTGCATCTGCTTCTAATAGGTATTAAATCTGTCTCTGTTTTTAATAGCTAATTTTGTAAATATAATTTTCAACATCTGGATGTTTGTCACACATCTGTAAATTTCCATGTTGACACTTACAGTACTTGTATGTTGTCCAAATACCTTTCTTTCCCTGTGGGGTGTAAGGTTGATATTTATGTTGCTGTTTATCTCGTGCCTGATATGAGTGACTGACAGATTGTTGTTGTGCTCTATATCCGTGCGCCCTAGATTTGTGAGGGAGTTTCTCACAAGAACTTGTTTCAACCAAAGGGGAAGATCAATGGTTAAATATGTCCTTATGTGCATTATAAAATGACTCTCCCTTCTCCTCAACTTGCTGAATAGATGAACATTTATTCTCAATGAGAAATGTGGCCATAGATGAGGGAACAGCAGAGATCAGTTTGTCCCTAATCATCAGGTTACGTAACTTACCAAAGTCATTATTGCTGTTCGCAGCACATACCCATTTGTCAAAGGTCGTCTGTGTTAAAGAAGCGAAATCAAGAAACGTCTGTCCCAATTTAGGAGCAAGAGCTTTGAAAGATGACCGTAAGCCAAATTCATCTAACGAAACGTGGGACAGTAATCTGTTGCGAATGTATGAATAATTACTACGTAGTTCATCTGGTATCAATTCAATAACCTGTAACGGTTCACCACTTAAGTGTCTATGCATCAAGACCGACCACTCGGATTATGAAACGTTATAATGGTGCATTATCAACTCAAAATTAGTAATCCAAGCTGAAATGGAATCCGAATTCGAATAGGTTTTCACAATGCCACTTTATTTCTTAATAGCATCTGTGGAATGTGCCTCTACTTTCTGTCTGGCTATCTGTTCATCTTTTTCCTTCTCAAACTGTTTCATTTTAAAGTTATTCTCCAGTTCTTTTTCCTTCAAAAGCTTTTCCGCAGCTAACTCTTTAGCTAAGAAGAAAGAATATTGTGTTATAATTACAGTATCCTGACCACAACCATATACTTTGAAGAACCACAAACAAATGCTTAGCTTAAAATTGGCGATCCTCCACGCAGCAGTTGATTAAATGCGGCGTTCAACGTTCCCAAGTAAAATCTGACTGGAGCTGATAACGATTGTCGGACAATGAAGATCCTTTGATTCCGACGATACCCCGATACGTTCTATTATCGAGCAAAATTCAGCAGGCGTCAATTGCAACCAAAGGCCTACTGCTAGCGTTGATTTTGATCGAAGGAGGCGTCTGTTGTTGACCAACTTGTTTGCGTTGCTTCTACGCCAACGAGGTGTCGGTTGGCGGTCAAACATTTTTCGTTGATTCAATACAACTGAGGTGTCTGTTGGTTATCAACTTGTTTGCGTTGCTTCTGAGCCAACGATGTGTCGGTTAGCTGTCAAACTTTTCTGCGTTGATTCAGTACAAACGAAGTGTCTGTTGGTGATCAATCTTGGCTCTGTAACATGGGCAGATATCGTATCAAAATGTTGTCACCGTGGGCAGCGCGCCTGCTGTTTCGATGTATTATAATAAACAGCAACGGTGGCACAGCGAAGACTTTGAATAACTTTGATAATAAAGTGAAACGACGACTTGCGGCGACTTGACTTACTATATATAACGGCGGATGACGATGAGATCAAGCTCCCTGGGCATAGCAGCGTTCTTGAGAGTGGCCACTGGTACCGATGTACTCTCTCATGCCAACTGGTTGGTTAACAACGCACCATCGAAGAATAACGATAAATGAAACAGGATACGCCATCTGATCCCCAGCTTCGTAGATCGGCGTGATCCTTAATGACAAAAGAATGTGTTCTATGTATATCTGTAGTGTTGGCGTTTCTGCTATCCGTAACCGGTGTGTTGACCTTCAATACCTCCTCACAAGGACAATTCGACCGTTATAATCGTTGACAGACCACTCGTAGACAATTCAGACGATACTTCTTTATTTGACGAATACCCCCATGTCACAGGGCGAGTACATTTGGGTACTGGGTTGATAAGCTCCCGCCCTGGTTCCGGCTCTAGGTTAATATGATAACCACAAGAGGCTCCTATCTGTCTGTCATATGACATATGACAATCACATTGAGCCGGGAGTGCAGGGAGTCGCCAGCAGGGGCCACGAAAGTGGAAATGCAGCAACTAATTCAGGATAATATCGCTCGGTTGATGTGATTATCTACACAGATGGGTCGGTGTTGAGAGGTAGGAGAAGTGCCTGGGGATTTTTAGCAAAAGCTAATGGTCGACGTTTGGTGCATGAAAGCCTGGCATATGATACCACAACATCTAGGTTAACTGGAGGTGGAGAGGTGGAGGCGGTCAGTGCAGCTTTCCGGTGGATGGAGAATACGATACACACACACATCGTGATTGCAACTGACTCAGAAAGCATGCTGAGTAGTGTGAGGACAGGCAAGCTTCGGGCAGAGTGGCTTGCTTAGCTTCGGAAGTCACGGATGGCAAGCATGGTCTGGATCTTTTCTCCGGGGCATGCCAGTGTGCTGGGGAATGAACAGGCAGACAGATTGGCTGGCTCTGCAAAACTTGGTGGAGTATTGATGCATGACAGGGCAGACGTGATTGGGGCCTTGTGGGAGCACGTGTACACCTCGGAGGAGCAAATGGATCACCATGGTTTGGCAAGAATGAGACAGCGAGGAGTGATGAGGGGATCTGGCCGACGCTCGACGCTCAGAGGAAAGGTGAGACGGTCATATAATCAGACTGCTACTGGTACTATTGGTGCTGGATCTCTTCGCTGGCTGCTGAGGATGGGGACGGAGCGCTTATGGGAATGCCCCGAATGCTGTGATGTCGGTTTCTAAAACAATCAGTCAATCAATCAATTTTATATTTTTTACGTTTCCCTTTCCTCAGAGAGGCCTGCCGAAAGCGTCTCACGGAGCATGAACTTCGTAGCCCCAGCGACGACTCCCAGGAGTTTCCGAGAATATTGCACTCGTGAAGCGAATGACAGAGTCCGAAAACGAAACCTCGACCTTCGGAGCGCGAAGCAGACGGCTGCACCGAGACATATCCAATTATACCCGGTATGACATCACACTGATGTTGGACAACAGGATGCCTTCATCCGACTTACAGGACTTCGCGTTGGAGCTCAAGCCAACGAACACAAGCAAGCAAGCAAGCAAGCAAGCAATACCCTGATATCCAAAGTGACAATGTATAGCCGAACAGTACAACTGACCACACGTACGTTATTGGGCTGTACAATGTAAATAAACGTGTACAACACACTGCGTTACTGAGAGTTTCGAACGAAAGCTGACAGTAATTTACATAGAAAAGTTTCGCACATATAAACGTGTACAACACACTGGTTTATTGAAAGTTTCGAACGAAAGCTGGCAGTAATTTAACTTGGAAAGTTTCGCAAATATAAACGTGGCTGCTTTAATGCTGCAATGGGGTTATGGTACGACAATGGCATGTATGTGGTGAATGCCACAATAGAATCGATATTAAGAAGCTTTAACCGCAAATCTGATACATTCGTGACTATCGTTATATTCACAACCATCACCACAATGTTTATCATTCAACGGGCAAGACGGCGTTTACCTGCAAAGCGTTGTGGAATGTAATGAGCACGGCAGGGCACGTAGAGCGCCCTGGTCATCCACTGCACCTGTATTCGTCTCCATCGTCTTGGCTTGTCTTGCCGCTGG
Source organism: Cepaea hortensis (assembly GCA_963921405.1). Lineage (NCBI taxonomy): Eukaryota > Metazoa > Mollusca > Gastropoda > Stylommatophora > Helicidae > Cepaea > Cepaea hortensis. Next base: position 56,548,759 of record OY992878.1, on the reverse strand, counting down.
ACTGAGATGGACTCAGGCGAGAGAGTGGGGTCGACGAATTGCGAAACTCTTCCTCACTTTAATCCAATTCATCGCGCAAGTCATTCTTCATCCAAATATTCCTTTCTATTGCGGGAAGTACTGTATTTGTTTGTTTGTGGTTGTTAATTTCAACGAGATTGTTAGATCGCTCTACAAATCGTGATGGATGTTAATGAGAAGTCACAGTATCAACACCGACTTGGTGATTCTATTTTAGTTTATTTGAGTCAGGAATCGTCATCACAGCAGACGGAACAATCGCATACGTGTTTCGTTCTCATCTTCAACGGCAAGTGAAGAGTCCCAATACTGGCGGTACCAGTTGTATCCGTCTGGCCTTTCTTCTTGTTCATAGATTATGAGTGTATTCTAATCACTACACGTGGCATCTCACAGAGAAATTAAACAGTTTGTAAAAGCAACACTATTTGAAAGCATTTTACGCGTTACACACGTAAAGAGGGGGGGGGGAGCTGAGTGGTGTCGAGGTATGGTGTCCGCCTCGAGTGCTGGAGGTCCCGGGTTCAGGCCCCAGTGAGGACCGGGATTTATTTAAAAAATCCACCTGGACTTCCAGTAGTAAAATTTCCCCTGGTCTCTGGGTAGTGAGATCGGACGCCCGTGTATATTGTTGCGCACGTAAAAAATCCCTTGGCAGTTGGAAATCGAAAAAGAGTAGCCTAACGGCGCTGCCCGGGCAAAATTTCGAGTTAAAAATCTACCCAAAGTATTTCATGATCCTCGCCGATGCAACGGAGTTCGTGCATTGAGCTGAGTTTCTCCAGACTCAGGTTTGAGTTAGGAGGAAAACGGAGCACTTATGGGTTAAACCGTGTGTCGTGATGTTGATCCAACGACTAAACTATACTAAACTAAACTAAACACGTAAAGAATATATAGAATGATAGAAATTAGAGTGAATCGATCATCGTATACAATTGAAGAATGTCAACTGCCATGTTTCATTACAATAATAACACTTCTGGTTTTCAAGTTCCAGAATTACTAAAACGTATAAGATTTATAACATCCGTCTTATTCTACAACGACACAGGAAGTTAATGGTCAAAGCGACACCGTGGACATATTAGAGAAAACTAATTTAAGGGACTATTACCAGCGGATGATTATATCATGGGCTCGGTCGGACAAGGGTTCAGCACCTGCGTGCCCAGTTCGCTAAGAGAGGGAAAGACAAACCACTCATTCATCCTTGCATTCAGGTCTACAAACTGTAGTGATCTTAACACTTCACAGACGCATAAAAGGTTCCTGCTTCGAGCTTATCCTGGTGTGAGGAAATGCAACATAAAACTAAATGTCATGACAGGGCAGACCAGGGCCTATACCTCGGTTGGCAACTGGTCTAGGATCAAAGCTCAGACACGGACAGATAGAGCATTGCTTTGCTGATCCGGCAGCTTCTGCAGCTTGTCTCGTTCCAGATGTATCTGTGTTACCTTTCCTCTTGAGTAAAATATATAGGCCGAGATAGGCATCATACTGCGTAGGCATTTTTATGGGAAATAACAAACACGCTTTGCAAACGGTATTTGTCTTTAGGAGTCAGAAAATAAATGTATTACATATAACTAAGTTAAACAAAAGGCTGTGAATTTGAACAATTAGATAATAAATTAATATGTATTACATAGAACCAAATTAAACAGAAGCTTATGAATACAGGCAATTAGAAAACGAAGTATTATGTGCTACATAGAATCAAGTTAAACTTAAGTCTGTGAAGCCAGACAATTAGAAAATAAGCAAGAATATTCTTTGGCGCATCAGAAGTGAAGTTTATATAACAATGCTGAAAAATACCATAGGTAGTGAAAATAGTCAATATAAAACTTCTGAAAGAGGTTAAAGGTCAAATAAAACCCATCAGCATCATCAGATGGTCACAGTCTCCATTTGTGGTCGCTTCATGAGACATGTTGTGGACGCAAGCAGCATTTGTGATCGAATCATGAGACATCGGATGTACACAGTCTGTATGTATGGTGATATCATGAGACATGTTGTGGACGCAAGCAGCATTTGTGATCGAATCATGAGACATCGGATGTACACAGTCTGTATGTATGGTGATATCATGAGACATGTTGTGGACGCAAGCAGCATTTGTGATCGAATCATGAGACATCGGATGTACACAGTCTGTATGTATGGTAATATCATGAGACATGTTGTGGACGCAAGCAGCATTTGTGATCGAATCATGAGACATCGGATGTACACAGTCTGTATGTATGGTAATATCATGAGACATGTTGTGGACGCAAGCAGCATTTGTGATCGAATCATGAGACATCGGATGAACACAGTCAGTATGTATGGTAATATCATGAGACATTAAATGGATGCAGTCGGTATGTATGGTCGCAACATGAGACATGAGATGGATGCTGTCAGCATTCTTGTGGTCACAATATGAAACATCACAAGAATGGAGCCATTAATGGTGGAACCATCATGAGAGGAGAGAATCTTTAATGTACAGTGAGCATTGGTAATATTAACAGGACACGATCTAGAGGGAGGGGTGAGATAGGGGAAGATAGACAAGCAGCAAGACAGACAGACAGACAGACAGAGAGGCAGACAGACAGACAGACAGACAGACAGACAGACAGACAGACAGACAGATTTCTGGCTTCTTGCACCATGACATTGAAAGACAGTAGCTAGAGAAATGTGGTTTCTGAGGAAAATGCAAAGAATACCATGGACAGACAGAAAAACCAATGACCAAGTACTACAGGAGACAAATGAACATCGTAAACTGATTAGAGAAATTAGACGTAGACAGTCAACATTTTTTGGACATGTTATGAGAAGAAATGGATTGGAGAACTTAGTGACAACTGGCAAGATCGAAGGGAACAGACCAAGAGGAAGACCGAGAGGAAAATACCTGGATGGCTTGGCCACATGGCATGGACGAGACAGGAACACTGAGCTGATCCACGACACTGGTGATCGAGTGAAATGGCGAGTCATGACCGCCCACGCTTTCCGGCATGGCACATGATTGATTGATTGAGCTAGAGAATGCGAGTTATACATGATCGTCACATACCAGTTGGTTAGGCTTATGGTGGTGATAATGTGATAATGATAACGTACAATATAACGCGGTTGCAGAATGCAGAGTGACACATTTGAAATTTACAGAACAATTACCGGTATTAGTTAACACAGAAACCTAAACATAAAAGACTGCTGAAAATGAAGAAGAAAATAAAGATATAGTGAATTAACACAAAGTCCACTAGCACTAGAAATACAGAAAACAATCAAAAGAAGAGAAATCAAAATGAATAATAATGGGGAAAGAACATTTTAAATTAGAAGAGAGAAAGAATTATAGAACTGTTAATGGAGGCGTCGGCTTAAATTGCAGAAAACAAATACAGACAAAGATCAAAACAAAAGGAGGCCAGGGAATCGAGAAAAAAAAACCGTATTTGATCTTGGAGACTGAAAGTGCAAAACAGAAATTCTGTCTCCTGAGATATAGATAAAATCCCAAAAACTTTTGAGATGTGACTTTATAGAAGAATGCTGAAAAATCATTTGGCAGCGAAAATGAGCAATCTGGACATTTTGAGGAAGGCTAAGTCACAAAGACAGTTAAAACCCTTTCTTTACTGACGGTACTTTTAAGTACCACTCACTTCAAATGGCTATATTTTTACAATCTGATCACGAATCCTGACGGTACTTAAAGGTCTATCTAAAATAACATTGCTTGTTTCCCAGGTAGGTGGCGTGAATGTTTGGAAGCGATCTGGGCATGCGCAATACATTTTCTTTGTGTTTGTACAAAGTTATAGATAAAATAATTCAGGATACAAAGGGCCAAACATCAGAAAGAGGCAGACATTATTTTGGCCACGTTATAAATACACAAATATTGGACCATGTTGTGACAACCAGAAAGATTTGAGGCAAGAGATATAGGGGAAGCCAGCGAGAAAAAAATTCTTGACAGTCTTGGTGCCATGACACGGAAGGGAGTCAACGCATTAATTGATACATTCCATCGGATATCGCAATTTGTTGAGAAACATGATCACCCACAACAGTCGGTAATGCACTTGCTACTTCTGATGATGATTGTTAAGGAACCACTCTCTTAGTGTTGTTTAATTATTGATTATTTCTATGAGAAATCAGTGTAATACTATCCTCTTTCACAGTCTTTTTCAGAGGAATGTCTATCAACAGGTGATGCAAACAGCAGTAATTTCGTCGACTGATTAATCTATTGTTACATGTCCTTTGATGCCGCCTGACAGCAGACTGTACAAACCTGTAGTGTCTGCACGTGATTAATATGTTTGTTGCGTGCACTTTGTTGCTGACGAGGATCGTATGATTATCTCGCAGTCCCAGAATGTGTTGTTGATTACAGCCTGTGCTGTTCAGCCCGTGCCGCCCATGAACGTCTGAGGAACCCAATTCTTGCTCCACTCCACCTTTTGATTTCAACGTCGTATGGTGTAGAGCTGACGTGGTGCAGTGTCAATCACGCTTGCCAACCGAGGCGGTGGTATATGGTCGAATCACCATCGATGCAAAGATAGCTTTATTACACTGATTGGGGATCCTAGGTGGACCCAGCCTAAATTGGGCGTATACAAATATAAGACCAGCACTATTTTCTTGTTTCCGCTCGCTCGCTTTGAACTTCTAATGCACTGGACTGATTTTTGCGTGTGGATTAGCTATCCCTATTACCAGTGTCCCTCGCCATCAGGTGAACCAACTGTGACTTCACAGGTACTTGTAATTTACATCCCCAAAGTCAAGGATAAGAAGTCAACATTTTATTCCAACTAATCGGTGTAGGGGTTGAACCCGCTATCTCGGCACCAGCACACCGGATGTGCAAGAACGGACGCTCAGATCCTTTCGGCCACGATGACCCCTAGCACTATATAAACCAATACGCCTCGTAATGTGGAAGAGGGTCCTCTACTGTTGATCACACAGTCGGTGTTCAAGGACACACACAATATATTTAACCCCGTATTCTCTTTATTGCCGGCCTCTCTAGCCTAGAGGTTACACGACTTTCTCCGTAATCTCGTATACTCTCGTAAGTAACGTGACGTTGCGCGAGAATTGGTAGCGGTTCTCTCCTTCCTGTAACTTACGGGGTATTTGAGCCGGACGCCCAGAAAGCAATGGCAAACTACTGCGTGTAATCTTGCCAAGAAATCAACAATCAGCTGAAAGATGCTGATGTTGACAGCGATGTCCTGTAAAGGATATGCAAACATTTTATATATATTCTCTTATTAGCTGAAACAATGTTATGTAGGAACCGACACACTAAGTTCGCTTGTTTATTAACACGCAGGAATGTTCCGTTGAACAAACTGACTACGCGTGTTTGTTCCCTTCTGAACACCGTTGCATCTGTTCAACGACCTGGCTATACTGACTGGCACCTTGCAGTCTTGACAGACGATAGTTTGTCAAGACGGCAAAGAATAAAATACGGCTGAGTGAAATGGAGTTATACCTCTCCATAATACAAAGCCTTGGCTAAATTTAAAGACCACGTGTTTCCCATGCACATGATCCCTCTCTCGGCCTGCCTTGTTTACTCCAGAGGAAAGGTAACGCCTAAACGTCTGGAAAAAGACAAGATGCAGAAGCTGCCGGATCAGCAAAGCAATACTCTAACTATCCGCCTGTCGGAGCTTCGAACCTAGACCAGCTGCCGACCAAGGCTTAGGGCCTGGTCTGCCCTGCTATGACATTTAGTCTTTAATGCACATTTCCTCGCACTAGGGCAGGGGTCACCAAACATTTTTAACGGCGGGCCGGATAACTGACAAAATTACGAGAACGGACCGGATACTCATTCTGTACAATACTTGGGCGCTCTCCGTGGCGAAAGTCTTACAGACGCGGTTCGTAATCGCGTATACCCGCGTTCGAAACACAACTGCGCGCGACTTGGCAACAGACAGCGTTGCGCTGGTTTTATACGCTATGGTATGGGTGCCGGTCGTTCAGAAAGCAATGGTAAAGTACTGAACGTAAACTATCTGTCAAAGACATCAACAACAGCAGAAAATGCTGGAGTTAACTGCAAACGTCCTGTAAAGGATATGCAACCAACTTCAACAATACTTGCAAGCCAGAACGAAAACTCTGGGGAAAAAACGAAAAACAAAGTTAATCATGGGTGAGCGGCATGTAAAGTACCAAAAAAAAAAAAAAAAAAAAAAAAAAACAGAGACAACCAACGTACTTATTTACTAACAAATAGTTATCAAAGAAGGCGATGTTAGCAAAAAAAGATAGGTACATCAGATCTATTGTGCACATATCTGAATCTTACAAATTAAGCAGCAAAAAGTTTAGTGAGATTTGTGAAACTGATATTTGGCTTTCAAGATATCAATGTTTCGTTTGGAATTGCTGCATCCAATCAAGAGAATTGCTTTCAAATGTTCATCAGTCAATCTCGTTCGATGTGTTGACTTCACATACTTCATTTTTGAAAATGTTTGCTCACAGACATACGTTGTTCCAAACACTGCATACCAGCGGCAAATTTCTGCAGTTTACTCAAAATCAGGTAAGCAGCGGCAGAACTCAACAAGTTTTCCTTCTCTGTGCTTCCCTTTCAACACGTCATTTGCTTGAAAATCAATTAGCCCCATCTGTAGTTCAACTGACACATCATCAAGGTTACAATCAAACGGATTCTGGAACAGAAGAATGTCACTCTCAATTCTGATAAGATCTGAAAATTCTCTTCAAACATGCTTCTTGAAGTCACGAAAAGATTTTTTTTTCGGGAAATCGAGGTTGATGTCTTTGGCGATTGTAGTGCAAATCTCTTAAAAACAGTGAAAATGAGAAACGTTTTCTCCTTCCAGTTGTTTAAAACAATGACAGCTTCTCCGAAACCATTTAACGATTCTGTAGAGATCACTAACGAGGTTATCCTTTCCCTGAAGTTTAAAATTCAGTTCGTTCTTGTGGCGTGTGATGTCACCCCCCCCCCCCCCCCAAAAAAAAAAAAAAAAAAATGACAATTTTGACAGCCAGGTAGGATCTGACAGATGTGGATCAGCTCTATCTTTTTCAGTGAGGAAAACATCTATTTCGTTTCGAAGCTTGTAAAAACGAAACAGGACTTTACCGCAGCTGAGCCACCTCGCAGGTATGTGATAAGGCAAGTCACAGAATTCAGGATCAATTTCTTCAAGAAAAGTCTGGAACTGACGGTGATTGAGTGCATGTCCCCGAATGAAGTTCACAGCAGTACACAAGAAATATCTAGTTCTTTCCCACAGATTGCTTGCTGATGTACTATGCAGTGTATGAACAGAGCGCCCAGAATTTGCAAATCTTCTAACTGAGTCCTGATCTGCTCCATCAGATCCTTCCAAACTTCAGCCATGCTTTTTTTCCGCCATCAAGTGTCACACCTAGAAGCTGATTCCACTGAAGGTTATAGTCTTGCACAACTTGTTCACTTCCATGAAAATGTCTTTTCCAGTTGTTGTTTCATGCATGCTGCAAATGGATGCCAACTCTTCCGTTATCTGAAAGTCCAAATTGACACCACAAATGAACACGAGAAGTTGTGACGTACTCGAGAGATCAGTAGACTCATCCAGCACCAGAGAATACCACAACAAGTTCCTAGTTTTCTCACGTATCTGTATTACTATGTTCTCTCCAAGTTCGTCTGTTCTTCGCACAACTGAACTTGCTGAAGGGCTGATAGTTCCAAACAAATCGGCTTTCTCAGGACGCAAGTCATTTGCAGCTTTCATCATACACTCTTTAATGAAGTTGCCGTCAGTAAAACGTTTTCCTCGTTCTGCCATCGTATTCACTATTTACTTGTACGAGTGACAGATTCATTTTCAGCAAACTTTCTCGTGTAGAGATTTCTTTGTATTTCTAAACCACGTTTGATGGACTCATATTTCTCAGAGACTTAAATTTCCAGAAAACGTTTAATATGTTGATATATGTTTTGTTTCGCAGTGACGCCAAGGTTTGTACTCTTTCAAAACGGCAACACTTTCGCTGCATATTAAGCAACTGGTTTTCTGGTCCTTTGTTTCCACAAAGTACTTTACTCCCTATTCTTCATTGAAAACGTGACATTCGGCGTCTACTTTTCGTTTCTTAGCAGCCATAATGAAGGTGAAGTACGATCAATCATTCATGTGCCATGCCGGAAAGCGTGGGTCGTCATAACCAGCCATTTCACTCAATCACCAGAGTCGTGGATCAGCTCAGTGTTCCTGTCTCGACCATGTCATGTGGCCAAGCCATCTAGGTATTTATTTCTCGGTCTTCCCATTGGTCTGTTCCCTTCGATCTTGCCAGTTGTCATTAAGTTCTCCAATCCATTTCTTCTCATAACATGTCCAAAAAATGTTGACTGTCTACTTCTAATTTCTCTAATCAGTTTACGATTTTCATTTGTCTTCTGTAGTACTTGGTCATACGTTTTTCTGTCTGTCCATGGTATTCTTTGCATTTTCCTCAGAAACCACATTTCTGCAGCCATCAGATGTTTTTCAGCTTGACTGCTCATTGTCCAAGTTTCACATCCATACAAAAGAACAGGCTCTAATTAACACCTGAACACTTTTTCTCGTTTCAATTGACATCATTTTATTGGTCAGTATGTTTTTCATCTTGCTAAAGGCTACTTTCGCAATGGCGATTCTTGCTCTAATATCTACAAGGCATCTCCCATCGGATGTTATGACTGTTCCGAGATAATTGTACCGATTCATTTGTTGGAGAATATTCCCATTTACTTGTATACTACATTGTCGTATTTCGTTCTTCCTAGCAACAACCATAATCTATGTCGTTTTACAATTTAATTCTAATCCCAGTTGTTCACTGTGTGCAACAACCGGATCTACTAATTGTTGCAGATCTTGCTCATTGTCCGCAATCAATACGGTATCATCTGCATATCTAATATTATTGATGTTTCGTACTCCAATGCTGATTCCATTTATATCTTTTACATTTCTGAAAACATGTTCACTGTATAGGGAAAAAAGATCTGGAGACATTACACATCCCTGTCTCACACCTCTCTTGACCAACTTCATTATCAATCCTTATGGCAGCTTGTTGTTTCCAATATACGTTTTTTATAAGTCTAATGTCTTTCCCATAAATTTGTAGATCTGCAAGCATATCTACCATGATGACATGTCTTACTCTATCGAAAGCCTTTGTGTAGTCAATAAAGCAAAAATGTATATCCTTGTTTACTTCTATAGCACGTTCAATAACTGTTCGTAGCATATACACAGCATTTACTGTATCCTTTCCTTCGACAAACCCACATTGTTCTTCCCCTATTTCAGGTTGTATTTTCTTCCTCGCTCTTTGCATGATCATTCGTAGCAAAATCTTTGTGATGTGACTCATTATACTAACTGTTCTATGGTGATCACATTCCAAGGGTCCTAATTTCTTTGGGATTGTAATAAATTCAGAAGTACATAATTCAGAAGGTATATGTCCTTATCATATATCTGGTGTCAGCAGTCTGGTGACTTGATCTATTCCATATTCTTCTGAAGCTTTAATCATTTCTGTTGTTATGTTATCTGAACCGGGGGCCTTGAAGTTGTCATATGTTTAAGAACATTTCGAACCTCCATCTTCAAAATTGGCGATCCTTCATTATTAAATCGAATATCATACTGATCATCGCTGTTATCATCATGAAGGTTTTTCACATAGCCTGACCATACATGTAGAATGTGATCTTTTTCTATTATGATTTTGCCATCTTTAGTTTTTAGACAGCCTAAAAGCCGTGAAGTACATGGGATCTGACAATGAAAAAGGCATTGAATTAGAAACATAATTAAAATTCTATTGAAACACATGAAAAGCAGAGGACTAGGGGTCACTGGTGAAGCTAGGGCTCCACAAAGATACATATAAAGTTGATAGATACCTTTGGTAATAGAATATATCTCATAATAAGTTTTGCAAAATATATAAAAAGGGCCAGCCTAAATATGAGAATAATTTTTAGTAAATAGAGAAGAGTTTTTCAACCGGGGTTCCGCGAGTGGCAGTCAGGGGTTCCGCCGAAGCTGACCGAAATCACCTAAATGCAACATTTCTGCCCATCTGGTTTATTACAGAAAGTAGGACAGACACTTGGATCATCGCACAGAGTTCCCCGAGCAATGTAAACATTTGCGTAAGGATCTGCTCCAGCAGAAAGATTGAAAAACATTGGCCTAGAGAACAGCTCAATTAACACCTTGACCGGGGAATTCTTTTGAGTTGGGGATAATATTTTCGTAATAACACGAGGATTTATGGCATTTTTATGCTGTGTTTGCTACTTTAATGCCTCTATTCACGCTTGTATACTGTACTTACCTATCACTGTCAAACAAAGAAATCCTTGTTACATACATATAAAATGGATGACTGGCAAAAAGAAATAAATATGTCTGGAATATCACACCTGTGTTGACAGCCGGACGCATCTGGGGAAGGGAAAGATGCGCGTGTGTTGCCATGGAAATCACGGTAATGTCAGAGCGTAGGCGACGCTACAACGAGCCGGTGAGAGACTTCGGATGGCGCGAAATAAGCAAACATTACAATAAACAAGAAACTCTAGATACAATAATTTATAATTGAAAATAGTAAATTTAAGACACATAGCAGATAAGAGGTCTCTGCACGTGTGAAGATCTCCTATTATTCTAAACATAATATTTACATTTAAATTGCATCACAACGTCTCGTGTTCCATATGTTATATCAAGCAAGTTCGAGTACCGTCGGCGGGCCGGATAAAATGACGTCGCCGTAGTTTGGTGACCCCTGCCCTAGGGTAAGGCTCGTATTCTCCCAATTGCACTCCTCCGCCTGAAGCCGTTGGCACAATGTGTGGTGTTGGGTTTGTTAAGCGCCGCCCAATATTCGGCGATAACAGAAAGCAGATAGTACAGTCTACTGCCATATGGTAGCTCAGTCATATCTGACTAAGACCTGACACCGACGACCAGGCTATACCATACCTGTTTAATCGGCAACAGTTGAGCCAGTGAACAAGTAGACGACTCTTTTACACTCGCTAAGCGCATTGAATGTATGGTGATAGACACATATGATTCTATAGTAATCGACACTCGGTGTGTAATGTGGTCAGCACCACACCGACCGACTTTACTTCCCCGCGGCATTTATTGGTACCCATGTCAGGGTGGGTCAACCTGGGCTCAATTTAAAATTTAAAAAAACCCTCCTCAATGCGTATTCCAACCCTTGACTACTGTACCGGTAGACAAGTGTCTCGCTATGTTACCGCGGTTCCCAAAATTTATAGTGCTGTTGAAACATGCCACTGTCTGGACATGAACACAGACCTGATCCAAGGCTCCGGTGATGGGTAAGATTGCGAACCATGGCCTCACCCGCTTATAGGCATGGCATATGATTATGATGATTTCGTTTTGTTTGCAACTTTACTACATCTTTGTGGCGATGTTACTCTGCACACTGTGCACAAGCTTAGTGGCTTGAAGACTTAAGTTATCCTTATTTCTAGAATTAAATACGATCTCCCAACTTGCCTAAAGTTAATGGTGATATCTGTTAACAGCGTTCCGGGCTTCTTATCAATATTACTCTAAATAAATCTCTTATACGTTTTGAAAAAATTTAAAAGAACGCGAAGTAATGCAGCTTTACAAAACACAAAACTGAAAACAAAGGACGTTGCGGTGACAAACCTTCATCAGCAAACAAACACAAGAAAACACAACATATAAACAGGGTGAAGAAATTACAATGACTACTTTGAGGTAAAATATGAACACAATGAAAAAAAATATAAGTCTGCTATCTATCTAAGGCCGGGCTCCCTGGCCTAGGCGTTTAACGACTTTCTCCGTAATCCCGTTTATCCACGTAGAGTACTGCAGCGCGCGAGAATTGGTAGCTGTTCTCGCCGCGTTGGTGACTTACGGAATAAGTGAGCCGGCGCTCAGAAAGCAATGGCAAACTACTGAAAGTAGTCTTGCCAAGAAATCAACAACAGCGGTAAAATGCTGGTGTTGACAGCGTTGACCTGTAAGCGAAAAAAAGAACAAAAAAATATGACTCAGAATTCCAGATTGTTAAACATCTGTTTATACCTTATGATGCGCTGCAATACGTCATCCACTCGTTTGTATAAACTCTTAGAGGGTCGACTTAATTGCACTAGGTTTTATCCCATATGTAACGATCTCTTCCCGTAGGGCGGTCTGCGAAAGCGTCATACAAAGCACGAATTCCGTTTCTCAAGCGAAGACTCCCCTCAGAAGTCGCCGAGAAAAACAAACAGTGTTTTCAAAGAACGGTCATCGATCACACCGTGCAATGACCATTTATCCCCCCCCCCCCTCGCGGAGCAATTCTAGCATTTGAGTATAGAAAAGACTTGAGTATCAACGGGAATACACTATACGGCAACCTACAGTCTAGACTAGTACAGAAGGACGAGGTCATAGAGACAAGGAAATTGGATGTCATTATACACATATATTATGTATCCCCGAATGGGCGATGGTTGGTTGTCTACATTCACTTCGAACAGATTCAGTGCTAAACAAAAAGTAAGTTTCCGCCAGCAAAATTTGATGGCGGAAAATAAGAAGTTGTGGTAAGTGACATTTATGACAATTATATATCAAATTAAAGGAGATTGCTTAGGAAAAACTGCTGTATTGATATTTTAAATGAGACAACATTTTGCAATGACAACATTAGACAAAGTGTGAATAAAATTAGTAGAACAGCGGTGAAGCGGTTGAAATATAAACCACATTAAAGGACGCGAAATAATGCAGCTTTACAGATCAAAAATACGTAAATTTCAGTAATTGTGTTCTGTAAAGCTGCATTACTCTGTGTTGTTTCATGTTATTAAACATTAGACAATACGTTAAAAATGTTAATGACTTTTTTGTCCTGACAAACAATAATGTTTATTTAAAATCCCAGTCCACCACTAGAAAGAAGAGCCGGAGATCACACTTTTAGCTAACAATCACTACTGCGATAAGTTCGAATTTCTGTTGCGTGTCCTTGGCATAATCGATCCATCTCGTCCTAGAATCTTTCTCCTGCTCTATATTCATTAAACTAAAAGCTCTAATCTGGGCTGGAGCGGCCAAGCCAGACTCTGGGTCATCTAAGTGCAGCCACGGGTCACCAGCCATATCAGGCCATGATTATCAGGGACACAGTAAATGTCACTTGTAAGTTAAACACGTGGACGTACCATGTTGACATCTCGTGC